>JABTEF010000011.1:10343-165099 GCA_017311265.1 Pneumocystis canis | reverse complement strand
GTTGAAGCATATCTTGTTTCTCTTTTCGAAGATACTAATTTATGTGCTATTCATGGAAAGCGCGTTACTATTCAACCTAAAGATATGCAATTAGCTCGTCGTCTTCGTGGTGAGCGATCATAAAAATTTAAATATTAGTATATTATATTTTACTTTAAAACAAACAATGAATTAATTGGGATGTCAACATTGTATATAATGTTTAAACATGATTGGGTTTTCTTTTATTATTATTTCTGTGTAGATATTTCATATGATTTCATAAATTTCTTAATGGTTATATTAATAACTATTTTTATAAGTTTAATAAGTATAGTAATATTTTTTATTTGTGGATATTTCCTTTAACAGAGTTTGATTGTGAGTGTATGATAGATTGTTGATTTGATGTTAAATATTGCATTTAAGATGATGTTTTAAAAAGTTTTATTATGATTTTGTTCACAAGGAATGAGGTTCTCATATAGGATTTGTTTGATTTGATGAATTGGATTTTATATATAATGAATTAAAATTTAATGCATATTGTGTATTTTCTAATGTATGAAAATGACTATTTGTTGATAAATTCTTAGATGATGAACAAAATGAATGAGTAGTTGATTCTGATGGAGATATAGATAATTCTAATGTACTGCATGCTGGAACTATTTGGTTGTTTTTTGAATTTTTATTCTTTATAAAATTATGATCTATAATTTTATTTTTGTTGGAAAATTTTGAATTTTTCATTCGAGATTTAAACTCTAATTCTGCTTCATCATCTGAAAATTCTTGTTCATTTTCATCAACTTCCTCATCATGAATATTACTTGCATCACTTCCCTTATTAATTTTCAATTCTTTTGTAAAAATATATCTACTATATTCTGGTACAAGGTAAACCTTTTTACCAATAGCGATTCTTTCTTTATCGATTTTTTCATCAATTCCAAGTCTAACTAAATACATAGGTTGTGAAACTCGTCCAAATGTTTCAAAAATCTATATTCATTAATTAAATTAAAAGAATTATAATTAATTTTCTACAAGTCCTAAAATATAACGGTCTTCTAATACTAGTAATGTCTCTTCATCCAAAACCTTGTAATTGTCAAAAACATAAGCTTTAATAACAACAGTATTATCAACAATCTGGGTTATCTCTCCAAGGTATTCAATTGGCATATCATCAGTTATTATAATATCTGGCTTTTTTACTTCTATACTATCGTAAAGAATCTCGTTTTTAGTTTTTGGAATTTGACTTTCATTATGATTTTTTTCATCATTCAAAAGCATTTTATTTTTATTTGAAATACTGTTTTGTTGATTTTCTCTGCCTTTTGTATTTTTTATACTGGATGAAGAACTAGATGGATTAAAAAAAAACTATAAAAATTGAAATCTATCTATCATACTTATCATTATCAGATCCTTCACAAGAAGAGTCAACGGAAGATGTTCCTGAATAATTAACATTTTTTTGTTTAGTTTCTTCTATTAAAAATGATCCTTCAGTATCAGAAGATGTTAAATCTTCAGAATCATATTTAATAGAAAAATTTTGATTTTGAGGAACTTTATCAATAGGATTAAAATCGACTCTATCCTTTTCGAAAATTGTTTCTAATGTTTTATTTGTTTCAGAAATTTTATTTGTTTTTGAAAAAATGATAGACTTTGTATCTGCAGAAATATCATATTTTGGTGACATTTTTAAATTTTTATAATATGTTTGTTCATTATTTCTTTCTGGATTTTCAAGTAAAAAAAGTCCTGGAATATGAAATGTATGATTGTTTTTTGTTTCATTTGATTTTTGTGATATAATATTTGATTCGCACTTTCCGTTTTTTTCTAATAATTTTATCAATAATTAAAAAGAAAATTATGAAAATGTGTTACGGTATTCTTCACAATGGTTTTCCATAATTTACAGTCAATTTTTTTCAAAATTATTTCTTTGACATTGAATCTCGTTAGCTTTTAATATTTATACGTCCCGAGGGTCTTCGATATTCTGTTAAGAAAATTAGACAAGATATTTTATTTTAAATTTAATATTTTATTTATAAGGAATTTAAATGATATTAGTCTTTTTTATATTTTTTATATTTTAGATTTTTTTTTCTAATTTGATAGCTTATTTATATCTGTAATAAAAGGTTTATGCTTCTTTATAAATATTTTATTTAGATATTTTATTATAAATTCATTCTGAGGTTTATTGTATGTAATATCGGTTGTTTTCTTTTGAAATGTAGAAACTATTGTAATTACATTTTTGTTTGTTTTTAGTGCTTACAAGGAAATAGTTTTAAAATTTTTGAATTCTTTTTTATTTGTTTTTTGATATTATTTTCTATTTTTAAAATAAACTTATTTGCAGGTTTTTATGTTTATATTCATAGAAAATTTACAAAAGATACTGTTGATTCTTTAATTTTAATGATTTTTAGATACTATTAGATATTAAATACGATATACTTAAAGTATTTTATATAAAGCTATATAGTAGTTATGTTTTAAAATTTATTTTTAAATCTTAGTAGTTTTGTATTATTTTTTTAGTATAACAACTTTTTAAAATTAATTTGTTAGTTTGATAGTTTTTTATTTTTCTTGTTTTTTTTCTAAATAGTCATTATTATTAGTTGAATTTTATAAAAAATTTAGGTATATGTTCTATATAATACAACTTATTTGTATGTTTGTTAAGTAATATCTGTTTTGAGAACTCAATTGTTGAAAAAACGTGATGTATATATTTTTATATTTCAATACTTTATTCATAATAATTTTGGAAATATTTTATTTAAAAGAATGATGTAGTTTTTTGCTATTTCTGTAGTAAATAATATTGGTATTAATTTGATTGAGATAAATTTATTAGATTCATGGTGAATTTATTTCGAACAAAAATGAATCAGATTGTATAATGTTAATTATGCTTTGTATAAATGATTGGAATATAGAAATGACACATTTGTTTATATATATATGAGGATGTTTAATTTATTGATTTATTTGAATAAGTTAATATTAGTTAATGTAATTATTTAGTAAATACGTAATCTTGTATGTTTGAAAATTCGACTAAATATCATAGAACTGTGGTATTTAAAATGACACGTAAAAATGAATATATTATAGATTTCTTATATATACTTCTGTTGAAAGAATGTATTGTGGAGTTTCATTAATACTTTTAAGATTTATTTAGAGTATTCTGAAATTACTGTTTTTGAGTTATAAAAAATAGAATTGTATAAATTGTTGGTCTAAAAAGTAATATGTTAGTACTAATACTATAGACTTGATTGTATTTAACAATATGTGATAATTTATGGCTATAATTATATAAATAATTTAAAACTGAAATCTGCTCAAACTTAATTGATATTTTTATTGTAATTGAAATGATTTTTATGAAATATATTATCTTTGAAATTATTTGATACTTTTCTGTATAAATTCTGGAAATATTCATAGTGTTGCTGATTTTTTGTGGGTTGATAAGTGTTGAACCATAAAATCTTATTCATGTATAAGATTAAAAAAATAACTGAAAAAGTGAGAATGATATACTGGTAAAATAGTATTGGACTGTATTATATTTCTATGCAAAACTTCTGTGTATTCTTTATCCATTTTATGATATAATGTATTAATAGCGTCTATGCTACTATTTATTTTATTAAACAGAAATAGCTGATTCTTATTTTCAATAAATAATATTGTTTAAGAAAATTAAATAGTGTATTAGATTGTTTGTTAAGCTATATATTAAATATAACTTATTTTTTCATGATCAAGACTTGGATATATTGTGAGATCTCTAAAGAGAATTCATAATTTATTTTCATCTTTATGATTATTTATTGACAAATAAGAGTAATTTTATATTTAAAATCCACAAGTGCTAATTGTGAGTTTTTAGTATGTTCCCAATCTAAATTAGATATTTTGTTTTTCTTTAAAAAATATTATTTGTATTATTTAATTTTAGAAAATTCTAAGGATTGAATGTTTTAGATAGTAAATTCTTTTCTTTTTTAATATACTTGAAAATTAGTAAATACTAGAAGAAATGAAATTATTAATTTATATCATGTTCTTTGAAATTGATTTGTGATTTTGCCCTACTATTTTAGTTTTAAAAGGTTCGGAATTAGGTAAAAAATATAGTTTATTAATTTTTCGAAACTTTTTAGACTGTTTTAATCTTCTAGTAACAGAAATAGTAATAAAAAATTTCCTTTGAAAATAATGATTATGTTTTATAAGGTTTGTTGATGTCATTGAATGTAAATCACTTTTAGATGGTAAAGAAAATTTCTAAAATTCTCCTATATATATATTATATTTTTCTGTTTATTTTTGATCATTTTCATATCTATACATTTTTATTGCTTGTACTAGTTAAGTATAATATATATCGTTAAATAATTTTTAAATAAATTTAAAAAAATTCCTAGATATATAAATATAATATAATATAATATAATATAATATAATATAATATAATATGAGATAGTGCTGTATGTAGTTATTATATTTGTATATTTTTTCAATTTTTAAAAGATTTTTTGAATTTAAAATAGTATAATTTTTTTCTTTTAAAAATGAATATTAACAGGAGAAATAATGTATTTATCAAGTATTATTATATGCTCAGGCGATTCCTTTAATTGTAGATTATACAATTTTGAAGACTGTTTGACTTATTAAAATAGTTAAGTTTCTATATAATTACGCTTTCATTTATAATTTTTTAATAATTATTATTTGAATATTTAGTTAAAAATCTTATATGATTGCTATAGCTTATCCATGTAGCTCTAAAATTGTTTTTGAGGTATTCATAAAATTTAAAAAAATTATCTAGTATAAATTACATTTTTATACAAATACAGAAAATATAAATTAATGCATACTTTTGAAAAATTATTAGTTTAATTTCTATTAATTAGAAAAATCGCCTTTTGTGTTTTTTGTTTATTTGTAGGAATAATAAAATATTTTGTATGTTTAAAATATTTAGGAACAAAAAAATTGGTCATTTTCAGTAGAAATTGGTATTATTTTAATTTTTGATTACTCTTGTTTTTATAAAACTAAAAGTTATCAAGATGTGTTTAGAATTTTTGCATTAGCTAACTTATAAGGTAAATATCCAATATTTGATCATTTCTATCAAATGCTAAATAAATATCCGAATCCTTGATTTTTATATTAATTAATTGATTTATTTTTTTCCCGTATTTTTGTAAAACCTAAAAGATAATGTTAAAATATTGTTATCAATGATTATATGAGATGAATTTTTTTTCAAAGATTATTTAGATAGCATTCTAAATAAAGACATATTGTCTGATATCTATGATATAATTGGTGTACACATGATTTTAATAGATTTTTTGTACCCAAATACCTAGTATTATGTCTTGTAATATAGAATATAATATATTATTAATTATTCTGTTAGATTATTAAATCGGTTTTTTAAAAAATATTAAAAATAATGATCATTATCCTTTTTGTTTTCATTTTATAGAAGTTATAGATTTAGGATCTGGCAAATAAATAATTTTATGGATTCATAATAATAGTAGTTCGTTTCATATTTTTATAAAACGGCTAATCTTATTTGTTAAAGTATACAATTTTAATCATGGGTTATTTTTCATATCCTTGAAATACTAATTAAAATGTTATATTCGATGATAAAGATACTTAGTTGAGAAAACTTCTGAGATTAAATTAATTTTTTGCCTTTAATATTTAGTGAATATAAATGTAAATATGTCATTTTAAGTGAAATTTTTTTTTTTTGTCATTTCATGATAAGGTAGATTTGTTTCATTGTTGATGGTGAATGCCACATTTGAATTTTATTTTGTTATTTAGTTCCATATTTATAAGTTTATGATTACATAAAAAAATATAATTCTTTGGTAATATAAAATAGGTATATATTGGAATAACTTGATATATATGTTTTGTTTTTTTAATTATCAGTTTTCTAACTAGATAGACTTTTTGATTTCTCATTAATAGTAATTGCAATGATTGTGATTCTCAGACATAGTACTTGGATTATCTTTTTTCCCACTAACAAAAATGGGTATTGATATTTTTGATGTAGATATTTATTTATTAAGTTAGATTGAGTTATGTTTTAATTGTAAATTGCATTGTGAGTATTTTTTGTTATAAACTATTGTAAAAAACAAATAATAAGAGGATAAGAGTATTTCCGGGTAAATATCGATTTATAAATTGATGTTTTTGTATTATTTAAAAAGTTTTTATTGAATTTAAAATTACGATAAAAGTTTATATTTTAAATATAATTTTTAATATATAGTGAAAAATTAGGTATAAAGAGTTTTTTATATTTTTATGAATTACTTATTTGAATTTTTTAAAATTTAATATTAAATATTTAGAATTTTGTATATTGTAGTTTATTTAGAAAGGGTGATAAAAATGTGAAATTATTAGATGTGATATTCGAGAGATTTTCTGGTAAAGCAAAATCAGTGTTTTTCTCCTTGTTTTGTTTTTTTGATATAAGTTTCTTTTTGAATTGTTGTCTCCAAAAATAAAGTATTGTTTTCATAAATAATATACTTTGTCTTTTTTTAAAAAGGTGTGCCTGAATTTCTGGCCCTCTTAATTGTAATATATGTAGTTCCCATTTTCTAAAACATTTCTTTATAAGTGTGTGATATTTTTTCATTAAAATAGTTGAAATAAGGTTATTCATAGTAAATATAATGTTTTGTTTTGTTTTCCATTTTATTAAATATAATCTAAAAAATTAATAAAAATTTTTGGGAAAAAAAAATTGGATTTTAACATACTTGAGTTGTTTTAGCCTTCTTTCTTTTTGGATTCTCGAGAATATTGTATTGAGATTTTTGTATTTATTTATCCAAATATTAAAAAACTGTATTATAAGATATTCAAATTTATTAATACGAAATTTAAGGGCAATATTATGACTTAATATGATACTTTTAAGACAGTATCTCCAGTGCATAATAACTTTGTGGCAAAGTTTAAAATTGTGGTTATAGATAAATAAATTTACTTGCAATTCTTTCTGTGCTTCTGTTTTTTTATAAAATATTTTTTTCCAATGAACTATAGTATGTTTCATATATAAATAATTGTTTTTATATCCTGCTGTAGTATTATTTTTTTGTATAATGATATTTTTTTTTCTCCATATATTAATAATATTTCTTTTTGTATTAATATGGATTATTGTCTATAAAAAATTGTTAGTGTGTTCATCCGTATTTTAAGTATTTACTTTTGCATTTTTTTCATTTTTTCTTAAAAGAAAGAGTTTTTCAGTCCATTTTAGAAAAGTGATGGTTTTAATTCTATGATTAATTTTATTTTTTAACATGAATATTAATGGAAGATCCTTATTGTTTAATGTATGATAGCGTTTTCTCCAGAAATAAAATATCAAATAGCATAGTCTACGTCCTTTTATTCGAAGTAATAGAGTTAATCTCTCCTTTAGAATCCATTTGTATATAATTTTTCCCTTTAGTTCATTTTTTAATTTAATTAAAAAAGCATTAAAATGAAGTTTTCGGCGCCAATATAGAAATGTTGAGCGTAAAAGTAAATAATTGAAAAAATCAGACGCCATCTGTTTATTTTCTGTTTTTTTTTTCCAGTTTAAAAAATGTTTTTTACAAAGAAATATATTTTTAAAAGATAAGAAGAGTTTTTTTGATACCTCAGTTTTGTATTTTATATTCCACAGTTGAAAGGTTTTAATTATGTTTAAATTATTCGATAACGTGATTGCTTTAGTCATGTTTTCCTGATTTTGTTTTAATTTTTGATGCCACAGTTTATAATAATAATTTATTAGTTTCTTTGAATAGCTTTTAATTAAAGATTTCTTTTTCCTATATATTAATTCAAGTTGCCATTTCCATAATAAAAAGACTTTATGTTTTTTTTTTAATTCCTTATTAAATTTTAGTCTATTTAAATAAGTTTTTGTGCGCCAATTAACAAATATATGTTTTAAAATGTGTAATCTTTGCCATTTTGTTGCTTCAAATGCTGAATTTTTCTGTATTAATAATTTTTTTTTCCATATAGAAAATGAAAAAGATAAGCGATATAATGCAGCTACTTTATATTGCATTATCCATATTTTTCGCCATGAATTTAAGAAAATCCTCATTAATATAAAATTATATAAATCTCGACATTCTTTTTTTTTTATATAAAACGCTTTTATCCATTTTATAAAACTTTTTTCCATTTGTATATAATTTCTTGCATTATGTGCATTGTTTTTTATTTTTTCGTAATATAATGATTTTTGGCGCCATATTCCTAATGCTTGGAAAGATAAAATATATGTATCATGCATAACAGCTTTAAAATACATAGATTGAAAACCATTGTAGACATATTTAGTTTTTTGAATCCAAGTTCTGAAATATTTTTGTTTTATTTGAATACATCGTTCATTGTAAATATATTCAGCTTGTTTAACATTTTTCTCAATATCATTATATAATGGTGATCTAATTTGTTCTCTCTGTGTGAATTCTATGGCAGCAGGTGAGTTTCTTGTTTGAAAATTTAAAGAATTATCAAATGTTTCGTATGAATTATAGAAAAATTCTTTTGAGCTTTTTGATAATTCTTCATTATCAGGAGTAAATAAGTAATTTAGTTCTCCGTATCTATCAACTGGAACGCTGTTTTGGATGTTTGTTTTTGCTATAGATTTAAAATCAATACCCATATCCTAATAATGTTTGTATATTGTTTGTTTTTCATTTTTATTACCTTCATTAAAGATTTGAATTTATATTTCCATCCTTGCCCTTGTATTTGCACAAGTTTTAAGAGAAACTTGTAGTATATACGATCATTTACTGAATCAATATTTTTTCTTCTTAAAACAGTATCATATGCTTCAAATATTGCAAGAAAAGAACCTTTTTGTTTAGAAGCATCTGCTACTACTACTATTTCATACAATAAATTTAAATCTAAAATTATATGTTACAATATAGAATATTTAAGGCAAAATATGTACCTGCAGTGAATGTGTGCATTTTAAAATTACTCTTTAGTACAAGAATTGATGGATTTATTTTTTTTTAACATGAATTTTATTTTTTGATAGTTTTAATTCTGAATCTTTTTTATATATAACGGTTTCATTTCTTAATAATATATTATATTGATGTATATGATTTTTTTATTAAAGATTTTAAATTGAATTTTTAGGAATTTGAAGTTTCGAGATTTAAGATCTTTATATCTTTTTAAAATATGTAAGTGTTAATTTTTTCAAGAAATAAGGAAAAACACTATGTATGAAATTTGAATTTAGATTTTATAAATTATCAAAATTAGGAAGTATTTTTAAATTTAAATATTGTAAAAAGTCATATTTATGAACTTATTTTTATATTGTTTGATTTGTATATGAAAAAATATGATAAATATTGAACTTGAAAGAATTCTAAACATATTAAAATTATGTATCAGCAGAATATTAGAATTTTAATTTTATGTTTATTTGATAAATAGATGTTTTGATCTATATTTTTTGTATTTAATTTCAGGCAGATAATATTGTAAAAATGCTTTGATTTTATAGCTTTTATTGATATTACTGAAGGTATATTTTATGGATTTGAAGCAATTGCTTTAATCATTAATTCTATAAATCTTTCTTTATATTCTTCATCTTGTCTTGCTGTTTCAACTATGGATATAATTCTAGCAATTCCTATATTAATTTCCTGGGAATGATGAATTTCGTTAATAGATTTTAGAGTTAAATCTCGCTCTGTATCAGAAAGGAATTGCAAATTCTTTAGAATAATATTTAATTCATGTAAATGTGAGACATTTGGAATAGGTAAATCTGCGTCAAATGAGGGAAGAAAGTCCATCTGTGATAAGACTGTTTTCTCTGAAGAAGTTGCAATAATAAGAAGTCTTCTATTCTACTGACTATTACTTATATAATAGATTTGTTTTTTTTTATTTTTTACCTTTGGTGGTTGTTTTCGAAATAGAACTATAAGTGTTTGAAGAACGGTATTAGAAAAGCGTGGACCAATTGGTACCCAGTCTAATTTATTAAGATGAATAGGTAATAAAATTATTTAATGATACCTAAAATTCGCTCAATATTGTCGACGACAATTATACTTAGTGGACTTTTATAACTGTCATTAAATATTTTACTCAGTGTTAATACTTTTGTATTTTCTGAAAATCCAATCATAGATTCTGGGGAAATTAATTTTATAAATGGAAATTCTGATGCAAGTGCAATTGTTGCAGCTAGTGCAGTTTTTCCTGATCCTGGCGGGCCATGCAATAAAATGCTAATTAGCGGTGTCCTTTCACTTTTACGAACTTGTTCAACAAAAAGTCTACCTTCGTTTAAGATATTCTAAAGTTTTAGTTAAATATAATAATAGACTATATTTCCGAACCTCAATATATGGGGAAAATTTAATAATTCCGTTTCTGATAGATTGCTGTAGGTCCTCTTCATGAACACCAAATGCAGGTTTTACTTCTTTTAAAGCATTCATGAAATCTGCTCTATTTACTTTTAAGTTTTCTACATCTTCTGATACTTCTGCAACTGTTCCAACCTAATAATAATGAGAAATATTTAGGAAATATATTTAAAATACTTTAACGTGTCTATTAAACGCAAAACTACTTGCACTTTTTACTAAACCACCTATTTCGGCTCCTGAAAAATTTTTAGTTAACGCTGCCAATTCATTTAAATTCACATCAGAATCCATGACTTCATTTTTTTTCATTTTTGATGTATGTATTTTCAGAATCTGTTTTCTTCCATGTTCGTCTGGTAATGAAATTTCCATATGAACCTCTAGACGGCCAGGTCTTAAAAGAGCCTCGTCTATCATATCAAGTCGGTTAGTCATTCCAATTATTAGGATGTTATTAAGGACATCCACCCCATCCATCTAAAAACATTAGTGATTTAAAAATATTATTGTAATAACAGTGCTTTTGTTAATAACTGGTTTACAATAGAATCACCTACACCAGTAGAATCACTCTTGCTTCCTCTTTGTCTACATATAGCATCCAGCTCATCAAAAATTATTATATGAAGATCTGATTCCTCACCTTTTTCTTTATACTGGGAATATTAAGTTTTGTAAAAATGTATTAGAATATATTACTTCCTTTTCAGCATCATAAAAGAGTTTTCTGATATTTTCCTCGCTCTGTCCTACAAATTTGTTTAAAACTTCCGGTCCATTTACGATTTTTGGTTCCTTAGCATTCAGCATTTTACCTATTTGCCTTGCCATAAGAGTTTTCCCTGTCCCTGGAGGACCATACAGTAGAATCCCCTTTACATGTTGAATGCCAAGTCTATCAATTAATCCTGATGGAAATATTCTAGATGCAAATGCTCTTCGAAAAATAGCACTAAATTCACTATCCAATCCTCCAATTCCCATATCTTCAAATTTAAAGTTAGGTTGAATAATGGGATTAGCATTTGGTCTTTTCATTGATGTTTTTATTCTTATATTAGAATTTCCTGCTTTATATATATTGATAGAAGTATGTATAGTAAGAATGGCTCGTGTATATGAATTAGATGGAATTTCTATGTTTTCCTGTGAAATTCCTTCCCCAATATATACTTCTACACACTTTATGTTCCTCACTACTGCTTTTATGTTATAGGATTTAAAATTAAAAATTATTTTTTGTTCTAGTGCAAGTATCTGATTTTGAAAATGCTATTATTTTAAATATTTAAATATAGCAATTTTTACATTATTACCTTCGAAAACCACTGTCCCATCATTTCTCCGTCAAATTGCTCCTCTGTTGTATGAAAACCAGGAACAAATCCTACTTCTAAATCCATGGATTCCATATATTTAATTTTTTCAGCAAATGGATCATATAATGCTACCGATACAGACTGCCCAAGAGACCATTTTGCCCAATCTCTTTGTATAAGACTAGCACCAATATACCCTGATTTCATTTCTGTAACTACTTTGGTGCTAAAAACATAAAAATCATCGCATATTACATATGTTCCATCTTTGAAATCATATGGAGATACCGCCAAATAATTAGTTAGTTCTATAGGTTCTCCCTGTATTTTAGGTATTTTAACAATAGTGTATATTCCATTCTGATTTTTTCTTTTATCTAATGGATGGTCGTTTAGTGAAACATCACTTGATTGTCGATTATTATCCAAAATGTTATAAAAGCCTCCACTTCTGCAGTCTTTCATTGAGTTCCCCTTGCTCATTCTTGTAATAATATATAAATTTGTACGTATATTGTAGATTTGTTGATTTTTTAAATTTCGAGTTTAAATAGAAAAAACTATAATACTTTTTAAAAGGTTTAAATAATGATATTTTAAAATTTCTGAAAATAGATCAATAATATTGTGAAAACGGACTATTTACAATGCCTCTTAATATTTTGAAACATAAAAGGTAGTGATTTTTTGTATAATAGAATTGATTTTAACAAAAATTATATAGCTGGAATGTCTATAATAAGAATAATATTGAGAAGGTGTTAAGAGATGAAGCACTTGCTAAAAAGAAGGAGGAGGAGGAGGAGATGCGTATGTCTATAGCTGTTTGTATTTTTTGTCTTTGAAATATTTGTTTATGTATTTAAGGATGGTGAAAGACGTTTGAAAATATTGAGAGAACGATCAGGATTAAAGGAATTTAATGAGATTGATGATAGAGAGGCAGGTATATAGAGAAGCATCTTTATGAGGTATTGAGTGTGTAAATAAATTGTAGGGGATGTTTATATGAGTAATGAATTTTTAAAAAATAAGGAAAAAAGAAAAAAGGATGATATAGAGATATCAGATGATGAGTTTAGGAAAAGGAATAAACCGTTTTCAAATAATAAGCATATTAATTTCTGGGAAGATTTTGAATCTGGAGTATTTTTTAGTTTAATGGAAAGTAGGATTGATTAATTTTTAATAGAAAGTTTCTGTGGATTATAGAAATCCAGAATATGAAAAAGAGAAGGCAGATGCTGATAGAAAATGGAATGATATGATTACTGTGCGTTTAAGTAATTCTACAAAAGGTTTTTTAATTTTTTTTTATATTTTTTCTAACTTTTTTCAGAGATACTTCCATGGTATTCACATTCTAGTTTACAATCTACACAGAAACGAAATGATAAAGAATTTTTAGAGAGGAATATGAAAATCCAAAATAGTATTAAAGATTTTAATGATCCTCTTACGACTATGCAAGCATATCTTAGACAGAAAAAGAAAATAAAAGAATCTGAATTAAATAAGAAAGAGTATAGTTTATTGAATTTTAGTTTGGATTCTGGAGAAAAAAGTGAAAATTTAAGGAAACGTGAGTTTTTATAAGATATCTTATAAGTATTTTTAAAGCAGATTAGGAAAAAATTCTAAAGATATGAATGAAGATATTAAAGCTTTGAGAGAAGCACGGTTGTTTAGAGAATATGAAGAAAGAAGAAGATTACAATTATTGGGTGATGCTTCTAAGCAATATACTAGTGATTATAAGGTCGTGGGGAAATATAGCTCTCAATATAATCCTGAATATGTTAATAAGCATAGATAATATGTTGTTTTTTTTTCTGATTTGGGTTTGAAAATTACAAAATGCATTGAAATTATTTTTGAATTCTTTTATATGGTTTTTGTTTATGTCTGGAGTCAATTTTATATATTAATGTTTGCAAGATTGTAGTACATGAGTTAAATATATATGAAATTTGCATATCTATAAATATTTTATAATTTTTAGACCTATTAAAATGTAAAGTATTATCATGATAATATTTCTATAATTATAACGCAATATAATAATAAATTGTATTTATAAGTATTTATGATTATAAAATATAATTATTATTTGATGGAATTTATCTTATATAGCTGAATATTATAAAAGTAGGAAACTTATTTATAAATTAAAAAAACTTATTCATAATTGGAATATTAATTATTATATATTTTTCATATTTTTGAATACCATCTTCCTCCACAGTAAAAACACATGTCACATGCACTTACTAATTTTGATATAAATGAATGATTTTGATTTGAAAGAAAAATAAGTTTTTTTGAGCAATTTTGGCAAGTTTTTAGAGATGTATCCATTAAGGTAAATAATGTTATAGAACACCTTGCTAAATTTGTGAATTTAAGCCAGAAAATGGTATTACTTACGCCAAGTATGTTTTTTTTTACATGTTCCAAATTCTATACTTTTGAATGGTATGTTTGATTGACAAATACTACAGTATTCTTCGGTGTTGATAATCCAGTCTGGATTTTTTATATTAAATTATTTGGAAATAATTGAATTTTAATATACCTTGAATTTGTAATGATTCTGATAATAAAAAGTATTGTTTCCAATTTTTTAAGAGGTTTAAAAGTAAATAGTTATCTGGAAAATATGTCATAACAAAAGAACAATAAAGCATGATTAGTTTTTTGTCTTCTGACGTTAAAAAAGAGTATGATATACGCTCATAAAAATAATTGGATTCTGATAAGATAATTGTTGCTAAATGATATTGAAGATTAAATATAACTGTCTGAGAAATAGTTTCGAAATCTTTTTTTATCTCATTATAATTAGTCTTGATTTTGTTGATAATTAATAGTCAAATACTTTGAGCATATTTATGATTGAATTTAATAATCTTTGTGAATTTAAAAATTTTGAGTTAAAAAGTTTATCTGATATTGTTTGGAACATCTCGTTACTAGAAATTCCTTATTATTACTATAATAATATATAGGGAAAATGACTACATACGTTGTTTCTTTTTCAAATTTTTTTAAATGGTTAACCCATTTTAAAAAATTTATTCCTTTAAACGATGTATTGAAAATTTTTGATAGACCTAGATCCCAAAGTATACAAGCTGGTGAAAAAAAAATGTCTAATATAGTTAGTTGTTAATGTTGAATTTCTGTAAATTTTACTTGATACGACAAATTGTTCAATAACTTTTAAAATTTCTTTATTTGAAATACTTGATGACTCCAAAAATACAAGCCTTGCTTCTGTTTGCTTAGGTGTAGTATATTTTATTTCATTTGATGGTATAATTCTTGATTTTTATTAGAAGTGAGATAAAAAATAAGTGCGATTTACTCGCATATAAAAATCTGATATAGAAATGGAGGAGAGGACGATAGTCCATATATTCTAACGTCGAATTCAGGGAAATCATATGTTTGTATGCATTCAGAAAGTTGTTTTTTAAGTTTTGAAGAAATATCATTAGTAATAGATTCAAATTGATTAGAAATTTTTGAAAAGCTAAAAGTATGTATAAGACTGTTTTGATATGTTATCAGAAATCCAGTAGGGTCTGCGCCGTTATATATAATAGATGTGCCTAAAATCATCAACTTGGATAAATTTTTTTTTAATTTTATACCTGAAGCTCGCAAAGAGGTTTCTGTATGTAAGTATTTTATGAAAATTGGATCATGAGTAGTAGAACATTGGAAAACTGAGATCATTCCAATATGTATTAAAATTAGATAAAATGTTGTCTATATATATTAATATTATTAAATGATATTTTCGAGGCAATATACTGATTGGGAAAACCATAAAGAATTGTTGGCTGGTATTTTAAATTCTTCATCATCTACATATAGTTCTTTAATAGAAGATGATATTAAGTAAATGTCTTTATTATTTATAGATACTGATAGGGTTATAATTTTTGTAGGTCCATTTTCCCCTGATACTGATAATAAAGCGTTAACTTAAGTACGTTATTATATAAATTTTAGTATCTTCCTGCATTACATGTATTTGTATTTTCTTGTACCCACGGTGAAAATGATAGTTTTGTTACCCATGTTTCTAAAACCTTTAATTTTAAATTTAGGACTGCTTCTTTAGCAGATATACTTTTTTATATTAAAATATATAAGGAGTAGCTTTTATTTTACCTCCAAAGTTCGATTTCTCCATATTCATTACCTATACCCAGATAGCATTTTCCCCATTTTAATTCCTGAGTATAAAATGTTGATGACCACATGATACCTTAAAATAGTAAGATGAAAACAAATCAAGGTATTTAGGTTATCTACAGCGTGCTCTCGATCTTAGAAGATTAACTATGTTGTTTTCGTTTGAGTCTAATGAAGTGAAGTATTTTGTAGAAATCTCTGATATATTGTGTAGCTTTTGGAATCAGTATGATAGAGCTGAATTTTTTTACATACAAGAATCCATTTATCCGAATATGGGTTTTTGTATGGTTTAAAAATATAGACGACATGTTTTGATGTTAATATAGCAAGTACACAGCTATTTATTAATTAAAAGATAATGAGAAAAAAAAAACAAATTTAACTTTTTAGACTCTGAAATCCCTGTTGGTGACCAGTCTATTTCTTTTATAAAAATGTCTGCTGACTCTGAAAGACGAAAATATTTTTTATCTATTCAGGGTTAAATAAGAATGAACATGTTTTAAATATTTTACCATAGAAAGTATATTTATTTTTTTGTTTTTCAAGATTTGAAGAGAAATCTATGTCCTGAATTTTGAAAGTCCCTTTTCCTAATGACTGAAAAGGTGTATTCCATGACTTAGTTATCTTAAATTTAAAGCGTTTATAAATTGTAAATTTAAACTTACGATAAGTTGAATTTTAGTCCCACATGCAATACCTATTATTCCGTCTTTTGATAATTTGCATGAATTTAAGGTAAGTGGTAATCCAATCTTAACATTTTCAGTCATATAATTAAAGATATGTTTGTCAAAAAAGTCGTTATGTATGGAATATAAAAAATGTAGAATAATAAAGAGTTATGTTTTAATTTGGAAATGATAAATATGCTAAATATTTTAAAATTTATTTAATTTAATTCGTATTTAGAATTAGACTATTTTTAAGGAGAATCATAATTTGATATTATATATAATAAGGACAATTTTAAATTTGTGTTAATTTTAAATATAATTTTTTTAATAAAAGTTGTTTGAGGTTTTACACATATTTAATAATTTTTGTTAATATATAATATATATGTGTTATTTTGCATTTTTATTTGCAGTATTTTTGATTATATTGTTAAATTTTTGTACATGATAATTGAAATTTAGACATTCTAAATTTAGATATTTTATAAAATTAAAATTAAAATACAGATATAATGAAAGATTATATGGTTATTAGAAATATAATTATATTGAATATTTTTACTAATTAAATTTTTATATGTGAGATAATATAAAGTTAAAATATATTTTGGATATTCAGAATTTTTAAAATTTTAAAGTTTTTAGTATTATTTTTATAGTGAAATATACAATATTATTCTTTATATTATTTAAAATAATTTCCTATTTCTTTGCGAATTATTGAATATTTTTACAAATAATGTTATATATTCGTTGTATAAAATCAAAATTAAATATTTGTTTATTATGTTTATATGTTTTATAATTCTGTAATATGAGTGACAATGTTTAAATCGAAAGAAATGGTGTAATTAGTTTAAAAAATATACCTTAGTTTTTGAGAATTAAATATAAGATTTGGAAGATAAATTTTCAAATCACTATTTTTATTTAAAAATTAAGGAAGAGTAATTCCTATAAAGGGAATACGAACAAATGTAGTAGATAATTTATTGATTTTTCTTTTATTATATTTTTAAAGTTATATTAATTATGAAATGGTAATATTAAATGTTTTAATTTTTAAAGTTTTAATATTGGTAAGGATTATTTTTTTCATGTTTTTTATTTTTTATATAAGGTTATAAAATCAATAATGTTTGTATAAGAATAGAAAAATTATTTGCTTTATTTTTACATCAATTGATAATAATCAGTAAAATGAAACGAAAGTTTGATTTTGTTACCTTTATTAGTTGTTTAGATATTTAGTGTATTTAAAAATCGAATCAAAACAACTTTAGAAGTTGTTTAATTATGTATCTGTTTAGTTAATTATTATATTATATTTTAAAAATAAATATTCAAATTTAAATCCAGTTGTAATTCTGCTTTAGAATTGCAAGAATTCATTTATAGAATGTCAACAGACTTTTTTCTATTTATTTTTAATAAGATATTTTTTTTTTGTAATTGTAAAATGTTAAAATTTCTGGATTTATAGATAAGTATAAATGATAAATAATGAAATAATTATTTTTAATTTTTTCTGTTTTTAGATCTTTTGAAGGATTTAGGATTTTTTGATTTTTTTTAAATTATTAAAAAGATTTATATTAAATTTTTCTGATTTAAATTTTTATTTTTCATTAAGTTTAGATATATTTCTGAAGCATAATTGATCCAGTACGTTAAGTTTAATCGTACTTTTAATTTGATATTCTGATCTAATATTGGTCTTTTTATTTTTATTTTCATTATTATTATTGTTTTCTACTTTATATATTTTTATTTATGTTTTTTAAAGTTTAAAGTTTATTTTTATAGATTGATACATTTTTGGTTTTTAAAAATGTTTATGAAGGAAAATGTTTTCAAGTTTTGCAAGCGTTATTTAAGTTTTGTTTGCTTGTCTATGAGTATTTTATAATAAATTTACTAATTCTAGGATTGCCTTTTTCAATTGTAATAATAGAATCTGATATTTGTAAGAATTTTATAAATTTAATAAGTTATTTGAAAAATATAACTTAATTATTAATTTTTTAATGTGAACAGCAATTTTTAAGTCATTATTTGGATAGTATTTTTAATTTCTTTTCTTGAAAAGTGGAATAAATAGAATTGTTTAAATTTAAAAAATGTATTCTTGAGTTTTTAATAAGTTTGATTTAAAAAAATTGATGTTTAATTCTTATATTGTATTCTTATTAGAAAGTTTTAGATATATAGTTAATAATGATAAATTATTTAATAAAAATTAAGATTTATTATTTTGAAAATTATTAATACTATTGAATCTGTATATTAGATTTTTAAAATTTTCCGGTTTTTAAATTAAACTGTTTAATATCATAAAAAAGAAATGTCTGAAGTTGATGAATATATATTTTTTTATGTATATTATTAATTTTCTTATTAATATTTTAAATTTTGAGTTTATTTCAGTCTAATAGTAAAGTTTTGAAAATTTTATGAATCCTATCGAGTTTTATAGGATTTGATAGATATTGAAAAAGTGATTTATTAAAAAAAGATATTAATAATGTATTTGTTGGATGAACTTCTTTGAGTTATAATAATTTTGAATAAAGATATAAATGAATAAGTTTAAAATTTTTTACTGATTTGTGTATTAAATGATAAAAATTTTTGCTTAAGTCTTTATAGTTATATATATTGTTTTTTGATTTTGTTTCTAAAAAAAATTATTTTTAATTTATATTTTATTAAATAAGTTGATTTAAAAAATGATATTCAAGATTTGGATTTTAATAAATATGAAGTGTGTTATTCCAATAATATTTAAATCTTGATAGTATTTCTGTGGATCATAACATTCTACTGTATAATTTTGCATTTAGATAAATAAGTGACAGGTTTAATAAAATATTTTTATTATATAAGGGTATAAAATTTCTTGAAAAATAATTTAAGTTCAGTGTTCCAACACAACAAATGATTAAAGACATACAATGTTGTTATGTGTATTTTTTAATATATAAATAAAATGGATTATACAAAAAAAAAATAATAAACGCAATGAGATTAAATGTTAGAAAAAAGTTAGAGATTTATAATATAAAATATTAGAAGATGAATGAGTTATAAGTTCTTCCATTGTTATATCAAGCTATATTAGATGATATAAAATCAGTTTAAAATAATATAGAATTAATAGAATTAAGTTTAGTAATTTTATCAAAAATAGACAATAAAATAGGAAAACTATTTTGATTGAGAAACAAATAGAAGCAGTTTTTTGGCTGTATTTTTATTTTCTTTTATTTGAATTAAGATTATGTAGTTTTTAAAGAATTGTTAGATTATTTTGATGTACTTGGTGCAAATAAAACATTCTCTATTTAAAGATTTAATTAGTGATCAGCGTTTTAATTTATTGCCAAATGTATAATTTATTTAATTGTTTAATTTATTAAGATATTAGTATTTATTTATTTTATATAACTTTTGTTTTAAATATATAAAATTATTTTAGATATTGAAAATATGATTCAGCCAAGATTCCTCGTTTGTTATATGTGTATTGTTACGCATATTATTATGATTACTTTTTTGAAGGCATTACATTTATTAAGTTTAAAATTATTTTTATTTGTTATATGAATAGAAAATTTATTAAATATATAAACTTTGAAGATTTAAATAATTCCAATCTTTTTTTTGTTTTATGATTATAACTATTATTTTTTAGCATTTATAGATTTTATTTTTTATTTAAGTTTTTTCTAATGTTATGTAAAAATGTTTTGAAAATACTTGGTTTTTAAGAAACATTTAGTTAATATATTTATTAAAATTATTAAAAAAAGCTTGTATACAAGTTTTTGATTTTTTTTTTAATCAATACTGTTCCTATACAATTAATAATGATTACGCAGATTTTCTTAAGAGTTGTCAATTTATTATATTATCAAAATATATTTTATTACTTTTAAAAAGTTGTTTTAATTTTTGGGAATTATTCTAATGATTCTTAATATAACTGGAAAAGTGAATATTTCGTGTCTAGTTTATAAATAATAACATGTTATTTCTTGTATTTTATATTATGAATATTTTTAATGTTTTTTATAGTTTTGAAAATTTAAATGTTTTTATATACGTGTTAGAAAAAGTTGTAAAATAATTAGTAAAAAAGATAAGACTCAGGGATAGGAGTCTCTTGTAAATGCTAAATGTTTAGTTGAACATGGTTTTTGAAATTGCATAAAATTTATAAAAAGCTATTAATAATTTTTTTAGAGATAGTTGATTTATTTAAAACAATTTCTGAGATGTACTTTTAGAGTATAATAGGTGTTGATTTATAACTTTAATTGTATCCTTTTTATTTAAAATGAAAATTAAATATTTTTATTTTAATTTATGGGCTCGATAAAATTATGAATTGCTTATATTTTGTGTATATCAAAAAAAGTATTTAGTTTGCTTAGCTTGATCGAAGTAATACAGATATAAGAGTAAAGATTGGTTTAAAAGATTGAATAGATTTTTAGTTTTGAATAAGGGGTTTATAATTAACGGTTTTTTGTTTTTAGTGTAGATTATTGAGAAGAATGGCTTTTTTTTTTAATAGAAAACAAAAATCTGTTCAAGATATAGTGCGCGGAGTAAAGGATGGGATTCAAAGATTAGAAGTACCTGGGTCTGCAGCTGATAGAAGGAGAGTATGTTGTATTTTTTTTTGATTTTTGAGAAAGGAAATGTACTAATTTTTTTGTTAGGCGCAGGAAGAAGTAGCTCGGAATTTACAAGCAATGAAAGTACTATTATATGGTGATGGAGGTATAGGACATTTTTATTCTAATGTAAAATGTATGGAAGAATAGGCTTATGTTTATAGATACTGATCCTGTACCTGATCAGGTTACACAATTGTCTCAACAAGTATATCAAACAGATTTGCTTTATTTATTTGTGCTTAATTTTTCTCGTCTTGAATTTGAAGTAATTATCTTGTTGGTTTTTATTTAATTATTATTTATTTTAAAAGTCTAGAAAAGATGTTGCCTCTATTTTTAATGTTTTTCTTAGAAGACAAATTGGTACCCGTTATCCCACTGTTGATTATCTTGCTACAAAGGAGGATACTCTTTTTATTTTGGTTAGAGGGTAATATCGATTACTTTTATGTTTTTGTTTATAATTATTTCTAGCTATCAAGTTCCTGAAATTGCTCTTCATTCTGGCTTAATACTTCGTGAATGTTTTAAACATGAGTTACTTGCAAAAATTGTGCTTTGGAATTCTGTATTTTGGGATTTTTTTATATATGTTGAAAGTGGGACATTTGATATAGCTAGTGATGCTTTTCAAACTTTTAAAGTTTATACTTTTATTGTATTATTTATTATTAATTTTTTTAGGAACTTATAATTCGACATAAAAATATATCAGCAGATTTTTTGCAAAATAATTATGATAATGTAATATTTTACATTATATAGAAGTTTCATAATAATTATTTAGTTTTTTCAGAAATATACTAATCTTTTGAAATCTTCTAATTATGTTACAAAGCGACAGTCTATAAAGGTATGACTTGACAAATATCTTTATTTTTATTAATTATAAGCTTTTGGGTGAAATTCTTCTTGGGAGATCCAATTTTAATATTATGACAACGTACATTCAGTCATCTGAAAATCTTAAGCTTATTATGAATTTGTTACGTGATAAGAGTAGAAATATTCAGTTTGAGGCGTTTCATGTTTTTAAAGTAAGTTTAGTCTGTTTTTTTAGTTTCTTATTTTTAGGTTTTTGTTGCAAATCCGAATAAAACAAAGCAAGTTTCAAGTATTCTTATCAGAAACAAGGATAAGCTTTTGGTTTTTTTATCTAATTTTCATAATGATCGTAAAGGTTTTTCTAAAATGATTAATTGGTTGTTTTTAAATATTGTAGATGATGAACAATTCAATGACGAGAAGGCATTTTTAATTAAACAGATTGAGGTTCTTTAATTTTTTATTTATTATAAATGATATATTGAGTTTCGCATGTGAATGTATTTTTAATGTTGTAAATGGTGAATGATATAACAAAAATTGGTCATTTATGTCTGTGTTGGTATTTTTAAAGAATCATGGGTTTGGTTTAAAATTACTGTTTAAATAATAGTTATTTATTCATCTAGTTTTAATACTGCACGTTTTATTAGGTTATAAGGAATATTAGTTTTAGTCCATAATAAAAATTGTTCAGAGCCTTGTTCTAGTAAAATTTCTAAACCATATATAGTTTTCCAATGATATATTTTTGCAATAGTGATAAGTTTTGTTGTATGTGGTTTGTATGCCATATCTAGGAATATATTTTCTGATGTATCTGCTTTTGAATTAAATAGAATTTTAGCTATTTCTAAAACAGAAGAATCTATTGGAGTATCTGCTGGTATTGTTGAAATCCCTATTCGAATGTTAAATTTTATATTTTTTAGCTTAGAATATTCAGTAATAGGAATTATATGTTTTGTATTAAAAAAAGAGCATAGTTTAATTAATTTAGTTTTAGAACGGTTTACGATATAAATTGGTGATATTTTAAGATAAAGCAATGCATATATAGCTGCTCTACTTGTACCCCCTGCACCAATTACAAAACCAGAAAAACCTTCAAAGCATTTTTCAGACTCTGTGGAATTCATTATTGCTTTTATTATTCCTTGCCAATCTGTATTTTCGCCTTTAAGAATATATTGACCATTTCGATATATTTTTGTTATAGTATTAACTGCCCCGATTAATGTTGCATGATCTGATATTTCATCTAATAAAATTGATATGTGTGTTTTTAACGGAGTAGTAACAGAGGCCCCAGCAAAATCATTCGAATATAGTATGCTTTTGAGTGTATCAATAGAATCGGTTTCAAATAATTGGTATTTATATGGTAGACCTAAAATTTTAAATCCCAAATTATGAATATTAGGTGATTGAGAATATTTAATTGGTTTTCCGAAAAGGAAATATCTTTTCATTGGTAGGATACCCATTATGTGAAGAGCGATATTAATATTTTTAACTGATAATTGTCCAGGAGCTGTTTTACATGATAATAATGGATGAGTAACAGGTGTCATAAATGTGTTCATAATTCTAGACAGTTGACCACTAATACCTGCGTTTATTACTATTGAGGGTATTTTTTTATTAATAATTTTATTTTTAAACTCTTTTAATAAAAAATTATCTTCAAAAGATGATGACATTCCTATTAATTTTACAATATGACCATAGTGCTGCGCCTCTTGATATTTCGTTATCCATTCAAGATCATTACAGGATATTGGTTTTTCTGTATTATGATAAGATACTATTATTTTTGTATATGGCCAAGAATCGTGTATAATTTTAAATAATCTAGATGCCATATTTAATTGTATATCAAGAAACTCAAGACCCAGTCTTGCACCATGTAATATGAATTCATCTGCTATTTCTTTTTCAGAAGAAGGAAAAGATCCTCCATGATCTGTTGTACGTAATGTATAGATAAAAGGAAGATTTATTTTCCGGCGAAGAAATGATATTTGTTCTGTTAAATATTCTAAAGTAGGGTATTTATTGTTATTATTATTTCCAGGCTCCTGAAATAAATCAATTCTTAATTCAATTGCGTCACAACCAATTGTTACAATATCTAATAAAGGATAAAGACTTTGAAGATCAGAGAATGCCAAAGATAAAAAATAGCTTCTTTCTTTTTTCAAAATTTGAGAAAATGAATCGTATTGTCCTGTAATTGTTTTTAAAAACCTATTGAAAGAATGTTTAAGATCTAATAATATATCTTTTTTATATCTTATAGAATTTTCTGAACATATATAAAATTGATGTGAACTACATAAATTATACCATCGCTTTCGTTTTTCCCATACATCAGCTATATTATCTGTGTAAGGAGGACGCGTTTTATCATTATTTAAATATTTAACAATATCTTTGATATTGCGATAAATATGTATAATAATTCCATTAGCTTTTATATAAGATATTAAGAGATTTCTAGCTTCTTCTGTTTCAACAATCCCTCCTCCACATGATATAATATAATTTTCTTTTTTTTTTATTAAAAAAGTTTTAAGAAAGTATAATTCTTTTTTTCTGAAAATATCCCATCCATGTTTTTGAATCAATTCAGGAATTGTCATTTTTACATCGTTCTCAATAGCTAAGTCCAAGTCAATAAATTCTCTTTCAAGAAGAGTAGCTGCAAGTTGACCTAATGTAGTCTTGCCTGCACCTCTCATTCCGATAAGGAGAATAGTGCATTTTGATGGATGATGTAATAAAGATGAATTAGAATTAAAACTCTGAGTAAATTCAATTCCTTTTATTTGAATTTTAAATCTCAAGTTCAAAATATCCCACCAATAAGGCCAAGTTTTATTGACACAAGTTTTATTTAAAATAATAGTTGGGTTTGGAGAAACACATGCTAAAACACTAAAACTCATTGCAATTCTATGATCATTGTGACAATCTACACCATTTATTGGGGATAAAAGATCAGAAATATTTAAGGCTTTTATATATATTCCATCCGGAAGTTCGCCTGCTTCTATACCGAACTTTTTAAATTCACAAATCATTGCATTAATTCTATTACATTCTTTAATCCTCTGGTTAGAAATTCCGGTAATTTTTGTAATACATGATTCTGATTCTTTATAAGCAACTGAGGCTAAAATCGCTGTTGTTAAAAAAGCATCTGTCATTAATTCCATATTTATAAATTTCAATGGCTTAAGCTTTCCTCTTTGGGGACCTTTTACATACGTAGTTGTAGGCAATTGAATTACTTCACAGTCCATAGGCTCTAGTACGTTCTTTGCAAATTTAGAATCACCTTGTAGTGAAATGCTACCAATATTAGATATAGTGCAGCTTCCTCCTGTTATTGCAGCTATTGCTAGTGGATAAGTAGCTGAACTTGCATCGCCTTCGATTGTATATTCAGAAGGACAAGTATAGCAGCCTTTTGGAATATAATATGTATTTTCCTGTGAATGAGATTTAGTTACATTAATACCGAAGGATGACATCATAGAAATGGTCATGTCTATATATGGTTGTGATACTGGCTTTCCTCCAATTAATGATAAAACTACTTGTGTTTCTGCATAAGGAGAGCAAATTAAAATTGATGACACATATTGAGATGAAATAGTAGCAGATAGATTAATACGTCCTCCACAAAACCCAGGACTTTTTGGCTTAATTAATAATGGTAAACAGTTATTTGATTCAAGATATTCTATATTACATCCATTATTTTTTAGAGCATCTACTAAAGGCTTAATAGGCCTCTGTTTCATACGATTATCTCCTGTTAGTATTAAATGATCGTTATATGAATTTGATGGCACTAGTGTGCAAATACTAGTTAAGAATCGAGCTGCTGTGCCTGAATTCCCAAGATATAATTCCATTTTTGGGTTTTCAAGATAACCTGATTTACCTTTAACAACTAATATATCACCTTCTTGCTCCCATCTGAATTCTGCAGCATTTAGTTTTTCTAAAGCAGAAAGCATATAATATGTATCATCTGAATGTAGAAAGTTTTTTAAACGGCAAACACCATTAGAAAGTGCTGCCAAAACCAAAGCCCTATTGGATATTGATTTAGAACCAGGTAAAGTAATTGTAATATGTTTTTGAGGGATGTTTAATGGAATATTATATAAAAGGATATTTTCAGCAAGAATAGTTCTGATAGCATCATCAGACACCAATGATGCTTTTTTTTCATATGTTTTCCCTATACCTGAAAGAAGAATAATTCTTTTATTATTATCATCATTTTTTTTATCTAAAGTCATAATTTCAAGAATATTTTCTATTAAATGATCTTCTTTGTAAGTTACTTTTTGAATTTTCTCATCTTTAAGAGATGTAGGTAAGCCCCATGTATTTAAACATTTTATAAGTCTTGATACTACGTTAGGATTTAATATTCCTAGATATCTGGAAAGTTCTGCTTCCTTGACCATTCCAATAGATATACATTCTCCATGTAAAACATGAGGTGTTAGAATAGTTTCTATTGCATGTCCTATAGAATGACCAAAGTTTAAAAGGTTTCTAAGATTTTTTTCTCTTTCATCTATAGAAACAATATAAGCTTTGATTTTTATTGAAGATAAAATAAATTTTTCAAAATCTTTTATAATTTCTTTAAAATTTGAGCTTTGATTAAATGTTGATTCTGATTTTAATGTTTTTATAGTTTTTTCCGAAATATTCTCCAGTGATATAAATTCTGATTCATCCCATATAATAATAGTCTAATATTTAATTAGATTAAATAAAAGTTAATCTAATTATTATAACCTTAATTAATTCTGCAATTCCATTTATAAATTCTCTTTTTGTAAGTGTTTTAAGAAATGTAAGATCAATAAAAATTCTTTCTGGTTGCCAAATAGCACCAATGATATTTTTTCTATGAGATATATTTATAGAGGTTTTTCCTCCAATTGATGAATCTATCATAGCCAAAAGAGTTGTAGGAATCTGAATGAAACGAACACCTCTCATAAATGTGGCAGAAACATAACCTACAATATCTCCTACAACACCTCCTCCCATAGCTATTATAACAATATCTCTTGTGCATTTTTCTGATAAAAGCCAATCTTCTATAAGTGCTTTTGTTTCTCTTGATTTTGACTTTTCTCCAGGAGGAATTGTAAAAGATAAAAGACGTGAATTAATTGATCTTTGTTTCGCTATAGATATGAAGTGATTTTTGAAATTTGGAATATATAGTAGTTCGACATTTGAATCTGTAATGATTATATATGTTGGAGAAAAAATATAGGTAAATAGTTCATTAATTATATATGACCATAAGTTGTATCCGATATGAATAGAATCTTTTCCAAGAATATTGAGCTTGATAATTTTGTCATTTTTCATTGAAAAAATGGTTTAATGGTTATAGTTTAGGCAATTTTTATTTCAATATGTTTTATAGTTATTTAAAAGTATAATATACGCTTGTATTTGAATTAGAAATGTTAACGAATTTATTTACATTTCTTTTTTGTCTATTGTTATTTTCAGTATTTTTTCTAAAACACGGGTCTTAAGAAAATGTTTTGTTAAATCTGCTGAAATGGTAATATTATAAATAATTTATATTTATGGTAAATTTTATATATGTTTATGAAATATGTTATTTAAAAAATAATTTATAACAATTTTATTATAAAATTCAAATAATTAAGTAAAATTTTTGTAATTGTATTTAAAATTATTTAGTAGTTATGATATTATTTTTTAATATTTTTTAATATATTATTTTTATCTAAAAATATGTTTGGAATTTTGTTTTTTATTTTCAAAAAAATTTTAAATAAAACTTTAGTTATTTTATAAAAATGTTGCTTGTTATTTGTATAAGGATCAAAAATTATTTTGAATATTTAGTTATATTTTTAGAATGTTTGAAAATTTGACTTATTGTATGTTAATTTTTTTAGAATATGTTTGATTTATAAAAACTATTATTTAGCGCTTAATAATGTTTTATTTATTGGATTGTAATAGAATATTTTAAAAACTCGATATTTTTTTTACTTTTATATATAATGTTTTAGTTATATATTTTATAGAAATGGTTATTTAAATGTTTAATATGAAATATACTTTTAGTTTATTATATTTAAGTCTTTAATTTTAGTTATATTTACAAATATTTTTATTTTTATATAATAGGAGCAGTATACTTTTAATGTAGAATAGATATTTTCAATTCGAGTTTTTTGTATTTATTTTTGCAATTAAGATTTTTAATTTATTTTTTTCTAAATTTGATGATTTTTTTGATATTCTTTAAATTACGTTTTATAAATTTAAAAGTTGTTAACATATATTTTTATAATATAATTAACTTTAAGATTTATTTTAAAAAGTTCAAATTATCCTAAAGAAATAATATCTAATGCATAATTATTTATTGTTTGATCTCTTAATTGATTGTATGTTTTATTATAATTTTTGCTTGATTTTATAAATTCTATTTTTTTTTGAATAGTTTCTCGTATAGAAACAAGAATTAATGCAAATCCAGTAATGATAAATATTGTAACTTATAAGTATTAAGAGTTTGTTGTAAACAAAAAAAACTTACACATTGCATATTTAGCAGCATCCCATTTGTTTTTTTCTAGCATTGCTCGAATTTCGCCAAGTATAATTGTAAATTTATTATTAAGCTCTTGAATTTTTATTTCTATATTTTTTTCTTCTGCTTTGTTTGAGCTTTTCCTGTCATTGATATCTATAGCTACATCATTTTTTAGAGTCATTAAATCCTCTTTAAGAGTTTGTTCAAATGTTTCTAATTGTTTCCGTAAGGCTAATGTTTCTGCGTGTAAAGTAGCTGTTTCATTTTTTCTCATAGATTGAATTTCTGTTTTAAGTTCAGATTGTGATGCATGAAATAAATGTGTTTCCTATTTCTTTATTTTAATAGAGCTCTTTTTTGAAAGGTCATACATTTTCAAGATTTGAACGAGAAATAAACTTTGTTTTTGCTGTTTCTAAATTGTTAATTAACAATGCATGTATGGATCTCATAATAGTAACAGCTTGATTATGAGTAAAGCCCGTTGTTTCTAATGTAGAAACAAGATTATAAGTGTCAAATTGATGCATACTGAATCCAGAGTTGTTTCTAGGTTTCAATAATATTTTTGTAGATGTTGGAATAGGACAATATAAAGGTGTTGAGTCTTTTTTTGAATTCTGAATATTTTTTCTGTTTTGTACATGCAGATGAAGATGTGGAGTAATTTTATTATGGATAATAATTTTATGTTGAATTTTATAATTTTTTGTTAATGTGTAAAAAAAACATAATTGACGACCTAATATGAAATAAGTAATTTACAAAATTACAGTGAGTGTGTTTATGTTACTCTGAATAATTCGGAATTTTAAATTACAAGTAGTTAATTTTATTAGCATTTTATAAATTAGAGTAATAATTTTTTTGATTAAAATGAAATTTTAAATTATAATAAAAATAATAATATATATAATGTTTATATAATTATAAATAAAAGAAATTGAGCCATATTTCCGTTTTTTCTATATATTTAATAATGAATTCTTTTATTATATTATGATTTTCCGCAATATTGTTTGTATTATACTAAGAAGATTAATATAAGGTGTATAATATTAGGATATAGAAACATTAAGAATATAATTGATTTTTTCCAGTTTTTTATTTTTATGAGGTATATTTCCAAACAATATAAGTAAATATTTTATATCAAAGTATAGTTGTTGTTGACTTGTAATGGTTATAGAAGTAATTTGAGAATTCTCTATATTATCATATAAATAGTTATTGTTGTATTCAGATCTTTTATTGTCCTCGTAAGAATTATTGTTAGCTATTACTTTAGTATTAAATGTATTTTCTAAAATTGAAGAGATTATATCAATAAAATAATATTTTATTGCTAATATAGCATTGTAGTCGAAAATATCATTACCAATATTTATCATATATCGACCAATATCTTGAACAATAGTAATTATTTGGGAACTAGGATGATTTGGAAGTGAATGTTGATTATCTAATTATATTAATTATTTAAATATTTTTTAGAAACTAACTTTTCCATAAAACTTTTAATTCCTTAGCCGAAATTACTTTTTTTATCTCTCTTTCTAATTTCTCTTTTATATTTTCATGATGAAAAATATATAATGATAATGTTTTGTAAAGTCTTTTTAAATGATGATTGCAGAAAAAACTAAGATCAATATCGAGAGGATATGAAAATCTAATTAATTTAATAATTTGTATGAAATAGCATATAATATTAATATCTTTTGAAAAATTATATAGAATTCATAATGAATTTATTTTTTACCTGTATTGTATAAATTATTATTTGACTTTAATGTTAGAAAGACAGATATAATTTCTCCTATATTTTTTGACAATTTATTGTAGATATCTTTTACTAATTTTATGTGAAAATGCAAATTATTGTTTTCTTTGTATATGTTTAATTTTAAATTTTTCAGCAGAGTATAGGTTGGTTGTTGTCTTTTTGTAATTATTAATGAATCCTTTTTAAGTTTTTCTTGAATATCATTAAGTTTTTTTTTAAATTTTTCTACAGAATTTATTGGTTTTTGAAATTGAAAATCTATTATTGATTTAATATTATTATTCCAAATATCATTATCGGTTTTAAATAAAGGCAATAGTTTAAATGATTCTATAAATATAAAGGCGAAGTTAGATGTATGTTTATATACTAACCATTTTGTATTTCTATATTCTTAAGTTCGTCATTTATATGTTCTTTTAGTTCTAAAATTGTATTTACTGAAAATTTAAATATAGAATTTATACGTTTGTTTAATATAAATCTTGTATTTTTCCAAAGCTTTAATATAAGTGAATTTAATTTATCATTTTTTTGACCAAAATTAAATGCTATTTTGTCAAAAAAAATTAGAATATTGTTCCACTGTTCTACTATTGAATCGATTGTTTGCATTTTATTTAAATAAATTGGTCCATTATGTCGAACAATTTTTAATACTTTAGTTTCCCATTTTATATATATATTGTCTGAATTATCTTGTGTTAATTTATCTGGTTTAAATAATGATTCTTCTAAATTATAATTCTGTAAAATATACATGTCTTCATTATAAATATAGAAATATTTAGATACTATAAGATTATCTGTTTTTAATTTTGTTTTTATAAAATTCTTAAATTTCTCTGGAAATATGGATTGGCCAATTATGGCAGTGTAAATTATTTTTTTTAACATAATATAAAAATTATTTGAATTCATATTAATATTAGAAGAAATATTAGAAACGTCTTTTAGTCTGATTTCCCAGAATAGTTTTTCTATATCTAAAGATATTTTTTTGTATATTATACTGAGAGAATAAAGATCAGAAAGAATTATATGAATATTTTCTGGAATGGTATTGCATATTTTTGTTTCAATCATTTTTATTAAAAATGTTTCTGATTTTATAATTTCGATGTTATTTAGAAATATATTTTTATTTTTTATCTAAAAATTTAAATAAAGAATTGATATTGCAGAATAATACTTTGAAATGATCATTTAATGCATTCATTTTATACAAAAGTACTGCTGCTAATAAGTGTTCTGAATCTGATATTAATTTTCTTATTAATTGTGGAAAATACAATAACAATTTTATAGCATGAACATATAGTAACTTATTATCTAGAGTTTGTTAAATTACAATTATATTTAGATATAAATTACCATCAGTAGGTATCTTAAATCCAGTGTTTATATTTATTAAAGATTCATGAGGCTTATGTGTTTTAAAAGAATTTATAATTTTTATGAATTGTTCATTAAGGGTTTTAAAATCCGTTTCTATTCTAATAATTGCATCTGAAACATTTGTTAAATTATGGTAATGATTTCTAAATTATGTATATTAAAGAACAATGGTAATAGGGTTTTGCGATTACTTAATAAGTAAATGAATTTCTTTTTCTTTATTATTAATATAATTTCTTAAATTAGAAAATATTTTTAGAAAAATTTATATATACTTAGATTTTTCCCGAATTTCTTTACATTTTGTTACTGTGTTATTTGAAAAAATATTATCACAATTTGGGAATTCAAAATTCATTGTGTAATTAAACAATTAAAATCTATACTTTTCATGAATCATATTTTTTATTAATATCGTGATTTTAAAAAATGATTTTTGATTAAATTTTTTAAAGTATAATATTTCGCATTAGTTAAATATTTCGATATATATTTAATATATATTAAAATTTTAATGATTAGATATTGCTACAAAATGGTTTTTGCAATATAGTTAAATTTTAATCTATAAATGTTTTTTTCAAAGAAATTGTTGGTTTACAGTTGAGATTTATAGGCATACTGGAATATGCTGTAAATTTAAATAAATGTTTTAGCATATTAGAATCTTTTTCTGGTATTTCTTGTAAAATCTGATGAAAATTTTTACTATAGCACAACATTAAAGATAGAAGTTTTAAAGAAATTTCTTTTTTGTGAATTGATTCTATTGTTTCAATTGATGCAAAATGAATTAATACCGGTATAATGATTATTAGAGCTATATATCCTTAAAATAATAAGATATATGTTTATTATAATAATACTTTTACATACGCTGATTATTTTCTGATATGTTTCTTATAAGGTCAATTACAATATCATATGCATTTGTTGCCATATTAAAGGGGAATGACTTTTCGGGGTCCAAATGAGCTTTTTTAATAATATTAAAGGAAGTAAATAATATAGATTGGAAAATATAGCGTTGTGCATTAGAAAAAAATGAGGATTTTAAAAGCAATTTCGTACAATGAATAAGTATTTTTATTTCCTATTTTCACTTAATAGAAATATTGATAAACTATGCGTATTTACATCGTTTTTTGGTGATTTTATAAATAAGTTATAATATTTCTGAGCTGATTTACTTTTTGGTGAAAGAATTTGCCCTGTGGTTGTCATAATTATTGTGTTTAAAAGTAAACCATATTTCCATATTGTTCTTAAAATTAGTGATATATATATATATATATATATGTAACTTACGATGAATTTTGTATTATCTTTATTATTTGTTCCATAACATTTTCTATTAAATTTTGCAAGATTTCATAACTTTTTTGATCAGTCTTAGATATTTCTAATATATCTTCACAAAGTGTTTTGACTAATGGAAGAAGTTTTGGAATTAAATGACAAGAATTTTTATTATAATATAATTCTATTTATTAGTATGATTTAAAAAATATGATTTAATATTTATACTTAATATTATAAAAAAAGCACAATCATAAAGATCATATTGAGTTATAAGTGGAAATTTTTTTATGATTTTTATATATGATTCTAAAGAATAAATTAATAATTTTGACATACGTTCATCATAAATTTTTAAATCTGCGTTTATTAATAATAATATAAATGATAGGGAAGTTTCTACTATTTAAAATATTGGTAGGACATTTGAAATATGTAATAAACGGTAATATTATAATTCTTGAGAGCTCAAATAGTTGGTTAGGATATTCCTGTTTATTTTCTTTATTCTTAAAACAACTTTTATAATGTTTACTAATATTAAATTAATATATAATAAAATTTTATGAAACAGACCTTTTTTCAGATTGTTCTGAGTTAATTGGTAAATAATTATTTATTAAATTTTTTGTAATTCGTATTATTAAAATTTGAATAATTGGATCTTCTGTTTGTAATAATTTTTTAAGTAAAGTTATTAATTCTGAAAAAATAGGATCACAATATATAATTTTGCTGTTTATAGGTATATTTAGTATTTTCTCCAAAGAAAAAAGTATATAAAGTTTTTGTTTGTTTGTATTTATGATTTTTACGTTAGAAATGGAGCGTAACAATGCTTCAAAGCATATTCCAAAAAGTAAAAAAAATAAGATAGATGAATCTTTTCTATGATTATTTGTTTCGTTTAACTTTGTGGTACTTGAACTATCTGATTTATAATAAGCTAATGATTTGAAAATGATATCTTGATCTGATTCTAAGAGAATTGAAATAGCATAGATTACATTTATCCAAAACTTATTGCAAATCTTTTTTGATCATAAAAAAATTTTATGAAAATTTAGAGTATTACCTCGAATAGTTCACTATTATCTATATTCCAAAACAATTTGTTGAAATTTACTGATTGTGAAGTCAAATAAGTTAAATCATTAGATAATTCATATGCCTCAAAATAAAATTTAGTATAGTCTTCTAAAAAAGTAATCCATAAATGAGCTAAAAGTGCTAAGTTTGGCTCGATTATGGAATTTAAACAAGTTTGGTTTTGACTAGCAATTTGGAGCTCTGCCCAGCTTGAGATAATAGATAATTTAAGTATAATTTGAGAATTGTTATTAGAACATTCTAAATCGCCGACTGAAATAGTACCCTCTGGATCTATAATAATTAGAAAATAAAAAAGAGATTGCATTACTTTTTAGGCTTAAAAGTGCAGATAAAAGTAAATTTACAATTTTTCCTGTCTTCGAAATTTCTTTGAATATTCCACTTGTTAAAAAATATGAACAAATATGTATTGCTAATGCTGCAATCTCAGGAACTGAATCATTTGAAAATGATGCAATAATGGCAGAAATAAGTGGTGCTTCGTATTGTTCAAGTAAAGATGAAGTAGGAAAATCAGGATCTTTTAAAGGGGAAAATATCTATTGAGAATAAGGAAATATATTTAAATATATTTTTAATAACCTTTATGATCTTTTGTATAATCTTTAAGCCTTCTAGACGTATATTATAATTTTTAGTTGTAGATGCCATAAATCCTATTTTTACTAAATTTGAAATATTAGAATATAGAGGTGAAATTTCTTGAGATGTTTCAAAATCTAATGATTTTTCAAAAAATGACTCTATGTGTGATAATAAATTATTAATGCATTGAAGGATTAATTTTTGTGTTTGCCAGTGTAAATTTCCTAATTTTCTTTGAATCTTAATAGATTCATGGTTTTTATGCATTCTAAAATCAGAAAATTCTTCATTTTTTGAGTCTATGTCTACATTTTCATTAATTTTGTATATTATTTCATTATTAGACTTTTTTTCAAAAGTTTTCAGACAAAGTTGAATCCAATAATTTTGATGGGAATTTGGTGTGTTACGTAACCATATTTCAATGATATTTTTAAGTTCTTCAAGTTCTGGATTTAAATCATATGCTAGCCATATATAAGTATCTAAGTTATCATGTTCCGAGTGAAAAATATTTAATGCATTATGCTGTATAAGCTGGTAAATTAACCTAATAGATGCTCTAGCTAAATTTTTATGTTTTGATATCATATTGACTTGAAGAAGTTTTATTAATAAATGTAGATTTAATAAATTTGAGGAGAATAGCAAAACATGTTGTGTACAATGTATAACTGCAGTTAATACTTCCTCATTTCTTTCTAAAAGAAGTCCTTTTATTAATACTGATACTAGTTTTTTTGCTTCTGTATTTTTTTCAAGATCTGGACCAAATATATTTATAACTGCATTTAAGCATTTTACTAAGTTAATTAATATTGGAAATTTTAATGATAAATTGGATGCAGTTTTAGATACATCATTAGTAATATAATCTATTCCGTTATAGATTTTTGAAATAATATTTAATATATTTAAACAATATAAAGATATGTTGGGACCAAAAGACTGAATACCTATGGCAATACTTTCGAGAGCCCAGAAGCAAGTTTCAAGATGTTGATCTATACTTAAAGACTGCAAAATATTGAGTATTTGACTAATATATAAACTAGGTGCCATTTTTCCCTGATGATTTAGTATTCTACCTAGACAAAGAGCACTCCCAGAACGGATATTTGGATTATCTATCTCAATAATTTGTTTTATATAAAATTTTATAGAAGAAGGTACAAGTTGTTTCTTTTTTAGATTTGTTAATCTTCCAATAGTTTCACAGGAAATTCTTCGAGTAGTTGGGTTGTGGGAGTTTGTTCCATGCTATGTAGTTAAAAAAAGAAAATATAAATTCTTCGAAAGTACCTTAGCTATTTGTTCTATTAAATCTAATGTTTTTGTATTTTCGAGGTTATTATTTTGATGTATTTGATTTTCTATAAAACGAAGAATCCCAAGAACTGCAAAATTTGAGTTACAAATTACTACTGTCTGATGCTCAAAGGATTTAATATCGTATGATAATGTAATAAATGTAATCAATTGCTCAAGAATACTTTCCTTAATTTTATTTGATTGATTTAAAAAAATGATTCCAAACAATAAGATTGATAAATCAATAATTTCTATATAAATAGGTAATTGATTCCATGGGATTTCGTCAAAACATGAAAAAATGTCATGAATTTGTAAGGAATTGTCTTCTTGAGAATCAAAATTCTATCAATATATATTAGACATAAAGTTTAATCAAGGAAAAAAATACGGAATCATTTGTAATATTGACAAGAGTATAATCTTTTGGAACATATATGTAATTTTTTAATATATTGCTATTAGCTGTTTTGTAGATTTTTTGATGACCAGAAAAATCTTGTAAATGAATAAAGCTTGTTATTCCATTAATATTTAGATTAGATTGTAAGTTAGAATAGGGTTGATGATTTGATGTATGTTTAATTATAGAAACATATGGATTTGCAAAGTTAGTAATTAAGCGAGATATGAGTTCGTTTTGTGTAATATTTGTTGGATTTTTCTGTACGATTAATAAATAACATTGCAGTATTCTCTTTTGAACCATAGTTTCTAACATTTCTTGGGATAACTGTACAGACTTATCTAAAAATGTGTTGTGCTTCTGTTTTTTTGAAATAAGGGTAAGAATAGTATTGGTTTTGTCTATCATAATATTGATTCTTTTTAATACATTTGTCGTTAATAATTCTTTATTATGTAATAAAAATGAAAATATAGATCCTAATGCATATTCTTGAGTATATAATAAAAATAACACTTTTGTGCAATCTATTTCAATAGAAAGATTGTTTAATGATGGTTTTAGAAGTGTATTTTCCCATAATAGAAATAATTGAGATAGATAATCTCTAACAAAATAAAATCCAAGTTTCATTAATGAACTAATTAATGTCCATGCTACTTGTATAGGAATTACCACTGCATGTATTGTACTATTTGCTGTTAGTTTTAAAATAGAATAAGATATAGAAAATATTTCAGAAAAAATATTAGAAGAGATATACAATGGATTTTGTTTTCCAACACTGATTAATCTTGAAACAGCTAAAGCATGCCCTCTTATACGTAGTTTTGAAAGATAATCAATATTATTAATATTTGTAGTTATGAATTCTTTAATATATTTTAGGCAAAAATTGATTAAATACGTAATATCATTGGGAATAGTAGCTGCAAAACACTTAATGCACCAACTTGTATATTTTTGTACTGTTAGACTTGTGCAATTTAATGTAAATAAAAGATTATTTCTTACTGGTTCCTTTTTAAAAAATTATAATTTTTCATTAATGTATTGGGATTTACCCGAATAGTATTAATAGAATAGCTGAGTGTTAAAATGGATTTTGATAATTCACATAATACACTTGTTAGTACTATTTTTTTTGCCTCAGTAAAACTTGCTTTATGCATCCATGTATTTAAATATTCATCATTTAGTATTTCAAAAACTTTAAGTTGCGATAGTTCGTCTAATTTCTTTTTCATATCATTTAAAAGATGACAAATAATGTTTCTAGTTGTTGAAATTTTCTGTTTGTCTTTGATATTATTAATTGCAGAAGCAAGGTCGTAAATATGACTTTTAATAATAAATTTGTAGTGATTTATAACCCAATCTTTTTCACAATGTTCTAAAAATTCTGAGTATATATTTATAATAAATCTTTCTATATAAGGATTTGTTATATGTTTAGAATAAATATCTGATATATATTTTAGAAAAATTGGATATGGTTTTTTTGAATTTAAATTGTAGGATGTGTATTTTCTGATTGACGTGGGTAACATATTGATTTCTGGATTATTATTCACTTGTGTTTCTTTATTTTTTTCTAATAGAAAATAATGATCTTTTGTAGTTAATTGTGAATTTGATATTAATGCTATAGCCAGAGTTTTAGATGCTTGAGTATAAATAGAGAAATTAGATTCATCAATGAATTTAATAGTTATGGTCTTAATGGTATTAATATCTGTGTAGCCTGAAATTGGTACACTGATTTTAAGAAGTTGTTTTAAACACTAATATAATTATAAACAGATTGTTTATTATATAGGGGAATTACTATTAATGCGTTTAATTTTACTATATCAGTTTCATCTGATAAACCTGATTTTATAAATTTGAATATTTTTTTAGTGTTACTTTTATTTATAATGTATTCATAGTAATTCAATGCAACAGATAATATTTCAAAACAAGACGCACGAAGTTCGTAAATCTGTAAACATGTTAGGAAAAAAATAATATGTAATAAAATTACGTTATTTGAAATTTTAAATAATTTAAAGGTTGTAACTATAATATCATTAAGATGAATTGATAACTAGTATTCCCTTTAGATATTCTTTATACGGAATAAAATAATAATTACTTTATTTCCAGATGCCAAATAAATATGTTTAAGAATAATTAATAATGTCCTTAAGAATTAGATGATTAAATAAATAACAAATGGGAAGAAACCATTTATTATACAAATTGTAGTTTTTTATTTCTGGTGATAAAATATCTTTAAGTAGATTATTAAAAGTATCAAATAATGAAATGCAATCGCCTATCAATAGTTCAAAAAAAAAAAACTTAATATATTTTAAGGGTTACCTCTTGAAAAAATTATTTGAAAACAGTAACCTAAATGATTACGTATTGTTCTTGAGGGAATTTCAATTCCTTGTTTTATGATTTGGAATAAGACTTGGAGTATTTCTGTTTGTTTTTCATTTAAAAGTTTCAATTCCAAATTTTCTAACTTTTCTGAAATTTCAAGAAGAGTGTTGAAAAGTATAGTTTCTTTTTCTTCTTTATTTATATGTTCAAATTTTGTTAAGTCAAATTGGAAAATAGTCATAATTTGTTGTATTTTAGAATGTATAACAAAAATACAGAAATGTATATTATTTATTGTTGAAAAATTAAATATTAAAAAAGTAATATTAATATAATAAAACTATTACATTGTTAATGTGTTAGTAGAATTACTAGATATGATTAAAACTTACTATTTTTCTATGCAAAAAAGGTTTTGTTATTGATTCGTAATTAAGGGTTGTAAAATAATTTATGATATAATCGTGTTGGTGAAATATGTTTTAGAATAATTTTTTTTATTTACAATATTAGTGAGATATATTTATTTGAATATTAATCTTAGATTTACTTCTATTATAAAATAGGCCAAAAAGCATGTTGAGGGATATTTTGCTTTTAAAACATAGTTTTAACAATGACTACAGTATTAAGAATTCTATTTAAAAAGGTGAAAGTATTGTAAAAATAGAAAACAGTAACATATATTGTTTCTGAGGCAGATCTAGATTAAGTTACATTGATAATGAGCGCCTTTTTGTGATTATTTGTTTTAAATTTTAATATTTTTCTGGATTTACTATAAATTTGTACTGCTGTAAAATAAGAGAAATATTAGAAAAAGATATGATGTATGGTAAAAATGTTTTATTTGCTTATTGTAAATTGTGTAAATTTTATTTTAAAAGTATTTTTGAGAAAAAAAAATGCCTAAAATAATAATATTAAAAATAATGAGATACTGATATTTTTTATCTATTTATGTTTTTTTTCTCATAAATAGCTTTTTATAGGAAAATATAAATATTAATTTTAGCTATAAAAAAGTTATTGTAAAAATTAGTGTAGATTTTTTATAAAACATATGTATATATATTATGAATTTCAAATATTAATATTGTTAATTCCTCTATTGAGTGAATAAAAATGGCAAAATATTTAAGTTTAATATGAGGGTTTTGAGAATGAACCAGATGTTTATAGAATATGTTTTAAATGATTAAAATTCTATAATATAGTTAAGTATATCTAATATGCTATATAAGGGCTAAAAACCTGTAAGCTGATACCTAATAATTAATCCTTTAATATCTTAATCTTTTCCTTTTTGATTTCTTTCCATTTTAAAATGAGATAATTTGGTCTTAATGTTATTCTTATCTGCTGGTAAATGATTTGTTTTATTTTTGGGTAGCCAAAAGTCTAGCTAATATTGGTGAATAAAGAAAATGAAACATATGCATTGATAATATGTATATATGTATGCTGTATTTTATACCTTCTGTACATGATTTTTATAAAAATTTGGATTTCCAAAATAATACATTATACCAACAGGAAATATAACATAAATACTAAACTAATGAAATAAGTAATAACATAATATGAAAATATACATACTTTAAGGAATTCAAGATTTGGTCCACCTATTTTCTTCTGAAAAAAAAATATATATTTATTAAATGGTAAAAATTTAAAATGTTATTTCGTAAAATACGATTTTTTATTTTGGTAGAAATTGTTTATCTCGAGGATTTGTAAATATAAAGCAAAGACCTGATATAATGAAATGAATAGTAAAATTAGGTTGTTGGAGTTTTATTTTATTTTATTTGTAACTAGTTTAGATATGATGGTTTATTTCGTCGAGAGAGCAAAACTGGTTTAAGTAAAACAAAATATGAACAAATTGATGAGCATAAACATTATCCTTTATTAAATCGGCAATATGATAATGGTGATCTGGAGTTTTTTGAAAATCATGATGAATATGATATTAATAATTTGAGTGAAAAAATTAGAACTCTTAAAGATGTTTGTTGTGTTATTGAAATCCATTATTAATGGATTGTGTATTATGATATGATATAGCTAATATGTGATAGATAACGATTTCTATAGGTCATGAAATTCGTGATTCATCTCTATGTTTGTCTTCAATGGTAAAAAATATAACAATTATAAATAATTTAGTGTATTCACTTTTTTTGAAGAATGAAACATTCTTTAATACGAAATATACATTACGTGGTATAATGAAAAATATGAAACGTATGACGAAACGGCAAAATATTGGATGGTTTCATTTTTTATTGTTTATCTTAGTTATATGTATTATATTTTTTGTGCTTTTTTATGTAAGGTTTTGAATGCTAGCATGGTTTGAATATATATGTTTTGTTCAAGGAGTTTGCTTAGTGCTTAGTTTATTTTGAATACTTATGCTATTATATTATTACCGTTGCTATGGTAGTGATCACGTGTTTTATGTTGTAACAAGTTGTTTGTTTTACGGTTTAAATGAAAAAGCAATCTTCTGACGCTTTGTGTTCTAATAGTATAAAAGTAGTTGTTAGAATAAGGCCTCTTAATGATAGGGGTAAAATGCTTTCTTTATTTCTTTGTTTTTTGATGTTTAAAGAAATTGCTCGGGGTGCTAAATGTTTAGTTTCTGTTGATATAAATGATCAGAAAACTTTATTTGTAAAATGTCCAGACGATAGTGATCCTGTAAACTCTAGAGCTTCAAAGAGGAGAATACGAGAATTTAGGACTTTTTCATTTGATAAATGTCTATGGTCTGTGAATAAGACGGATCAGCACTTTTCGGGTCAAGATGCTTTATATAATTATTTGGGCAAAGAATTTGTTTTTCATTCACTTGAAGGTTATAACACTTGTATTTTTGCTTGTAGAATTTATCTTCATTAAAATAAATAAATTGACTTAATTTAGATGGTCAGACTGGATCTGGTAAAACTTATTCAATGGTAAGGATTATATATATATATATATTTATATATTTATATTTAAGCTAAATTATTTTAAAGATTGGTAGTCCTGATGATCCTGGGCTTATGCCGTTGACATGTAGATATTTATTTGAACAAATTGCAACTCGTTCAAAGATGGATATATGTTTTACAGTTACTGTATCATATTATGAAATTTACAATGAAATTGCTATGGATCTTTTATGTGTTAGAGATACTAATCATAAACCATCTGTTTTAAAGGTTAGAGAAAGTCCAATTGATGGTCCCTATTTAGAAAATTTATCTGAGTTTCGTGTTACTAGTTTTGAAGATATCCTTGCTTTTATGCAAGTGGGAAATAACGTATTTTGATATTTTTATATATGAATTTTGAAAAATAACAATTTTAGGTGAGAATTACCGCTAGTACTCGTATGAATGATATATCTAGTCGATCTCATGCTATTTTTACAATAAAAATAAAGCAGGTTTATTTGGATAAAAATAGTAAAAAGACAGTTGAGAAAATTTCACGATTTAGGTAGTATATAAAATGATATTGAATGACTTAATTTTTATAATGAATAGATTAGTTGATTTGGCTGGTTCTGAAAGAGCATATGCAACTGGTTCTACTGGATGTAGATTGAAAGAAGGTGCTTCTATCAATAAGTCTTTGACCAGTCTGGGGCGTGTTATTACTTATCTTTCTGAAGGAAAACCTGAAAGTATAATTCCATATCGTGACTCTGTAAAATTTATTGTTATATGTTTTTTTTTAATTTAGAGAATAGGTTTTGACTTTTTTGCTTTCTGATAGTTTAGGCGGTAATAGCAAAACTGCTATGGTAGCGTGTATATCTCCTTCCGATTATGATGAAAGTCTTTCTACTCTTCGATATGCAAATGCTGCAAAACATATACATACTAATGCTATTGTTAATGAAACGAGGGAAAGAAAGTTTGTATGTAATGCTGATATAGAGAAAGAGCTTGATGAGATGGCGAAATTACTTGCTGAGGTTCAAGCAGAAAAATGCAAATTAGAGGGACATAAAAATGAATCTATGAAGTTGAAACATATAATAAGTTATTTGAAAGATGTATATGGTAAAAAAAAAATATATTTTTTTTTTTATTGATAAATATAAAGAAACACGAATATTATCTTTAGAAAAAGAGAATGAGGCACTTAGAATACATTTAAGATTAGCAATTGATTCTATTAGAAATCCTATTTCTTTTTCTAAAGTAATAGAGTCTGATTTTGGTATTAATGGTGAAGTTGTTAAAAAACATGGTTGCATTGATGATGATGTTTTTGAAATGCTTCAAAATGATATAGATTCTTTGAGGCTGGATCTTTATGAACTTACTCATAAAATAATTTAAATATATTAATTTTATGAATACCTTTTTTTTGACATTAATCGTTTGAATTGTTATATATTACTGAAAGATGTGTTATGTTGTAATACAATTTAGTTTGATAAACACAAAACAATAATATAATAATACGTTTTAAAAAAAAAAATAAAATAACGTATGTATATTAATATTTTTTTAATTTTTAGATAAATATTAAATTATAAATAAGATGTTCAATAAAATTTATAAACTATTTTTATATAATGGAATTTAGAATCGTATAATTAATTAGTGTAAAGTTGATATTTTAATTTGTTTAAATATAATGATCTAATAATGAAATTTATTGTATCTTCAAAATATAAAATTTAGAAATTAACTTAATTCTAATAATAACAAATATATATTTAATTATAAAAATACATTAAAACAAAACTTTAAATAATAAAATAAAATTTATATAGAATTATTATCAATTTTCAGTAAGATTTAGTTGTATTGAGAAGTTGTAATATGTATTTTAAAAAATTTATTTTATATATTATTAGTGTTTATTAATTATTGTGATTAAATAATATTATGAATACATTGATGGCAATAATCAAAAGTAATAAAAATATTTGTAATGAATATATATAGATAAATATTATTTAATTATTTCATTTTATATAATTATGAATATTAGAATAAATTATTATTTTAAATAAAATTGAATATTGTACGTTTATAATAATTTGTGTTTTAAATTAATTTTACTATAATTATATAAAAATCATTTACAATTACTAAGAAAAAATAATAAAATAAATATATAGAAATGTTTTAATTAAATGAATATCTAAATTTATAACGAGAAAGTACATAAATTAAAAATATAATATATTTAAACATATAAAATAATTTGTCCAAAAGAAGATATTTAAATTTTATATAAATATATATATTATCTTTTAATACATTTAAACATCTACAAATAATATTATATACTGAATGTTTAAAAAAAATATTAAAATTTAATTTTTAACATGTAAAATTAATTTATCATATTAAAATATGTTTGTCATTGTTTTAATTATAATATTCACAACATATTTTAAATAAAAATATATATATTTAATATATTTAACACATTTTTTAATATTAAATGTAATATTATTTTTATATATAATAATATTTTAAAAAATGTAAAAATGTAATATTTGATTTTTTTATCAATTAGTGATTACTTAAAATTAAACAAATTATTATTTTCATTTTAATTAATTATATTCTTTAAAATCTCTATATATTTAAATTGTATTATAAAATATGGAAAATATAATTATAAATTTTGTCAATATATCATTTAATATATATTCTACTATAATTTTTTAAATATATATTAAAATATATTATTATAGTATTTAAAAAATATTTAAGGAAATTTATATAAATAAAATCAATCATATAATATATAATATCAAATACATAATATAAAATATAATAATTTCATGTATGTAAATAGTATAAATATTAAATTCTAAAATAATATAATTATATAATGATTATTAATTTATTAAACAAGATATTATATAATTAATATTATTTATATTAAGGATTATATTTTTAATATTTCTTATTTATATAAAAATTATTAAAATTTTTATAAATAAAATATTTGTAGAATAAAACAAAAAATAGTAATACGAAAAAAAACAAATATATTATTTTATATTTCTTTGTTATTAAATACTACTTTTAAGAAAATATTAATAACTCCTATATATCGAAAAATATAATATATGATAAAATTCAGTAAAACGTGTCCGTAAATCATAATAAATTCAAAAAAAAAAAAAACGATAAATCAAATGTTACATTTTGAACAATTTTAGACAATTAGATTGTAAATATGTTTGACGAAGGTATCATTATTAATTTATCACGAAATATTAATATTACAGATTTATTAATTAAAAATCGACTATTAATTGAAGAAAGACCATTAAAAAAACTAATAAAACGGTGTAGTTCAATCATAGAACATCATTATAATACGACAAATGAACCAGAGTATACATATTTATATTATACTTTAAAATTGATAATTACTAATTTCTAGGAAATCACTAACTAATCAAATCGACATAGATTTTACATATTTTGAACTTACCATAAAACGATTATTATCTTTATGGAAAACAAACAAGCTAGAAGCACTTAATTACTCCAATGAAATATTAGAATTAGGTATATCCTTTATATCAATTACTCATGCACTATATATAAATTAATCAGATAAGACACTTTCAATTACGAAAACGAATATATCACAACTTTATGATAAACTTTATGAGGCTCAAAAAATTAAATCAAATAAATTAGAATACAATAAACTCACAAATGAGATTCAAACAGATCATCCTAAAGACCGTAAAACGTTACAAGAGTAAAACCAAAACATTTTTTAACTAATTACATATAATAACATTTTTATATAGTCTCATTAGCAAATTACACTCCGAAATCTATACTCTCAAATTAGAAAAAAAATCATACATAGATACATGGCATTCTAGAAAAACACAATTTGCAGAAATGATTAATATTTTACAAACTATATCCAATCATATACAAAGCGAAAAAGATCAAGGTACATTATATAACTTTTAATATTATTAAATTATGACAAAAATCAGACAAACCAAAAGTGTTATTAGAAAATGATTTACGAGAATAATTGTTTAAAAGAATAATTTCAAAAATGCCATAAATACACATCATAAAAGAATAGATAGAACTTGAATTTTCGACTGCATTCGTTACAAATTAATATAAAACAAAATTAAACATTTTTTTTCCATTATCAAAATACAATATTTGTAGACAATATTTACTAATATTATAAATACAAAACCCAACCACATAATCAGTATATTACTAGTTATCATACATCTATTAACTAGCATCATCGAAACTATAACGAATAGCATTAAATCCCAGTTTCAGGATTTTTATTTAATATTACTATCGTTTATTTCCGCAAACTTTATTAAAAAAAGTATTTTAGATCCTTTTACCAATTCTACTAATATTATCCAATCATTTTGCCAAAAAACATATGTCCAACATTTAATAAATTATGGACTACGTTTTACGCCAAATTTACCTATCATAACACATTATTAATATTTTATTTTTTTACATAACGTCTGTATGAATTACATCCATCTGACCATATGTATATGTCTGAGTTCTTAAAAATTTAGTATTTTTTCGAAAATTATTCATCTCTCTTGCACATACAGATTTATGTAAAGAGTCATTCATTTCAACATAATTTTGTGGTTCACATCTTTCCTTATACTTTTCATAAAAACTCCTATAACCACCGTGTAGAATATAGATTTCTGGATAGTACAAGAGAGGATACCTCTGCATATTAAGTTGCCTATCTCTATTTCTTAAATACAAAGCCCTAAACTATTTTTAACAACATTTCATAATTCAGGAAAAACATACAATCTTGGCGCACGGTGAGAGCTATATTCACAATGAAACACTATTAAACATCTTCTTGTCTTGGGATTGTTCAAAAAAAGTGCATCTAAAGCATCCTTTGTATTTATATTAACAGCACCTATAATATGACCCCCATTATATTCATATTCAAATCGACAATCAACAATTACATATTCATCACATTGATCATGATAATGCCCATCTAACAACTTAACAAACTACTCACATTAGATAAAATCACTATCACTAAAAAGCCTTACTATGTCACTATCAATTCTTTTCAAACGGTCATCTTTAATACTAAAACAAGGCAAGATTCTGCAATCATTAGAATTAAATTCCAGAGAAGCTTGTAAAGATAAATGGCTGTTATCCTGTCCTTCATGCTTTGTAGATAAAAAGTCATAAGAATTTTGATATAAACTTTGTGTCCTCCTCCATTTTACTGCTCGATAATCCATATCATTATCATTCATAAAAGAAAGAGGAGAAGTTTCCAAGGCAATAGAATAACGAGAAAATAAAGGTTTTGTGAAAGTCTGAAGACGATCAGATTCAAGAAGATTTTCCACCGGGAATCGAGAAGGGTTAGGGGAACTAGTAAAAAGATCATTCAAAGCTATACAAGTTTCACCCTCATTTTTTATTTGATTATCATCTACATCTTCTTTGTTATAAACTGCACCAAGAGAAGATGAAGCTATTCTTAACTATACAATGTCATTGATATATAAAAACATAAAAGAAAAATTACACATTCACTAGTCATAGATGAGTCATCCATTATATCATTATTCAATTCAATAGAATTTGTTATATCATTTAATGTCGAATTAGGGCTCTTCATACAACAGTAATCCCTAAAAAACTTATTCAACAACACATCTTCAAAATAGTATAAGCACCTTGTTTCTGCGTCTACATATAAATGTGAATTCTGATCTTTTAAAACTTCACATTGTCTTGCATTGAAAGCCATCGTAATATGTTTATATGGCAACGGAGAATAATCCATTGTTTCAACAGGAGACGATGAACATGGCGTAATTGTATTAACATTATCCATTACCAGAGAATCAAATTTATAACTATCATGATCTTTTAAAGAATCCAATACCGGTGTTGTTTGATGTTCACATGAAAACTTAAGTAAAAGAGAACGTCTAGGAGTAGAAAGAACAGGACTGATTATGTAATTCAATAGCACAATAACAATATTTTAATTTTACCTTTTATCAATATAAAAATTACCAGAAAGTTCTGCAGCAAGAGATGTTGTAGGGCTCATTTTAAACGATCTTGTATTAAAACACATATTACTACTATCATCACCTAAACTTTTTTTTAAATCAACAGTATTGGAAATATCATTTTCATTGCTATTTTTTTTTTTAGAAACAGTTGAGATAGATGTATCAATCTTTTTATGTCCTGATATAAATGTTTTGCGTTGATAATGATTAGAGCTTCTAGAGAAGCAAAAAGAAGTAAGAGGAGAGGTATCCATGAGTCTTTATCTGTTAATTTCTATAACTTTCCCACACATAGAATAATCGCCTTCAAACTATCATTATACAAAATATATTGAAGTATAATCCAATAAAAAGCATCCAATTTTATAAAAGCTCTTACCAGAAATAAAAAAATATCAAATTAAGTCCTAAGAAATTATCACAAAATTTTTCAAAAATTGAAAAATTGCCCAAAAAAATCTAATTCCTTTCATATTATAAAAAATTAGATACATAAAAATGTACATTTTACTTACACAATTTCAAAAAAAAATCAAAAATTATAATTAAAAACTTAACAAGAATCCAATGGATAATCAAAACATTTATACAAATTCAATTTGTTTATTATGAAATTGCCCGGAATCACCATAGCAACTAAAATGTAGTAAGATAAAACAAGTAATCAAACCTTTTTTTCACTTAATAATAAAAATTCATTATTATTTAGATATTTTATTTAGCTGCAGATCTTATACACAAAAAAGTTATTTCAAATATATAAACATTTTTTTAATTAAAAAATCAAAAAATTAAATATTATAATATATTAAAATATTATTGATTAAAACACCATAAAAACATTTTTAGCATCCTTTATGATGTAAATACAACATATATTACGTCCGATATTTCATATTTAAAAATATTTTTAATTATATATATACCAATCTCATCAAAAAGCAATATGAACTATATAAACTAAAATATATTTCTATTATAAAAAATTATTTTGACAAAACCAAAAAAATATTTTTAAAAATTGAAAACCTACATTTTTTTTTTGAAATTAAAATTAATCTTTTAAAATTATTAAATATGCATATATTTTTATAATACTTTTTTTTCTTATAATAAATTAAACTAATTATTTCATTATATATTTATAATATAACTTAAAATAGTCATTCATATACAGGTATACAAAAAAACAAATATAATATACAAATAAAAATATCAATCATAAAATAAAATAAAATAATAAAATTATAAAATTTTCATAAAAGTTAATCAAAAACCAAATTAGCTATTTTTTATAAATTTCAAATTAATATTCCAAGTAAAACAGAAATATTAAAATAATGAAATGTCTACAAATTAATATTATATATATATCTTATATGAATCGATGAAAAAGAATTGTATATATCATTCATTAACATTATCTAATAAATATATTTTATTTTCATATTCAAATATAATTTTTAGATTAATTCTAAATAATTATTATAGTTTACAATCAAGTTAACAATGTTATTATATATAAAAATTAACATTTTTTCTTAAAACTATTATTTAAATCGTATAAATTTATAATAATATTATAAAAACAAACATTATGTTATCAACTAATTCTATAGGAATTCTTGGTAATATATAGTAGGTTTTATTATCATAAAATCTGAAACTAATTAGGAGGTGGAATCTCTGGACTATCTACTGCTTGGTATCTTTCTCATTTGCTTCCTCCATCTACTAAAATAACCATCCTTGAATCATCCAATAGACTTGGAGGATTACTTAATACAAAAAAAATCGACTTTTCTTATGGTACAATATATTTTGAAGAAGGTCCAAGATCTCTTAAACCTACTGGAGTTTCTGGATATATAACTTTACATATGGTATATATCATTTCAATTTTAAATTAACTCAAGTATACAGATAAAAAAATTAGGCTTAAAAGATGAAATGATTCTTGTACCGAAAAATTCTCCATTTATTAAAAATAAATTTATATATTTCGAGAATCAATTAAACGCTCTCCCTACTTCACTGATATCATTGCTCCTATCAAAAACACCAATTTTTCGTTCTCTTCTTTGGGCAATAATTTGTGAACCATTTAAACCAACTAGAAATAAAAACATTACAGATGAGACAATTTCTAGTTTTATATCAAGAAGATTTAATAAATCAGTTTCTGAAAATATAGTTAGTGCCCTTATACATGGAATATATTCAGGTGATATTGATGATCTAAGTGTTAAATCTGTTTTACCCTACTTCTGGAAATACGAAGAACTTTATGGTAGTGTTTTAAAAGGATTTTTATTTCATGGTATCTCTTTAAATAGGGATGAGAGAAATATAAAATCAATAATTGAGAAGGATTCTAAAGATATTATAGAAAAAACAAAAGATATATACATGTATTCATTTAAGAATGGATTAATTACTCTCATTAATGCTATATCTAAAGATCTTCTTTCAAAGAATAACATCTATATATATTTTAATTCGGAAGTTCAGTCACTTGAATTTAACCATGTGTTTAAAGTAAAATTCATATTTAATTATTCAAATATTAACAGTACTAGGTAAAAACAAACACATCAGATTTTTTTTTTGATCGTTTAATATCAGCATTACCAATACAAGCTGTTACAAAAATGATTGATCCTTTCCAAAAACTAACAAAAAGTTTTTCAAACAACACTGTTTTAGTTGTTAATCTTTTTTTTCATAATACAACTCTTTTACCTATTCAAGGCTTTGGTTATCTTATTCCAAAATCAGTTAGTAAGAAAGAAAATCCAGAACAGGCTTTAGGCGTTATCTTCGATAGTAATAACTTTCCTGAATTAGACACATGCAAAGGGACAAAAATAACAGTAATAATAGGAGGGAGTTTATGGAAAAATAACCATGAACATCCCAAAGAAAGCGAATTTGTAGAATTAGCACGAAACATTATTTCCAGGCATTTAGGAATAAAAGATACTCCTGATATCGTCAACTATAAGCTCCAAAGAGATTCTTTACCACAATACAATGTTGGACATTATCAAGATCTTCAGAATATACACCATTACTTTTATAATACATATCAGGGCCGTTTCTCTCTTGTCGGAAATTTTTATGGAGGTATTGGTGTTAATGATTGTATAAAAAACGCATATTTCCTTACAAAAAAATTACAAGAAAAAGGAAAAGCTACAGGATTGGAATTCACGGAATTAAACTAAGAAGCGTGTTAATTACAGAATTATATATAAAACATGCATATCAAGAAATCAAGAATCATAATATATTTTAACAGTTTTATCAATGGAACCAGAAGCTATAATATTTTGATCAGGATGTGTGCTCACAGAAACAACTGCATCTACACACTATTCAATAAATAATTTAACAATTATACCACATTATACCAGAGTGCCCATTTAATTTTTGTACTACTTTTTTAGACTGGAGGTCCCATATAAAAACCGAATTATCCTCAGAACCACTAACACTTCAAATTATTAAATTATACTACTATATTTTAAATCTTATTTACATCCATTTACCCCCAATAATAGAAAATGCGGCAAACATACAATATCTTTCATTAATATGTCCTTGATATGTCTAAAATCATAAATATATTTGAAAATATGAAACAATATTCACTTTCAAACATTTCCCACTATGGAAATTCCATAATCTATGAGTACTATCCAGTGTACTGGCAAGAATATATTTCCCATTAGGAGAAAATTTGACAAATGAAACAGGAGAATTATCATCATCAACGAGAGTTTTTAAGCATTGTCCTGTCGCAGTATCCCATATTCGTCTATAATTATTAATAAAATAACATTTAAATTATAAAACTTTAACATTAAACCATCATAACTACAAGAAACAATCATCGTACCATCCCTATTAAAATGAACAGCGGACACTGGATCAGAATGTGCAGGCAGGATTTTCATACATTTCCCTTTTTTTATTAAAATTTCAAATTTTCAAACAATAAAAAAACCTTTCTTAACATCCCATATACGAATACTTTCATCAAAAGATCCAGAAGCAATTAAATTACTCTGGGGATTATAATCTACACAAAATACATAATTCGTATGTCCTATCAGTACTTTTATTGTTGTTCCCTAAGATAAATTTCAAAAATACACAAAACAAAATTTCATTTAAAATACAGTCATCAAATCCCAAATACGAACTGTTTTATCATCACTAGCAGACGCTATTGTCTGCGAATCAGAAGCCCATGCAATATCAGAAATACCCATTAAATGCCCTTCAAGAGTTTGTTCAAATTTCCCATCTAATGCATTCCATATTTTAATTAATTTATCAGCAGCTAAATAATCCTATCAATTTTAGACATACCATATAAAAATGACTTACCCGCACTTGCTAGCCATTTTCCATCAGGACTAAATTTAACACTAGATACAGGTTTTTTATGACCTATCAACGAATATCTTAAAGTATAATTTGAATTTTTTTGCGGAATATCAAAACTATATTTATTAAATTTAGAAATAAAACATCATTTAATAATTATAAAAACAGCTTTTCGGGCTTTATTTTCTTTGCCAGAGGCTCATTATTTTCATCCATTTTTTAACCCAAACATTAAAATATCGAAAAAATGCAGAAAAAAACCAAAATGAACGAAAAAATAAGAATTTTATCACTAAATTGTTGGTATATTTTTAATATTTTAAATGTATATTATAAAATTAAATATTATGTCAGGGGATTAAAATATATATCAAATTATCGCAAAGAACGTCTTGATTTTATTTCTGAACGGATTGCATCTGAAGATTACCATGTAGTAGGCCTTCAAGAAGTTTGGGTATATTCCGATTATGAAAATCTCAGAAATAAAACAAAACATAAACTCCCCTATGGGAAATTTTACTTTAGCGGTATTTTTGGATCAGGACTTGTCATTCTTTCTAAATTCCCTATTCAATCAACATCGATGTATAGATATTCTTTAAATGGAAAACCAAGCGCTTTTTATCACGGAGATTGGTATGTAGGAAAAGGTGTAGCAATAGCAACACTTTTAATGCCTAATGGAAAAAAACTTGAATTTTTTAATACTCATGTTAGAAATAAGTCAACATAACCATTTAGTTAATCATTCTATAGCTTCATGCATCTTACGAAAAAGATAAAGATAGTTATCTATGCCATAGAATATCACAAGCATGGGAGATTTCAAAATTAATATCATCTGCTTTTGCTGCAGGAAAAATAATAATTATTGTATATTACATAATTTTTACTTCTTAATCTAATTATTTAAAAGGTAGGAGACTTTAACTCAACACCTGACAGCATTATTTTCAAAATTATTTCTTTTAATGTCTCAATTTCAGACTCATGGAATATCAACTTGGATCAAAATCAATGCGTAGAAAAACCATTAAATCAAAAAAAAATTATAGAAAAATTATGTCTTACATGTGATTCACCCATAAATACATGGAGAATGAAAAAATGGAAAAAATACCCAGAAAAATGTGAAGCAAAAAGGTTAGATTACATACTTATAGATACTTCTTGGTTCAAAGTAAAATGTGTCAAGTTAGCTTTTACAGAAACTATTCCGTCATTAGATTGTTCATACTCTGATCATTTTGGAATTGATGCTATTATTGAACTCATGAATAATCCAACCAATTCAGATCCTGGAAAACTTAAAATTGAAGATTTAGAAATTGTACAGCAAGAATTCAACAATTATATTAATCGAGTAAAAAAATCATCTTATTTCAGAACCGTTTACTTTTTCATTTCTCTCATTGTTATAATTGGATTACACATTTCAATCTTTTGGTCTCATAATATATACATTACATTTTCTCTTTTTCTTATTAATACTGTTATTTTATCAACTAGTATTTTTACCAGTTTATACGGGTTCATTTTTGGATGGTGGGAACTTAGAACACTTTCAGAATTTCAAGAAGAGATTTCATTAGTAAAACATTTAATTTCATTTGATTAATTTTGTATTAATTTTGAAAAAATATTCCAAGCATAAATAATATGCTATTTATATACATTTCCATATAAATCGTTTTTTTTTTAATTCTACGTTTATAAAAATTTAAATTATATACATTATTATATAATGATTCTTAAATCATTTAGAGTAATATAAACATCGTTCGATCACAATTACTTAATTATATAGTTAAATAATGGCTGTTATATTCCAGCATTAGGACTAGGAACATGGCAATCTAAACCAAATGGTTTTTCTACATATTTTCAAAAAATTTACTAATAGGAACTATAGAAGTTGCAAAAGCAGTTGAAATGGCCTTAAAAGCTGGATATCGCCATATTGGAATTACTAAAAATTTGATAGTTTTATTAGTAATTAATAAAATAGGACACAGCCTTTATGTACCTAAACGAAGAAGGAGTAGGACAGGGTATCAAAAATAGTGGAATCCCAAGAAGCGAAATTTTTGTGACAACAAAACTGTAGTATCTTTTAAATTTATAAAATCCTTATAATTATTTTTAGAGCATGTACCTTTCATTCCCGTGTAGAAGAATGTTTAGATCAAAGCTTAAATAAAATGCAATTGGATTATGTAGGTATGTATATACGTCCTCGTGACCTATATAATTGAACAGATCTTTATCTTATGCACTGGCCTATTGCTCTTAATCCAAATGGGAATCATTTTTTATTCCCAAAGAAATCAGATGGTACTCTAGATCAAGAAGAAGGATGGGATTTCCTAAAAACTTGGGGATTACTTGAAAATCTTGTTTCCACTGGAAAAGTTAAAAATATTTTTGCAATATATGTTATTAACTATATCAAGGTAAAAGCTATTGGAGTATCTAATTTTAGCACTTTAAATTTAGAAAAGTTATTAAAAATAGCAAAAATAATACCAGCAGTCAATCAATGCGAAGTATTTTTCTTCAAAAATTCAAAATAATTTTAATTCTATTAGTTACATCCTTATCTTCCACAAGATAAACTTGTCGAATTTTGCAATGAAAAGGGTATTCACCTAACTGCATATTCACCATTAGGTTCTACAGATGCACCACTCCTAAAAGAACCACTTATCCTAGAAATTGCTGAAAAAAATAAAAAAACAGCTGCACAAGTCGTTCTTTCTTGGTGTATACAAAGAGGCACTTCCGTAATACCAAAATCAGTAACACCTTCACGAATTATAAGTAATCTTCAAGTTTTTGAGCTATCAGAAGAAGATTTCTCTAGCTTAAATGCTCTAGGAAAAATACATGTATTTATATTTTAAATTTTCAAAAATATTAATATATTATAGAAACATCGTTACATTAATCCATTATCATGGAATTTTGTTTTCCATGATGATTAATATAATATATTATAAAAGTATGTAATGCATTTCCTATAATTATATATTATTTGAAATAAGTCTTATTTTAAAGTTTTAAGACGAGTCATACATTTCTCATTATTCTTGATACTAATTTCCTTTGTTGTTATACTATCTACACGACTAAGAGGACTTCCTTCGTATTGTAACCATTCCTTAAATACATCTAAATTATTCTTTGTTCCTTCTGCTTCTATTTCAACAGAACCACTTGCTTATCTAACATTAATTTCACATTGAAAATATTTCATCATTCTAACCAGTATTCCTACACCATCCCACAATCGACAATGAATTTGCTTTTTCAACTATATGATTACGAAAATATACACCTAAAGTAATCAATTATTTTATAAACATCATTAAATAAAATTTTAACCTTGAACATGGCCAAAGACTTCAAAATGAACACGTATTATATTCATCTTCAAAATAAAATTTAGTTATTATAACCAATATTAAAAAGTAAAACTATTTACTTTTATTGCTATTTTTCAAACTAATTCAGTATCTTATTCAAATATTTTTTCAACTATTTTTGAAAATCCCTAAATCCTAAATTTATAATTTAATATAAAACATTCTTTTATATTTTTAAATTTTATACAAAAATATATAAACAAATACATTTTATTATTGAAAGTATTATAATTAAATATTAATAATTTAAACATATAAATTATTTATATAAACATTTAAATAATAATAATTAACTCATTTTTACAAGTTTGACCTCAAAAATAAGATCTGAATTGACTAAAATAAAGATTAAAGATTTTAAAACAAAACAGAAATATCATCTATTACCAGGAATACCGGAGAAAGCCTTCTTACCATAAGCCATAGAAGAAGGAATAGTGATACGTCTTTGGCCACCCAACGACATTCCTTTTACACCAATATCCCATCCTTTTTTTGAATTAATACATATATAAAAAACATAAGAAACCTACCTTTAATAACTTCGCCTTTCCCTACAACAAAAGAAAAAGGTTGACCTTTAGTGTTAGAATCAAATTGTTTTCCATTTGAAAGCTTTCCAATATAACGAACTCCAATCTATTAAATATTAATTTTTAAAAACAAAAAAATAAAATAAAAACCCTAGATCCATCTTTTACTTGAGGACCTTTACCTAGAACTTTATCCTCAATAACTACACCTCCCTCTAACATTTTAGTTTTAGAAGTTTTCGCAGGACATTGATCGATATCCTTAGAAAAAGCAACATTCCCTTTAGAAACATGAGAATCACGAGATACTGAGCTACCTTGTTTCATCGGAAAACTAGATTTATTTTTATCTTGGACATGAACAGATTTATTAGAATTAGATTTCAATTTTTTTTTTTGCTTTTTACTAAGTTTTGATAGATCTATTTCATCACTATCCTGAGACCTTTTCTTAAAACCGTCCTGCCTGTTAATACTATCTGATATCATATCGTCTAGATTATCGGAATCATTATCTGATAAATTTCTCTTTTTCCCTGAATTAGAAGTTTTACTTTCAGATGATGAAAGCTCCTCAATCTTAGGATTATCATTATCCAACTCATCAGATTCCGAAACATTAACATCAGAGTCATCTGAATATTTATCAAAGAGTTCATCTTCTTCAGAAGAAATATAGTCATCAAAATCTATTTAAATATAAATATCTTAATAAAAATTTTTATAATTTCACCAGAAAGAATAACGTGATTACCAGTTAGATATACAGGACAATCACCAGTTGTAGTAAAAAACACTTCTTCATCTTCACTAAACGTTAAATCTAAGCTCTGCTGATATTTATCTCCATGCTTTAAAGTACAAAGCACAAATTCAACTTCAAGATCCTTAAGATCAGACTCAGAAGTATCATCGTCATCATCATTATTTTCAAGATTATCCTTAGAAAATTTTGGTCTTCGAATAACCTTTATAGTAGAAAGTTTAGAAGATTTATCAGATGAATCAATAGCTGCCATAGTTAAACGAAACGAACCAGCTGTATCCTCATCATCATGAGCACGGACTCGCTTTCCTGGCTCTACCTTACAACCCCATAATGCTATTGCTTGGGTCATTTTCTTCAAATATCAAAAAATAGAAAAAAAAAATTTATCCATCATCGATACAAAAATATAACTTGTAATATTTAAAAAATTATTAAAACATAAATGTAAATATGCATATACATAAGTACAAATAATTAATAAGATTTATTCTAAATGAATTATAAAAGATATATTAACTATAAAATTATAACAAATTATTAACGCGTGATATATATTAAAATTATACAAACTTAGTATAAATAACATTTACTAACATTTATAAAAATAATCAAAAATACAAATAATATACTTTTAAATATGATTATAAAAATGTATAAGAAAATTTTTAAAATAACTTAACTACATAAAATTTATATAAGAAAAAAATTAAAAATAAATTCAATTTAATACTATTTATATACAATAAAAAATTAGATCTATAAAAATATATTAATACAAATATTTTGAGAATCTAAAAAACTCTAAACCAAATTATTTATTTAAATATTTTCTATAAATTAGATTTAGAAACAAATAACGTAGTTTTAAACTTGTACTTTTTTTTAAATAACTAATACAAATTATTCTATCTACTAAAATATAAAAAAACTTAGAAAAATTAAAATATAATTCTCTATAAAAATATCATAAATATACATTTGATTTTAGTATTCATATTCCATTCATATCATTTTTTATTATTTCAATTATCAATATTTTATCAGATTCTATAAAATATTAACATGATTTTTTAAATAATTATTATAATTATAATAAAATGTAATAAAATAAAAATATTTCATAAAATACCTGTTTTTGTATTTCAAACTCATTTAGAAAATCATTACTATTTAATAAATGAAAATAACCAAATATTCTTAAAATAACTTAAAATATACCAAAAGAAAAACAAAAAAATCAACTTATCAATATTTTTAAAAAAATAAAAATAATATTGATTTAATTTGGAGAATTATTTTTTTTAAAGATTTTAACAAATATTCAATTTTTAAATCTGTTAACTCATAGGTATATATATAGTTTTACTCATTTAAAAATCAATTTAAAGCATATTTCAACGCTTCTATAATATTATCAATAAATCATATTAATAAAATTATAGAATTAAAATGGAAACTTACTATTCATTTTTTGGCCGCGACAAAAGTAAATGATCATTTATAGATCCTCCAGATTGACTGTCTGAAAACCCCCCATGGGATCTACATACCTCTTTTCCTTTTTCTTTCATAATATCTTCTATAGTAACACTTTTATCAGAGAATATTTTAAGATGATCAGAAACTAAAGTAATATATAAAATCAGTAGTTCCCTAATATTAACATACTTAAATGACGATTTTTACAATGAGGACATTGAATAATTACGGTACCATTACAATATGCTTGTTTTGTCATCCTATGTGTTGTTCTATTTGAACACCTATAAAATTAAAAAATACTAATTAAATAAAAAAAAGTATAACCTTTGACATGTAAAAGTAATCAAATAAGAAGGAGTTATTCCATATTCACATTTTAAAGTCCCTGTACTCTTCTGACGAAAAAATATATCATTATTTAGAGTTTTTATATAGAAATATTTATTTTCAAATTTTCTTAATATCAGATCATTTTTTTTTAAATAAAAAAATATATAAACATTTTTTAATAAGGGTGCAAAATTTCTCTAAAAAATAAAAATATTATACTAAATTTATAATAAAAATATTTACCTGAATAATTTTATTTAAATTCATTAACATTCAAGAAGCATTTATCTCAAAATGATTAACCTAGTTTTCATATCAAATTTATATAAATAAAATAATTATTTCTTTTACTCTCAAAATACATCTAAAAAAATAATTATGAATAATCCAAAATCGAGAATTAAAGTTCCTAAAAAAGTAAAAAATCAATACAAAATTACAGAAAAAAAACTGAATTTATCTTTAGCTTGAAAAACAAGCATCAGAATATGACTGGAACATATCCTGGAGTATTCTTTCGCAAGCAATTAGAGAAATATATAAGAAAAATGTATCTATATTATCATTTGAAGAGCTATATCGCAACGTATATACAATTGTTTTACATAAACAAGGAGATAGACTATATGATGAAGTAAAATCATTAATACAAGGACATTTAGAAAATATTTCAAATTTTAACATACAACCAGTATATAAAAAAATCAAGACATTAAATCAAATAAATATAACAAATAACGAAGCAATAGAATCTGGAACTTACTATCTTCGAACTCTAAAGAATGTTTGGGATGAATACATTCAATGTACAAATATAATATCTCATATAATGGGGTATATGGTAAATAAACATTTAATATATTTATATTTCTATTCTTATAACTCACAGGACAAAGTATATACAAAACAAGCCAATAAACTACAGATTTATGATATGAGCATCATTCTTTTCCGTGATTATATCATAAAATATGAAAAAATCCCATTTGGAAAACATGTTACTATGATTATATTAAACCAAATACATTTAGAACGTCAGGGAAATAAAGTAGATAAATCATTAATCAGGTCATGTGCAAATATGTTTAATAGCATCCCCGATACAACGAATGAGAAAAAAACTATTTTTGAATCAGAACTTGAAATATATATTCTTTTAGAAACCCGAGAATTTTATGTTAAGGAAAGCAAAAGACTATTGGAATTATTAAATATTAGCGAATATCTTATTCACTGCGAAAAATATATAGAAGAAGAACATATTAGAGCCAAAAACTGTTTTCCAGTTGAAACTGAATCAAAAATAAAACGTATTGTACAGGAAGAAATGATTTTACATAACATGAATAGAATAATAGAAGTAGCTAAAATATTATTTAATATATTTACTAATCAAAAGAAAAGATGAAATCCTTTGGACTATTTTTTATGCTAGATAATGAAAATATAGAAGATTTAAATCGTTTATATAAATTATTTGTTAGTGTAGATTCAAATTTAATTCAGTTGAGAAAAGGCATCTTAATTAAACTTATTGAGCTTGGTGAAAGTATAAATTCCGAGGTTAACAATATACTTTTATTACTAAATAAAAAAAATCGTATAAATAATAAAACTTCAATAGCTACATACGCACTTATATGGGTTAACAATATTCTTCATCTTAAAAACAAATATGATAAGATTTTAAACTTGGCATTTCAAGGAGACAAAAATATCCAAAATACTATCAATGATGTAATACAAAAGTCATTTATTTATATAAATTTAATAAAATAGGCATTTTCTAAAAACATAAATACAAATCCTAGATCTATAGAATTTATATCAATATTCATTGATGAAAATCTAAAAAAAAAACCCAAAGAAGTATTAATAAAAAAAATAAAATATGACTAAAAATTTTAGATTCTAAAAAACAATATAAATACTATTTTAGATGAAGTCATTACTTTATTTCAATATATTAAAAACAAAGATATTTTTGAAAAGTATTATAAAAGCTATTTTGCAAAAAGGTAATGTTTATCATAAATAACTTTTTGTAAAATAAACTCCATTTCTCATACATCTTTAAAGACTCTTACAATATTATTCAATATCAAACGATACAGAAAAATATATGATTACTAAGTTAAAACTTGAAGCAGGATACAAATTTACAACAGAATTGGAAGAAATGTTTAAAGGTATTTTTTTAGAATTCTTATAATTTATTTTAGTTACATTTTACACAGATATTCTACTTTCAAGAAATTTAACATTAGATTATAGAAATACATTAAAATCAAACTCTTGGGTAATCATTTTTTTTCCTAATTTAATTATTCCATTTAAATATACTAGAAAGCACCTTTCAAATTAAATGTTGCTATCTTAACATCTACATTTTGGCCTATAGCAACTAATAACAATAATTCAATTTGCACTTATCCGCAACAAATTGAAGATGTAAAAAAATCATTTGAATCCTTTTATCTTTCTAAACACAACGGAAGACAATTGTTATGGCAAGCAAATATGGTAGGACAGAATTTAAATAATTATTTTCATTTTAACACTTTTTAGGGAAACTCAGATTTAAAAATATTACTCAAATCAAACACATATAAAATAAATGTATCTACATATTCAATGATAATTTTACTTTTATTTAATAATATTCCAAAAAAAGATTTTCTAAGTTATAATGTATACTTTTTATTTATATTTAAAAAATTATTGAGTTTATATAGGATATTCAAATAGCAACATCAATACCAAACCAGGAACTAATTAAAAATCTACAATCTTTAGCCTGCGGAAGATATAAAATTTTAATAAAATTTCCAAATTCAAAAAATATAGAAATTTCTGATAAATTCTTATTTAACCAGGATATATCATTTCCTAAAAAAAAAATAAAATTTTTAACTGTAACAGATAGTAAAATTAAAAGCAAAGAACACGAAAATATAACAAAAAATATAGAAGAATCTAGGAAATATCAAATAGAGGCAGCTATTATTCGTATTATGAAGTAATAATTTTTTTCTTTTTTTTTTATTCTAATAAAAAAAGAAATCATAAAATATTAGATCACACAACTCTAATAGAAGAAACTACAAAACACTTATCTTCATATTTTATCCCTAATCCCTTAGTAATTAAAAAGAGAATTGAATATCTAATAGAAAGAGAATATATAGAAAAACATGTATCTAAAATAATTTAATCTAATATTTACTAATTTCATATTTAGGATGAAAACAAAACATATAGTTACCTAGTATATCGTAGTATTTCTAAATATTCTCTGATTAATTATATATAGGCCTAACAAAATACATTATTTAATAAGTAATTACTATAAAACAAATGTCATATAAATCATTTAATAAGTATCGTCAAAAATTTATATATGACTGCGTTTTTATAATGAATATTATTTTTAACTCATTTTAATAATAAAAAAAGCTATTTTAAATAATCTTAATGTTAAAAAACTCAATTTCGATATACTTTAAGAACAAGTTATTTTTAATTGTGAAAATTTCATATGAATAGAACATTTAATTAAGCCTTTTACATTATTTTCAATTCTTTTCCTAAAATAAATTTTCCTAATCATTAATAAATCTTTAGCAAAAACCTTATCAACATTATCAATATCTAGAATATTTTCAAACTAATTTCGGAAAAAAATAATAAATAATTTTGATACCCTTTTTAAAATAATATAACTATTAGTATTATCTATACAATTGATGCCATTATCATTATTAATTCAAAGCAAAAACAGTAGTTTTTATCAAAATTATAAACAAAATACAAAAACAATATATATAGCTTATTTAAAATATCCCTTAAAAAGTAATTCCAAATCTTAAATATCTTAGAAAAAAGCTATATCTAAAACTTAGAAAATAAACTATTTAAACCTTAGAAAATATATTTTATAGATATAAAAATTAATTACCAAATTATCCGTACTTTTAACATTCATGAATTTCAAAAATCTTAAACATTTTTATTAAACTCAACTAAATCCACATTTTAATAAATAATATCTTTTATGCATTATTTATTTTAAAAATGCAAAAAATTAACCCTTATCAATAATATTTTTAAGCTCTTGGAACATAACAAAAACACTAATATATATTTCTAAAATCAATCAATTTTTCCTTTTTTAACATTACACTTAGAACCTCAAAAATTTCGACTAAACACAATTCATTTTATCCAAAATTTTATAATATATATTTTATATCATTATAATTTACTTACGTTCATTACTTAAAATAAACATTACAATTTGAATTCATACTCAAATTATTAACTAAAATATATTTAAACATTTATTTATCAATATTCTTTATACTTTCAATATTTTAATAAAATCTTATGTTTTTAAAAATATTCTCAAATTACTAAATCATTATCAAATTAGTATTATGTAGATTATGAAAAATGTTTCTATAGTTTCTTTAAAAAGAAATAACTCATAAGAATTAACAAACAGAAATAATCTAAAGACAGAAAAAATATCCAAAAGATTATAACAAAAATATAATCTAAAATATCTTTTACAACTAATATAATCTAAAATATAATACAATTTTACATTTTTAATAACTAAATTGCAATTAAAATAATCAAACCTTATATCTAAAAACAAATTAGCAATAAAAATGTGAATAAATAAACATAATTACATTTAAAAACATATTTCTTTAATCACTTTAAATGCAATTATTATTTTATAGAAATATAAATATTTTCAAAAACCATAACCACATTTACTTTTAAAACTCTGAATAAAACAGCTGCACCAATTTTTTTTTAAAAAACCTAAAAATATTCTTTTAAATAACATTCTAAATCAAAGCATTTTTTACTAAATTTCATACAAAAGAGTATAAAAACATATATAGAATAATTTTATAATTTAAATTAGCGTTCATATCTTTATTAATAATAAAATATATTCAAAATATTATTAAACTACCTAATTAACCTATCCTTTTTAAAATTCTCAACAATAAAAAGAAACTACAAATACAAATTAAATATTAAAATATAACATGAATAAGAATAATGCAACAATAGAATTCCATATAAAAACCCAAAAATCAAAACTCCCCTGATCTATATTTGTTATAAAAACTTTCATAATTTTTATAATTTTTATAATTAATAAAAAAAATTATATTTCAAAATAAATAGCAGAAATCCAATTTTTTAATCATTTATAATTAATTACTAGCACTCAGATAAAATAAATAATAAACAGATGTAATCATAAACAATTTATCACTTCCAACATATCATAAAGTACTATATAGAATAACCAATGTTTCAAAAAATGTTCATCTTACTACATCCAATTCTAAACAATTGAATCTTAATAAAAATACCAAATAATTGCAATCTTAGACAAGGAAAATTTAAACATCTATAATAATCCATAAACTATTCTCACTTAACCGAGAATTTAAATAAATCTTTTCTGAAACCTTTTATAAGAATATCAATATAATATTCTCCATTTAAAAACCAATTATAAAAAAAATATAATTTCTTCAACATATTATATTAAATCTTTAAATCATATAATTCTCTAAATATGAAGTCTTATGAATCATAATACTACTTTCAAATTCTCCAATAAAATTTCTACTTTAAAAGTATCACTGAAATTAAATAAAATAAAATACATTCTAAAAAACTATAAAGATCTTTAGGAAATATTAATCAGCCTAAATATCTAATATTCAGTATCTTACAATTTTCAATTTTAATAGCCATTCGATATAAGTACATTTTATAATTAAAATTAAAAAATTATAACTATAAACAAACCAATACTATACAAAACATGAAGATATCATGGCTTTATATATTTTTAATGATATCTTTTAAAAATGCAATTGGCCAAAAAGTAAAACAAACAGATAATAAAAACTCATGGAAAAACTTAAATATGTAAAAACTTATAGAATTTGATAGTCTCATTACTCATTGGAAATAGAGAACGAGTGATTGATCTTTCAAAGTCTTATGTTGAAGAAACATCTACAGTCACAATTCAAAACATAGGAAATATCCCTTTGAATGAATATTTTTGGATCATCAGTAATAATATAACAAATAAAATAAGCTACATTAAGGTAAAAGAAAAAAATGAGAAAGTCATACCGCTTTATGTAAACCTTTTTAAAAAAAACCCTTTTAAGTAGGTAATAAAAAGTCATATTAAACTTTCTTACTTAACTAGTGACATTGAACTATTTATTATAAAATTATCTAAACCTGTTCAACCAAAGAAATCTATAACACTTGAAGTAAATATGGTGATAACAAACATTTTGAAACCATTCCCATCTGTATTTTCCCAAGATAAAGACCAATATCTTTTATGGGAAGGATCAAAATATTCACTATCTATGTATTCTACAGAAAAACAAAAAACTCTTTTTAAGTAATACGTAAAAGATTTTTATATACAATGATTAATTTTGAACTAGAGTTGCAAATAAAGATATTTTATCATATTCTCAATACAACGAAAATAATTCAACAAATCTATCGTTATTGAAATCACATCTTATTTATAATTTTTATCATACAGTAGAGCCGTTTAATAAAGAAATTGCTTTTGTCCATTATAGATATAATGAACCTATTACTATTATAAAACAGCTCGAACGTGAAATAATTGTATCTCATTGGGGCAATAACATTGCATTAAAGAATACGTATTCGATAACTAATGCTGGTGCAAAGTATTAGATGTATAAAAAATATCTATCATCTAAAATAAGTAGACTCAAAGAAAATTTTTCACGTATAAAATGGAGTCAACAATTATATTATAAAACATTCTATGCTGTAATATCCTCACTACAAATTAATCTTAATCCGAGAACTAGAGACATCTATTATATCGATGAAATTGGACTTGTTTCTACCAGCGAATTTATATCAAATCCAAAAAATACATATATTAAAATCAAACCCAGATACCCAATATTTGGTGGTTGGAATTATTCATGCACAGTTGGTTGGAATTTAGATCTAAATAAATTTTTAAGAAGACAAAATAACGGGATATATATTCTAAAAATACCTTTCGTTGAAGGACCTATAAATGTTCATTATGAAAATATATCAGTAAATATTATTCTACCAGAAGGATCTAGGTATTTACACATATATTAAAAAAATTTTACTTATATATTTTCAGAATTTTGGACGTTATTTCGCATATCCCTATTTCCAAAAATGAAACATCGATTTATAAAACATACATGGACACATTAGGAAGAACATTAATAAGATTATCAGCTACAAATCTAATTGATAAAACATCCTCTGAAGACATTTTTGTATTTACTATACTTTTTTTTTTTTTATTAAAATATTTTAGGTGTTATACAATTATCCACTACTAGAAAATTTTAGAAAACCTTTAACCATTTCTATAATTATTAGTTTATTATTTCTTATTCCATCTTTATCAAAAAGATTTAGAAATAATTTCTAAAAATAAAACTTTGAAATATAAATTAATATTTAATTATTATACATGTTAAAAACTTTTTTATACACTATTTTTAAAATCTTAATTTTATTGTCGATTCCAAAATATTTATAAAAGTAGCAATTTATTCAAATAATTCAACTTTTTCAAAAATTTGTTTTTAGAAACATAAAATAATAACACGTATTTTTAAATATTTAATTATAAACTTTTTATATCATTTATTCAGATAAAATAAACATTAAAAATCCTTAAAAATAGTAATAGTACATGAAAAATGTCACATATATCACGACAATCAAAAACACCGCAGCTTCCAGTGCTTTATGTAAAAAATTTAAGCTTTAAAGTATCTACAGAGGAGCTTTTTGATCTTTTTGGAAAGTTTGGCCCAATTAGGTATGAAATTTTATTTTCTTTTGAATAATTTAAAAATACTAAATTAAAAACAACAGACAGATTCGACTGTAAGTATATTTATCCTTTTCTCCTCTTAAAATTCATAATTTTAATACTATTATAAATACCTTCTTTAACAACGCACATATATTTTTGTTATAAATTCTAAAAAAATATAGAGGAAATGATAACACCACCCGAGGGACTGCATACGTGGTTTATATTGATTATAATGATGCAAAAACAGCATGCGAAAAGCTCAATGGATTCAATTTTTCAGATCGATACCTTACAGTACTCTATCATCAACCTGAAAAAATGTCAGGAAAAACAGATGCAACAGAAGACATTGCGTTAAGACAGGCTAATCTTGAGAAACTGAAAAAAGAATATAATATTGAATAATTTTATGTAAATTTATAATAAGTTATATACACATTTTTTCATAAAAAATCACTACAATATCTCTTTAATAAATAATAATGATTATATGCATTTTTCTGTTTTATCATTTTTAATTTTATTATATTCAATATTTTATAAACTACTTTAGTCACTGGCAATAACATATCGTTTCATTTGTAATTAATAGTTTATAAAACTCCTAAAAAGTTTTAAAATCATAATTTCTCAAAAATAAGCATTATTTAATCAAAAATCAGAGCATTCTTTTATTATTTAGAGAAAATACTAACCAAGATGGATCCTATAGAAGGGTAAATCAATACTTTCAAAATCATAATTGAAATTTAATATTATTTAGCATACCCCAGGAAATATTAAAAGAAATCAATGAATTAGAAATGTTTGTTATAAGTAAAGAAGGGTTGGATTATATTATAGACAAACTCATTGAAGAAATGGACAGAGGTATTTTAAATTAAACATAATCAAACTAACAATATTTATAGGTTTATCAAAAGAAGGAGCGAACGTCGTATATATTCAAAGCTTCTTATAAAAAAATCTAATATATTTAAGGCTATGTTTCCTACTTGGGTTATAGGATATCCTAAAGGAAGTGAACAAGGCACTTACTTAACTCTCGATATAGGTAATCTTACGGAAAAAAAATCATTCATTTAACTTTTCTCAGGAGGCACTAATTTCAGATTATGTAAAGTCACTTTACTTGGGAATGGAAAATTTGAAGTAATACAATCAAATTATAATATTGTATTTCATATATATATTTTTTAAATACTAATAAACATTATAGTCTAAAGAATTAAAACATAGCAATGCTGACTACTTTTTTGGTTTCATAGCAAAAAATCTTAAAGAATTTTTAGAAAAATATCATGGAATTGAAGATAATCTAACACTTGGATTTACTTTTTCATATCCATGCAGGTATATACAAAAAATTACAACTTCAGAAGTCCTAATAATTTTAGGCAAGATAAAATTAACCACGGAGTTCTCAAATATTGGACCAAAGAATTTAATGTGAAAAATGTTGAGGGGCATGATGTTGTTCAACTCCTTGCTGAAGCATTTAAAAAAGAGGTATTTATATAATCTGTGTTTAATAACTTTAATACATTTTTAGAATATTCCTGTGGAAGTAGCAATTCTGGCCAATGATACTACTGGCACTTTGATAGCATCAAATTATGTTGACAGTCAAACTGAGATTGCTGTCATTTTTGGAACAGGTAAGTTAATAACAAATTAAATATTTTTATATATAACAATATCAAGGGTCTAATGGTATGGGAAATTCAGAAATAATGATTATTTATATCTCCTATAGCATCATATATGGAATATGTAAAATACATTCCGAAAATTAATCACATGAATCTTCCACCTGATCTTCCTATCGTTATCAACTGTGAATGGGGTAATATTATATGAATAACTTCTATTTCATTAAATTATCTAGGAGCATTTGATAATGAGCAACTTGTTCTTCCACGTACAAAGTATGATATTCAACTTGATCTAGAATCTAAATTTCCACGACAACAAACCTTTGAGAAAATGATATCTGGATTTTATCTAGGAGAGATTATGAGACAAATTTTATCAGATTTATGTGAAAAAGAGTTATTTTTTAAGGGGCAATGCTTTAAAATGATCAAAATACCATACTCTTTTCAAACACCATATTTAAGTCTTATCGAACTGTAAGTAAAATCCTTAACCAAATCTTTCTTAAAAAATAGCGATTCTCATGAAAATCTTATGGAAATATATGAGTATTATATATTTAAACATAATTATATTATTTTATATAATTTTTATAGACTTTTCAAAACAAAATTTCATATAGAATGCACAATATCTGAAAGAAAAATTATTAAAAAAATCGCAGAATTAATAGCAAAACGATCAGCATATCTTTCTGCCTGCGGAATAGCAGCAATTTGCAAGAAAAAAAATATCAAGGTTATAATATATATATATATATATATATATTTAATTTTTTTTTAGGAATGCTCTGTAGGTACAGACGGTAGTATAATAAATAAATATCCTGGTTTTAAAAGTCGTGTTTCTGAAGCATTAAAACGAATATTTGGACCTGATGGTATATAAACTATCCTGCTTATTAAAAAGTACTCTAATATAAAGGCGACAAAATCAAATTAGTTCCTGCACAAGATGGAAGCGGTGTCGGAGCAGGTTTGCTGTCTATTAAAAATATTATTTTTAATTACCATTTTAGCTATAATTGCAGCTATAACTACTGAAAGAAAAAAAAGAAACGAATTTGTTTTTATTTAATTCATGAAATTCATTACTTTTTATTTATGATTACACAAAAAAGTATTTATATTTATTTCTATAAACCTGTATAACAGATATCTCAAAATATAACTCAATAATATGCAATTTTAACTTTTGAACCCTCATATTATTCATAAATAGCAAAACCTATAATATATCACCTATAGCCCAAAATTACAAAGTTTATGAATAATAATATGCAAAACGCCATAGTCCTATCTTTCCACTTTTATTACCAATTGTTATTTCGCTTCCTGGGGGTGAAAACTTAACTGTACTAACACGTCCAAGGGGCGTAGAACTAGTCGGCCAATTTTTATAAACAGATCCAGTTGGAAAATGTACTAATCTAAAAGAATCTCGCTTTTCTCCACTTGCCATAGCCAATATTTGTCCGTCCGATGAAAACTCCAACGCGTTTATAGAAGTAGTTAAATGACCTAATACTTTATAAAGAAATGGCTTATTCGACTCATTAACAACATTCTTCCTATCATAGACATTAACAATACCAGAATCAGTTCTATATCAAGTTAGTTTTATTAAATATAATAACATAATACCGACCCAACTGCAAACCATCTATCATCAAAACCACCCAAAGATATTTTGGTAATAGAAACATTACCGTCATCATTCCATTTTGACAAAACCTTCTGTGAAAAAACATCCCATTCCCATATTCCACCATTTTTATTAGCAATATATATTTGTTTGCCTGATTTTAACCAGGAAACACAACTAATCTCACCTTCTATTTTAAACCCAGTAATCCATTGTCCAGTATTAGAAGACAATACATTAAACCATCCCCTACTTCCGACAATACCAATAAATCTTCCACAAGGACTGAGTGAGAAATTTTCCATAGTTGTTTGAGTATCATCATGTCCATAAGTTCTACTAACTTTTCCAAGATCACCAGTTTCAAGGTCCCAAATATAAAAATACTTTCTTCGACCACCTACAATTATTTTATTATCTTTTGGATGAAAAACTGCAGTCCGAATAGAAGATGAACGAAGATAAAGAGATGAAACAAGGGGATTAACATCGCCATCAATGTGAAATATTTTTAAAATACGATCATGCCCACCCGACAATAACAAAGGATATAATGGATGAAAAGATAATGATAAAATCTCAGACTTTAACTCAATCAACAAATTTTCCATAAAAATAATATCAATACTTCAGAGGGTGAGCAAGAATTTGCATCTCTTAATCTTTTTATATTAATAGTCGTAGGAGGTAAAGCAGATGATAACGTTTTTCTAGCATAGCCTTCTGAGGACATAAGTAATGACTTTAACGATTTAATAGATTTAGTAATATCATCAACAGAATCGGAATCTTCAGACATCTTATCACTATCATGCTTATTTTGCCCTAAATTTTGATCATTTGAAAACTTAAACGAAACAGCCCAATCAGGAACAGGATTTATCCTTTCGAATCTAAAAAAATAAGCATAATATTTTAAATATATAACATAAATAACTGTTCTCTCAAGCGTATACAATATTCCTTGCCATTAATCACATCATCATTCTCTGATTTCCGCAATTTCCGTAATCTTTTCACAGAAGCCAAAGAAATAACCAATCTTTCATCATCACTATCTTCCCATGCAAATTTTTCCTTATGCACATCTAATATACATTCATCAACTAAATAACAATTATTTTTTTCCTTCTCAATGTTTGTATCCACATAAAAAAGCTGGTAATATATTAATTTTTTTTTTCAATCAAATATTCATAAATAAACCTCATGATCCTGAAGTAAAGAAAAATCAACTATTTCACTATCCAAGGGTCCAGAATCATTCAAATCACCTGTTTTTAGTAAAGCTTCTTTCAATTCCTCATTAAATGGATTTATATCTCCAAAAACTTTTGCTTCCAATGCCTTCTCCTCTTCATCTTTTTCATCTATACTTAAACGTGAATCTGACACTATACAATCTAAATAATTTTCAAATTGATCTTTCTTTTGTTTAGGTTTAATATATCTGGACTTTTGAACCATCTTTTTAAAGTCGATCCGTAAAAAATCTCGAAACATCTTAAAATGAACCAAAATATAAGTAAAGTGTAAGAATTAAATAATTAAGTACTTATTTTTATCTCATACAACACAAAGACTAGTTTTTGGACCTTCAAATGGAAATTTTAAAAAAATTTTTGAAAAAACAGATAATTTAAACAAAAAACATCATTTTGATTTTTTGCTATGTATAGGAGACTTTTTTCCAGAATTTAACACGAATGACTCAGAAGTCATAGATCTTATTGAGAAAAAAATACATGGTAACGTATTCCCTTTATTTATTCTACTTATTTATCAAAAATTAGTACCAATAACAACTTATTTTTCGATTGGAAAACAACGTCTCCATAAAAAAATCCAAGAAGAAGCAATTAAAAATAATGGGAAAATATGCGACAATTTATTTTATATAGGTTTTCAAAAGATACAAACAGAAATAATATTAATACATTTAGGAAAATCAGGAACATTAATTACATCGAAAGGAATTAAAATATCATATTTGGGAGGAATGGTATATTTCAAGTTAATTTTTTTCAAATTATACTAAAAATAAGAAGTATAAAGAAGAAGTATTTTCTTCTAAGATATCAAAAGAAGTGTTAAATCTTTTGTAAATATACTATTTATTAATTATACAAACAGGATGCTGAAATAGAGCAATATATTTATGAAATCGAAATAGAGAATATTATAAAGCATAAGGAAAACACTGATATTCTCATTACATTTGAATGGCCTAAAAACATATGCAGATTTTCATATCAAAAATTATCAAAACCAATTGATGGAATTCAGCTTATTGCTAAAATTGTATCATATCTTCAACCTAAATATCATTTTTCATCAAATGGTTCAATATTTTACGAAAGAGAACCTTATAAAAATATTTTAACTAAAAATAAAGAAAAACCAAGTATTACAAGATTTATATCATTAGGTTCATTAGATAATTTGGACAAAGAAAGAGTATTACTATGTCCGTTAATTATATATACAATTAACATAATTTTAGTCATCTTACGTAAAATTTTTCTTAAAAAAAAAATTAAATTTAATTAATCTAAATCAGGCTTTTACTATCATTGCATCAGATTCATGTAATATATCGGACACTTTAAACATATCAAATATCACGGAAAATCCTTTTATAGAAGAAATAAATACTGATTCCAATAAATTTAAAAATAGTCTTAAAAAATCACACTATAACTTTTCTCAGGATGAAGATATCTTTCCCAATAATAATAAAAGACAAAAATGCAATATCAAAACATATTCTGAACCATATGAATATATCAAGTAATTTCCCTTGCTTTAATTTTACATTCTAATAGCATAAAGTAAAAAAGATAATCAGAAAACAGAAAATTTTGATCAAATTCCGAATGGCTATATTTGTAGTATGTATAAGTTTTTTTTTTAAAAATATTTATTAATTTTAAAGAAATATGCAATAAATCGGATCATTTAATTTATAATTGTCCAGAATCAAATACAAAAAAGTTTGAAAAAGAAAACGACCTTTTGCTTACTTATACATGTCAAATATGTTCCAAAAAAGGTCATCGGGATCAGGTGAAAACCATTAACAGCAATAATTACTTATTTATTTATTAGAATTGCACAAACAAAAAAAATACTAATTCCCGAAAAATCGTTTATCATGGTCCTAAATGTAATTTTTTTCATTTTAATAAAACCTGGAAACTAATATGTTAGCAAATTTTTGTTTTTTTTGTCTCTCAAATCCAAAAATTGCTTACCATTTGATCATCTCTATAGGATCAGAATCATATCTTGCTCTTCCCAAAGGCCCTTTAACAACAACATCAACAAACTCGCCTATTCTCTCATTCTCCGGGCATGTTTTAATTATTCCTATTGCTCATGTTCCTACGATTAACTCTGTTGAAGAAATCAACAGAAATGAAACTAAAAAAGAAATGGAACGGTGAATTGTCAGTTTTACTATTTATTCTCTAATAATAGAAGATATCGAGTATCTATTAATGAAATGTTTGAATCTAAAGGCTGTAATAGTGTAGCATTTGAAATAAGCAGAACAACTGGTATCCATTTACATTGGCAAGTAATTCCAATAAAAAAAGATCTTGCTGATAAATTGGAAAATGCTTTTATTTCTTTTGGTAATGAAAAGAAATATGTTTTCGAAAAAAGAGACATCGAAAAAAATGAAGAGAACTATCTTCGAATTTGGTTACCCGATGGATCTATCTTAATTCACACAATAAATCCTCAAAAATACTTTGATTTGCAATTTGCAAGGCATGTCATATCTCAAGTTCTTGGCGTAGAAGAAAGAAAAGATTGGAAAAATTGTATTCAAACAAATGAAGAAGAATGTCAAGATGCAACTCAATTTAAAAAACATTTTAAAGACTTCGATTTTACAGTCTAAATACACTTCATTAATAATTAATAGATATAATTATATTCTATAGCTTTTACTACTAACCATTTACAAAAAGTTATTATTTCAGCTTTAATAATTTCATTTCAAATCTTTATATAATTTAATACAGATATCTTTTTAACTTAATCATATTAAAAATATTTAAAATACATAAATAATAAAAACAATTTTATATTTTATATTTTTATATCTAAGTATTGTAATATCTTTCGAAAATTTTATGAGAAAACACATACAAAAACCACAAAAATTAAGACAAGAAGAAATTGACGCAGGTATATCCATTAAATATGACGATCAGGGTGATTCTTATATAACCGTTGGGGAAACTATTATCTGTCATAGTCAATCCAACTTTCCTTCAAAATTAGACAAGTCAAAAAAAGACAGTTTTTAATAAAACTTAACATTATAAAAGGTATTGGCATCAAAGATATCGACTTTTTAAGCGCTTTGATAAAGGTATATGGCTTGATGAAGAATCATGGTATAGCGTTACTCCAGAACCACTAGGACGTCAAATTGCAACACATTTATCAAAATTACACAAGGACAACTTTGTTATAATTGATGGTTTCTGTGGCGCTGGTGGTAATGCTATACAGTTTGCATTAATTGAAAAAATAGCAGGTATATCTTCTATATAACTTATTAGTTTTTCAAACACGTCTAGTCATTGCAATTGATTATGATCCAGTAAAACTTATATGCGCAAAACATAATGCACGAATATATAATGTAGAACACAAAATTGTATGGATTCTTGGGAATTTTTTTGAAATATCGAAAAAAATAAAGGTATATTTTCAAATTATACAATCATTATATATAATATCATTAAAAGGGTGACATCATTTTTTTAAGTCCACCATGGGGTAATAATAGATTAATTATTAATAAAATCAATATAAAAACTATAGGCGGCCCGAATTATAAAAATACACAAATATTCAATATAGAAGCCATGCAACCTTATCCAGCGTATGTTTCTATTTTTTACCCATTGCACTAACAAAATCCAGTTCTTTATTATTTCAAACAGCAAATTATATGGTAAATAATAGTAATAAAATCGTTATGTATTTGCCACGTACCTCATCTTTAGCTTCAGTAAACCAACATTGAATAAAATACACTTTTTAATGCTTCTAGATAACAGCATTAATTAAATATCCACATAAAGTAGAAGTACATTATTTAAAAGCATCAGGAAAAACAAAAGCACTATGCTGTTATTTTGGCCCCTTAGCTAAGCAATCAAAGACATAAACTATAAAACTTCTATTTTATATTTTCAATCATTTTATTTGTCCAATACCCCAATGACCTATTTTTCTCATCGCGTCTGATCCCCCATTTGCTAACGTTTCATCATTTAATAAAGAAGCAAGACAACGCCATGGACATCGACTCCCACCCCAGCGTAAGACTTCTTCATAATATTTTTCCCCAGCCGCACGAGATGTAGGATTTTTAGCAAATATTTCTCTCCAAACCTTTGCAGCAATAGCACGATCAAAAAGATATGAATAATATGTAGCTCCATATCCATATAGATGCGTAAATTGGGTTTGCCAAGATGTGCCTGGGACAGATGGAAACAAACCCCATTTATCTTGTAGAAAATGCAATACTTTTGTAGAATCAAACTCCTTATCTAAAGGAGCAGATGTATGATACTCCTGATCCAAAAATGCCATTATGATCTGAGAATGAGTTTCAACTGCATGCATGTTTGAATGGTTTTTAATATAATTGCCAAAATATTCAGATGATAAAAATGAATTGTTTATTACATGTCGAGCAAAAGTAGGTATTATAGAAACATCAGAAGCAAAATGTTCCATAAGAACAGAAGGCAACTCAACAAAATCAGTTGCACATCGCGTTCCTGAAACATTATGAAAATCGGTCCGCCCCAACATAGCTAAAAAATTAAAATAACATTTATAAATTAAAATATACATACAATGAAGTGCATGCCCCATTTCATGAAACAATGTTTCAAGTTCAAAAAAAGATAATAATATAGGACCTCTTTCAGAAATTTGCCCAAAATCACAAACTAATACAATAATCGGAAGTTGATATAATTTACCAGAACTTCTAAAAGTAGGATTATTATAGTACTCAGGACTTGATTCACCCTGTATTAACACATCATCATCTATTCTGCGAGAACAACGCACAGTATAATGCGCAGCACCACTTTGTTTTCCTGGTCTTGAAAATAAATCACAATAAATCACACCTATATGATCTTCATCGGAAAATACATCAAGTTTTCTAACACTCGGATGCCATATCTCACCAGGATAAACCTCAGAATGTACAAACCGCACACCATAAAGTTTTGTAAACAAAGTTGAAAGACCTTGGATGACAACACCAATGGATAAATATGACATAATTGAATCTTTTTCCAGTAAACTCGATCGTCGCTTTTCTAAATTTAGATAAAAGTCTTTATCCCAAGCATTAATAACAGATATATTGTAATTAGAAAGATGTCTCCTCTTTGCTATCAAAAGGGGTTCTAATTCTTTTTTTGCAATAGGCATATTACTTTCCGCAAGACATTTTAAGAATTCAAGCACAGATATTTGATTCTTCATCATTTTATCATGTAATGTTAATTCAGCATAACTTTCCATGCCAATCAGTTGTGCCAATTCAGCCCTTGCTCTTAAAAGATCTTCTAAATTCAAAATTTTAGATTTCTTTGACTTTTGTCCTGCAATATACAAGTATTTCCTTAGATTTTGATCAGAAATCAATGTCATTCCCATCTGATATATCCAACCAGATGTAGGAAATTTAAGATTTGATCCATCACTTTTTTGAAGTGTAGACAACACTTCTGGTGAAATATCAGTCAATAGATAAGATGGAATATCAATATAATCCTGTTTAAGAGTATAATGATTGAAAAATTGACGTCCTAATCGAGCAATTTTGCTCGAAATGTTAACAAAACATTGCCTCTTTTCACTTGAAAGATTTATTCCAGATTTTTCAAAATCATGATGAAAACTCTTTGCAACAACCTTTTCCTCGTCCGTCAATTCTTTAACAATACTATCTTTCTCAAAAATCCGTGTTAATACCTTTTTCATATCAATTCTTTTTACTATTCCTTATATAAAACTTACTTTGTAAAGTCCCATATGTGTATTTAAGGTATTCATAAAATCATACATATGATGATACGCTTCTTCCGCTGCATTTACAAACTGTTTATCTGGATGAACTGTTCTCAACAATTCCGAAAAATCAATAACTCCACATAATCTATCACTTAATCGATCTAAATCTTTAATAATTCTTCGTGCTTCCTGAACATTATTAACATCACGCAACGCAATATCATTCGACAATATTTTTGCATTCTTTAAAGTATATCTAACCATTGAAATTAAATCTTCTGGTTCTTTAACACCTGTATTTCCAAATAATCCTGCTTCATATTTTATTAAATTACATCGTTCTATAGCTCGTCCTTCTTCAATCTTATTAAATACATTTTCAAGCTCTGATCTACATATTGAAGCTGTTCTAAACGTTGCAACTGACTGAAATAACTGATATCTTACCCTTATATAACGTATAAATACTTCACCAACTATATGATAATACATAATCTAAAAGATCGATCGATTAAATATGAAAACCATTTATATAAAAATAAATACCTAATAAATCAAGTGTATAATATAAAAATATGATGTAACCCAAGCTCAGAAGAATATGAATTAAACTAAAATAAGTAAAATTTAAAAATTAGAATATTATTTGTATAAAAAATATAAATTGAAAGATTTTTATTGAAAAAGAAAAATCTTTTAATTTATATCAGAATGAGTTTTTGATAAAGAAAATAAAGCTTCTTTATGTTCAATTTCTTCACTTTTTGCTTCACCTTCTTTAATTAATTCCAGAATTGCATCATCAGACATTCGAGTATTTTGATGACGTTGAATTGATTTTGATTTAGTAGTATGTGACATTGATGCATTTAATAAAGAAACTTCTTCACCAAACATTTTTTCTGTTTCAGTTAAAGGAATTCCTCGTTCATCACATGCTTCATCATATGTATATGTATTCATTTCTATAAAATTTCGCTTCGTATCTTTTTGTGACATACGAGGTAATCTATGAAGATAACCATAGCCCAAACCACAACCTAATGCACCTGGCCCACCCCATTTTCTATTTGGTATAAGAATCACTAAACGTGTTGTTCCATAGTGACGATTATACACATACAACTCTAAAGGTTGCATCATAAACTATACTTTATTAGAATTAAGAAATATTTAACAATTATTACACATACTTTTTCAACTAATACTTGAAGCTCATTTTCATCATGAAGATGTCCTTTTGGTGTTCCAATAATATAATCATCATATGCTAATAATCCTGCTATCTCTGCAGGTGAACCACTTACAATATTTAAAACATGCCAAACAGCTTTTTGAACTACATTTATAGAACACCAACGTAAAAACAAGCCAAATCTCTTACAAGGAGTCAAAGAAACGTATCGCACATCTTGATTTTTAAGTGACCAAACTGCTAAACAAAATGGTCTCATAACATTAGAAAAGTAACTACAAAGCCACCCTGAATCCTCTGTTAATCCTACTCCATCAACTTCATATATAAAATCATAATAGCTTTCAATGCCTGCTTTTTCAGCAGCAGATCCTTCTTCCACCCAAAGAACATGAAATCCTAAACTAAATTAACCTTAACCCTCTTAAATATATTATCCTGTACCATAAGTTTTCTTTTCTTCTTCATAACCTCGTAATGCCTCTGTTAACTGTTGTTTAAAACTCGACCACATAATAACACTAAAAACAATAAATCATGTACAATTACATCTTCATTTCTTAATACACTAAAAACAATTTATCAGTAATTTAATTACAAGTCCCTTAAAAAATAAAAATAATCACAAATTGCTATTTAAATAATATAATGATCAAAATAAATCGAATAAATATAGTAATATTTACAATATTCAATATAATTATTAATATTATTAAATATAATAAAATATATACGTATCCAAATAAATATTTAAAAAGACAAAAACTCTTAATATTTAGAATATAATACAAAGATTCGTTATCATTAACAAAATAATTATTGTTCATCATCTGAAAAATTAGATGTATTAAATAAAACATTACCATACATAGGGCATCCTCTCCATGTCTAAAACTTTTGAGTATTATTCATAAACAAATTTTAAAAAATACCTTCATATGACCAACTTGTCCTGAAAATAATTAATATAATCATATAAAAACACTTTTTTAAAAATTTACCACAATTCCCACATCGCCTACTTGTACCAACAACATTTTTCTTAGAACTTGGTAAAGAAATTTCATACGAAACCAGTGTTTCAGCCTTTTGAGCAGCTTTAGCTGCTTTTCGAGCCTGCCTTCTCTCACGATTATGTCTCAATCGTGCTAACTGTTCCTCTAATAATTTTTTACGTCTTCTATTAGCCTCTTCATCATCAGTAGGCCCCATTTTTTCCATCATTGTAGTTTGATCATCAATCAATTGTCTATGTCTTATATATGCACGTATAACATTAATATTATGAACTATCTCGACTTTTCTTTCTAATTGTCCAAAAGAATTCCGTGTAAGTCTCTGAATTCTCAAAACTTTATTAGCCTGATTAGAACCTATTTGAGAATTTATGGAAAGATAATCATCATTTTCAATTAAATCCATAGATCGTGGTGTTGATGCATCACATCCACCATCCATTTTATTATCATTAATAAAATCCTTCTGAGAATCCTCAAATTCTAAATCCTCTATAACAGGATTTCCTGTCATACTTAATCCAATACGCTGAGATCTCCATATTTTTGCAATTTCATCCTCATAAGCCTTCGACTGTTTAGCTATATTATATCCGTGATTTGTTTTCGATTTATCCCCATCCACTTTCTCATCAGTTATTTCATCCAATGATTTAAATCCCCCTTTCATCGATGTTCTTATAAAACTAAATCCCTGACCACAACCTGTTGGATCACCTTCACCATGTAACTTCAGCATAGCTTTTCCTTGGGTGGCATTGATAAAATTCCGGGTCAAAATCCAAGGAACCAATTGCTGGTCAATACTGAGACATGTTTCATCCATATTTTCATCCTCTACAGCTCTACCGTATCCTGCATCCTCAAGATTTTGAAGACCAACTTGCATACTTTCAATAAGACATACTGTCTCAGGAGAAATCATACTACGAATAACAATCTCAGGGGGAAGAACTTCTGAAGATTTTAATCTCCAACATCCTTGATCATTACCTTTTCTCTGAAAATCCATAAATTCCTCAATAAAATAAGTTATTAAATCAATAATAAAAAAATAAACCCAACCTTAAGACGCTGCCTAAGTTGCATTTCATTTTGATCAGGAAAATGATGTGCCATTTGTTTAATAAGAATTTTTCCACTTTCCTCACGACGCAAAAGACGAAAACAAATCATCTTTAATCTATTTTTACTAACCATAGTAATTTTTCTTGAGTGTGGTCCAGGAACATCAATCACAGGCAACGTCTGACCAATAACATAAAGATACTTTATACTACGAAGATAATACCTTGATCCCTGTGATGATGTATTTCTAAAAGAATTAATTATAAATCATTAAAATATAAAAACCTATACCGCAAAACCAAAAAATCAGTATTTTCTGGTTCATGTGCAAAAATAGGTGCCCGTATCATTTTATTATATAGAGTAAGTACTGTTTCCCCAGGATCTACTGTTCCAAAATTCCAAAAAGGTGAACGATCCTGTGGCTCCAAAATGTGTGTCTCACCAATCGTCATTTTTGGTCTTGTATAATCATCATCTGATTTTTTACGGTAAAATATAACAACTTTAGAGCCCATGCCGGGATTAGAAATAACAGAGGGATATTCCTCAGAATATTCCATCAATACATAAGTTGAATTATCGCTAAGCGTAACACCTTTAGTTGTACTTAGTAATATCTTAGGATCTTTTATTCGATCCTTCTTTTTCTTTCGTGAGCCAATTTTATCAAATTTAATTTCATGATTAATCTTAAATGTAATCACCGGTCTGTGAAACAAACGACATTCTGTCTTAGAAAGTCTTGTCTTATAATAAGGACTTTGTAATCGGTCAGCAACTAATCCATGCTCAATTGATAAATGACCAAGCGTTTGACGAACACGAGCTTGCTGATTTTGACGCAATTGATCATAAATCTCATCATTCGATATGTTATACCGCCGTAATAAATCGTTATATAATAAAGAATAATCATTCGTTATATGTTTAGAATAATTAGGATCTACTTTCTGAATGTCAAGAAGAAGAAAAGGATCATTAAAGTTAAGTTGTACAGAAGGTGTTAGCTCAATATCTCCATTAAATATTCGATCATCAATTTGAAACCGAGAGAGAAATCCCTCGCCTATAAACTTAATCTTTGAATTCGGCCGAACCAATGTAACATTTTTGGAAGGGGAAAATTCATCTGAAAAAACCTTCCTATACCAATCGAAGCATATTAAATGCAAATCATGATTCATTTCATTAGACATAGCTGCATGCTGGAACGCATTAGTCACTCGCATGGGATGTTTCACATCAAAATACAAGAGCATCTGACGCATCTTTATCAATCTTTGCTTTTTCATTTACTCTTTCAGTAAACGGTAACGTATACACAACTTCATCATCACATCTCGGATGGATTGAACGTCCATAAAATCCGAAAGTCTGCAAATCATCCTGTTCCACATCTAACCCAACCCATGTAGGAAAACATGCTATAATATACCATGAGAAAATTCTTATTATCAATTTTTCAACTTACTACGAGTAATTTTATGTTTAATAGGAATTAAATACGCTTTTTTTGAAATAAACAGTTCAGAAAATTTTAATATCTTATTTTCCTCAAATCCTGGAAAATATTGCTTCAAAATTGCGTCGCGTGATAATTGTTCTATTGTCGAATGTTCACTTATTCCCGAATTCAAAGGTTGTAATGATTCCCATCCCATACCTAATAACTGCATTGACATCCTTTCTGTATCATTATCTCCTTGTCCTGATGTCACATATCCCTCTTTCAAAATCGATGCTAATTCATTCATATCATCATTCTCTTTAGGCTCTATCGTAGTCACATCATCATCTGGAAGTTCATTATCTAATAAATCTACATCATCCATCCATCCTCCTTCATTATTATTCATCTCCAAATCACCCATAAACATCTGATGAGGAACCGTTTCATTATCCAAAGGTAATAACTGCTTTATTTTAGACGAAATACGGTGCCTCATAATCTTTAGTTAACTTGAGACGGTCGATCAATACTAAATTACAATAAATAATATATTAATTATATGAATATAATATTCAAGCAAATTAAAAATAATATTTATTTATAATATTCATTAAATATTATATTAAATATTTGCATATCATTAACCTTCCAATAGATATAATAAACAAATTAAAATTATTTATTAGAAATTCTTAGCTGTAAAAGAATCAATATAGATATCATCATTACTATAAATAAAAAAAAGAATGCATATCGCATATTGTGAGTAAAATCTATCAAAATTAAAATACTTTCTAAATTTTAAACAATATTATACCAACAATATAACCAATAATAGCGGGACCTAAAAATGAACTACATTTTTCTGTAATTGCATATAATGCATAAAACCTAGCCTCATAATTTTCTGGACACAATTGCCCAAAATAAGACCGAGCATATCTACAATTAATAAATACTTAAATATGAATAATTTGTTCAATATAATACCCCTGCAACCCTCCATAAAGAAATCCAAAAAATGCAGCTAATAAATATATCTCTATAGAATGTTTTAATCCTATAGAAATATCAAGAAAACCAAGAATCCCATATACAGGAATAAAAACTGATAGAGAAAGAATAAAAAGAAGAGTTTGAGAAGGAGAAAATTTCAAACTTCGACTAATATAAGGCCAAGAAAAAGCACCTACAATACCGAACAAGGTAGATAATAAAGATACCACAACAAGACCTATGGGAGAAAAATACAAGCTAAATTTTACGAAAAGAACAGCTGTACAGCTAATTGATGAATATGCTAATACTAATAAGAAACGAAAAATAAATATAAATCAATACAAACCATTAGAGATAAAAAACCATATTAGCAAAAAAATCATTATATTTTTGTACTTTCGTACATTTAAAAATGTATGTATAAATGACCTCCACGAATATAAAACATATCCTATAAATGGATAATTCCCCAATATTTCCCCAGGTAATAAGGGTAAGAAACGTGATCTAAGCCACAATGCAACAGGGATAGAAAATATTAACCACCATAAACCTGAAACAATATAAACAAATATACTACAAGAAGACATATTAAACCTGATGCACTAACAATAATCTGAGAAGACCGTATTCCTGAACCAAGAATATAAACCACCAAAATGGAAATAATCTGGAAAATAATAGCACCACAATAGCCTATAGCAATACCCTTGGACGAGAAACTTGAAGATAATTCCATTATCAACTGAGATATCCGCGAATTGCATGTTTGCATATGAAGATAAAGACGAGAATTCATATCATTTTTAGAAACATTGTCAAAGGAAATGCTCTCATCTAATACATTCTGTCGATAAGAATTCAAGATTTGATATTCTTCTAAAACAAGAGGATGATTTCTACATAATCCAGGCAGAAAGGCATTAAGGAGCACAGTAGAAGCACTAAAACATACCTATACAAATATTAATAAAATAATATCATCATAAAATACACTACACTGCCTAAAATAAACAAAAGAGATGCCAGAAGATATTGCTTATCTATAAAAATAAAAGAGATAGTCGACAAACCCCCAATCATTGAAAAAATAAGAAGTAAAGTTTTACGATTCTTTCCATAATCCGCCAAACAGCTAATACTAATAATAACAATATTCTGAACAAAAGATGCTATAGAATACACATACAACGAAAAACTATAACTATTTGTCCAGCCTATTCCAGGAATATAAATCACACATAAATTTTTTTTTTTTTTAATCTGAGATGAAAAAATCATAGATGATATACTATGGGACATACATGGCGTAACTTTATCAGAAGAAAAAACACCAGAATTCCGAACAAGCTGCTCTAATAATACAGGAATAAACGTACCTATAGAAATGACAGAAAATACTTCATTTGAAAATCCGCAACTGTACCATCCTAAAATCTCCTTTTTTGAAGTAGCATCTGCATAACCCATAAACTCAAAACTTCTTAATTGTTCTAATGAAAATTCCATAATTAATCCTTCTATTTTTAAGAAAAATTTAAATCAACATATTATCCTGATAAGTCCTCGAGCACCTTTATCAATTATACAGTTACCAAGACAACCATAATATATAAATATATTTAAAAAAGATCCCTTAAGACTCCCATTTTACATGATTCTATGTCAGGAAAACAAGAATCATACATTCTTTTGTAATTTATCTCACTAATGCAACTTAAAAAAGGAACAATATCAGAAACATCATGAATAATTTTAGAAATAATGATAGGGGATCTTTTATTATGAAGATTCATATTTAAGAATCCCTGAGAAGGCTATTGAATATTACTTTCATATACTATATAGAAGAAAATAACTTACATTTGATATTCCATTGGTACACATTGAATCATGAAAAAATGAAAAGATTTTATGAAAAAGTTTATCTACCAATGCAATTGATTTGCAATTATCAGAAAGATGAGAAGAATTAACAATATCAGGAATAAAAATCCATTTATGCCTATACATATCTCTTAAAAAAATTTAAAATCAAAATAAAAACCATACATTAAAAATTCATCTGGTTCAATTACCAAAATCACGTCCAAAAGCTTACACGCATCGAGTAATAAATCAAGAAGCTCTTGACTCCATGGAAGATCTTTCTCTAAAAGATCTTTAAAACAATGTTGAAGTTCTAATAAAATTATTGCCCAAAGTGATGTTAAATGTACTGATGACATATATACAATTAATGTTCTAATTAACAAAAATATTTCTTTTCTAAGTGTTTTCCTCAACGGTCCTTTAGTATACTCAAGAATAACATTTTCTATATCTTTAATTTTATCGGCATATTTATCTTTATCAGATGAAATTATAATAAAGATTAACCGTTTTAATTGATATTTCCGAGAAGAAACTTCTGATTCTCTAAACACAAAAATTCCAGAAGATGAATAAAACGGAATTTTATTCAATATTTCTAATGATTTGTCCTTATCATTATTATATAATTGTTTAATAATTGGCATCCATAATATAGCTTCAGTAAGTGGTATCATGAAAAAAGAACTATCATTAAAAATATCCATAATTTCTTTTCTCCAAAACTTAAAAGAACTAGGAAGTTCTGCAAGCTTAGCCAATAAAACAAGAGTATCTTCAGAGTATCTTCGAGGTCTATATCCAATTAACTCCTATTTTATAAAAATAAGAAATTACATTTGAGAATTCCGATGTTCTGATCCAATAACACATGCTGTAATCATGCTACAAGCATATGCAATTTTTTCATTATCTATTATTATTATAGAAAGAGAAGGGATCACATATTTAAATAAAACATGATTTAATTCATAACTCAAAAATAATGAGGACGTAAATGATTGATCATTTTTATCTAATTTATCAATTTTATCAGAAACATCAATTTTTTCCTCAATATCTAGAAATATTTTAACCTTAAAAAAGGAAAAAATCAATATATACCATCATAATTATCAATCCGTGCTTGACTATTAGTATCCCTACTGGGTGAAAGACCAGAATCATAAGATTTAGACAGTTTTGAAGTAAAAAGACTTAAAATTCGCAAATAAATATCCTAAAATCATAAACAAACATACATAAAGTAAAAAACATTACAATCATTTCCTTTTTATTACGCTTTTCAAGATTTATTTCACTTAATTTTCTAATCAATGAAGTTGCAAAATGAAGTATATAAGTATCAATTATTTGATACTGTTGAGGATTGCTGACCACATTCCGAAAAAAACTCAAACATACAGGCCAATTCTGTTTTAAAAAATTAGTTTCAGAAAACTCAACAAAATTTATAAGAAAATTAATGATCAAATTCGGTGTCCTATAAAGAATGAAAAATAACATCAAAACATTAAATTTCTCATACACAGAAATTACTAAACTCGATTTATATTTCCCTGTAACAAATGTTGAATTTATTCTAGAATGAATACTATCAATTAAAAAAGGAATTATTTCGTATTTTCTAGAGTCATCAAATTTGGATAAAAAATAAAAAATATGCTCCTTAATCTTAAAAAATCAATTTAATTAATATACCTAAATAATTTTTTACCTTTGTGTCACTTTTATTTATTGAATTTATCAAGCTTTCTAAGGTTTCTATAGGTTTCGAATCATAAAGTAGATAAAGCAACTGCCTACTTGCTGTTTTAAGCCACATATTTATAAACTTATATGTTTCTAATCTTTCTATATTAACAACAATGGTATTAAATTCCAACCAAGACCAAACATAAAAAGCAAGTTTTACAATTTCTTGAAAGCACAATATTATGGAATTTAAACTCTATAGATGTCATTAATAGTTAAAAAAAGAGAAAAATTACATCTACTGAAAGAGTAACAATGCTAGGAGCTTCTAAAGAAAACATACCAGACATAACATTGCCAAAAAATCCCGCATTTTCAGAAGATTTTAGGGAAAAATTTTTTGATTTATGCTCATGATTTTCAAATGCCCAAGTAATCGTATACTGTAAACCTTCCAAACAATATAAAATAATTTCATAAGAAAATAAACCATCTGTTTTAAATCCAGAAAAATCAGTCATAAAACCAGTAATAATAGAATTAATTCGACTGCACAACACTTCTATAAATGGTATAAATATATGAAACATTTGATTAGTAAATAATCCTAAACAACGTTTATAAAAATCTATCAAAATTTCAACATTTGAAGGAATTTGTGTTCCTGATAACCGAATAATAAAAAATCTAATCAGCATAAACAACCAATTCCGAGGCACTGGTTTTTGAAATTTATCCTTAAGAATGTCCTCAACAGACAAAGATTGAATAGTGGTTAAAAAAAATTCCTTAAAATCAGTTTCATACTGATTAATATTCCGCTTAAAGATAATATACAAAACATCCAGAATATATTTATCCAAAATATGCTCAAAAAACAAATCTTTTATTGTAAGTCTTATCAAAAGTACATGAATAAGCTCATGATCAAATAAACTGCATTTGGAAACAATATAAAAAAGAAGTTTGCTTGCTAAAAAATGAAGATTAATAATTGACTCAGCATTTCCAGAATCCGATTCAGAAACCATATGAAGAACTCTGATTTTATAAGCTTATAAATAAAAAAAAAGGTTCTATAACCTAATAGCAATTTTTGCCAAAATACCAATATAAGTCATGTCAGAAGATACCAAACAATCTAAAATATCATTATAAAGCAGCAACAAAAAACTAAATATTAACTTACACTTCGATAACAAATTACTTTTATTAGTATCTACATTTAAAAGCTCAGTAAAAGCATGATCCAAAAGATTAATTCCCCCAAACTCAATAACTTCTACACATACTGATACATAATATACTAGCATCGAAATATCATCAGTTTCTTTAAATCGTAATAAAGAAACTTCTAATTCTTGAATAATTTCATTTTTAGGGGGACGAATAAGATCTAAAGACAATAGTTTTGTAATTATAATATCCAACAATCTTAAACTGTTATTAACAATTACAACAAAAAAAACAAACCTAACAAAAGAATTATTCAAAGTTTCAATCCAAAATTTCACTAAAAGTTTTGCATGAATATCACTAGAATGAAGAAAACCAATCATCATTAAAGAGGGTCTTGAAAGCACATGATCAAAAAGAGACTCATCAACTTTAGGAACTTAATTATACCACAATAAAAATGAAAAAGATTTACCACTATATTTCCATAATATAGAAAATTTAAAACAAACAATATGCGCACTTTCACGAATATTCATTGCATACATTATTATTGTTTCAATAAAAGATCCACCTAGCATTTTATGTAATGTCCATAACAATCGTGATGCATCAATATGATATTTTGAATTTCCAGGAGAAAAACAATCCCATATCTAAAACCAATAAGTCTCTAAAAATATTCTATTTTTTTAGACAAATACATAGAAGACTAAAGGAACCAACAAATTATCATTATTAATATCCTCAGCATTAATCCATGCTCTTTTTAATAATTCTACAATAATTTTAACTATAAAATAGATATGATTAAAATCAAGTTTCCCAGAACCAAGAACAGATGCGATAACATCCAATATCTTTGCCTTTTGAACTTTCAAACACCGTAAAGCTTTTGGGACAAATTCATATGTAAGTTGCAATATTTCAAATAAATAAAAACTGTCAAGATAACGTTCTATATTTTCAATAAGTAAATAAAAAATAGAGTCCATAATCATCTCCTTAGATAAATCCATATCATTCCAAACAACTAAAGAATCCTGATAATATTTTTCAATACTATCTTTTAAGAATATCCGATCATGAGAATTATATTCATCAAGTATAATACCGGGTAGATTACTATTTGGAATAAAAGATATTAATTTATATGCCAACAATAATAGCTCCTTTTCAACTGCCATATTTTCCGACTTTTCAAAGATATTTGAAACAATAATATATAAGATCATAGGAATATGAAAAAAAACTGCATCTTCATGAACATTAAAATTTGAAATAATATACAGTGCGAGCTTGTAATCAGAAATATCAAACTCATATTGCTCGTCAACCAATGATAATATTTTTCCCCAAATTAATTTTAAATCTAAAGAATTTAAAAACGCTCTAGCACAGGATAAAGCATTATTATATAAATCATCATAACAAGATTCACTAAACAAATATATAGTTCTTATAGCAAGCAAAAAAATGTCAGGAATAACAATATTTCCTATATTAGGCTTATCCATTAAAAATAGAAGAATTTCAAATATTTCGCCGAGTTTTAAAGAATCATTCTTATTTATATCCAAATAATTTTTAATAGAACTTATCACATATTTCATACCATAATTCCTAAAATAAGAACCTTCACATAAATCTTGATGCAAATCGGAACCCATAAGCCATGACCAAACACGCCGATTAAGAGATATTTCTTTTCTTAAGATAACTCTAATTGCACTCATCACTAAAAGTTCAATATCTAAGAGAGAAATATTCCTAATATAACTTAAAAAAAATTAAAAAGATATAAATACAAATACTCTTGAGAAACAATCAATGATAAAGGAAGATTTTGAACTAAAAGTTCAAGAAATTCACGACAAACTAACAATTGTTCATCGCTAAGTCCAGAACTAAATGCTCTTATAAAGAGTCCTGAATCAGGTTGCATTATTAGGAAAATATCTAGAAAAATTAAATCTAATACAACTTGAAAATATAAATTTACGATCCGATTTCTCTTTTAAAACAGGAAGACGTTTAAATAAATATTTCAAAGCTCCTTGTCTCTGTTGGGGAGATGTAATTATACAAAGCCAAAAACATTGCCAAAAAAAGATTTCATCAGCTAACTTCTGTCGTATAGAATCTAAAACACTAAAAACTTCATCAAAATACTCTCCAGACTCCTCTTCTAAACCAGGAAGCAAAGACATAATCAAAGATTTTATACAAGGACGAAGAGACGTGCCCAATGGAAGATAAAATGTTTCAATAAGCCCAAGAAAGTAAGGCTAACAATTTCTATTAAAATTTCATTTATAAAAATCATATACCTTAATTTTCGTAGATGCAAACATTAAAATAGGCACTAAACCACTTGTCCAGAGTGGAAGAGAATCAGCAAGTCCATTTTTCTTGAATTTTATTAATATTACGTATAAGGAAATGCCTTCATATTACCCCAATTAAAGAAAAAATATAAGAATAAACTTCAAGTGTTTTTTGATGTACACCGGAAGGAAGATTAGGATTCAAACATTGCGCTAACCTAAATGCAACAAGATCTTGATACGGAATAACAGAAAATGTAGGATATGCATGAAGAGTCTATAAATTTTCAATAATTTATTTTTAAATTCATTAATAAATCTTAAAAACCTTTAAAAGTTTAGAAAGAAAAGATATGTAATCTGCCCATTCATGAAGATTATCAAATGATTGAAGAATTTTATCTAATCCTCCAGAATATTTTTTAAATTTTTGAGAATTTTCTAAATCTTTTTTTTTTAAAAAATATTAGATATATATATTTTTTTCATAAAAGAATATATATTCAACCCTTTATATGAGGTGGATTCATTGTTATTTTAGGTATAACTTCTAATATTTCTTCCTTTTGCGATATCTCTTTCATTCTATTTTTTTCCATAAATTTACAATTTTTAAACCAAAAAAAAACACACACACACACAATATTTTTAATAATATCTATTCCTATTAACTTTTTACCATTAAAATTTCTTATTTACCTTCTTTTATATCCCCTTAATTTCATTCAATTTTATCTGTAAATTAAGATTCTTAAGTTTAACGTTAAAATATTAAATTCTTCAACATTAAAAATTCATAAAAAAATATATAAAAATATTAATAAAAAAAGAGGTATAATTTATCAATTATTATGACATCAATTTAATTATATTAGTAAACTTTTTATCAATGAAAATAGAAGTATGGAAATCTAAAAAAAAACACTTTTTCATACTTTCCAGAGCAGGTAAACCGATTTATAGTAGATATGGAGATGAAATCATTATATCTGAATATATGGGGATTATACAAACAATTATAAGTTTTTTTCATAGTAAAGAAGATAATCTTAAGTATAAAATTTACAAGAATTATATATTAATACCCACATTTTCTTTATATAGAAGTTTTAAATCAAAAAATTTAACACTAGTTGTTTTATTACAAGGACCTCTATATTTAGTAGGTATTTCAAAATTATGTGAATCAGAAGCTCAAGTTATTTAAAAATAACATTAATTTTAAAGAAATACTAAAATATTAAAGATTAAAGAACAACTTAATATATTATATACTCAAATAATAACAATGCTTACATTAGACAAATTATTAAATATTTTTATTCATAAAGAAAATTTTGATCTAAGAAGACTCTTAGGAAGTATTCAAATAATTTAATTAATGCAACTCTTATTATTATAGATACAGAAATATTCCTAGATGCACTTTCTGATATGATGATTGATGGAGAGCCATCTCTTCTACTTAACGGATTACAATGCTTAAGACTGAAAAAATCAGTCAGAGAAAAAATAAATTCTATTTTAGTTAAAACAAAAACAAAAGTATACATCAATTACTATTTTAAAAATAACTTGTAAGAATATGCAGAAATTACTATATGGAATAATTATATCAAATTTATGTATAGTTAGTATAGTACGTCAAAAAAACCATTCTCTACACACCTCCGGTAAATAATTTATACCATTATATAATTTATTGACAAAAGTAGAATTATTATTATTATTTTCTATGATTTTTAATACTGCATCATTTAAGGATGGAACAGAACATTGGATACCATTATGTTTTCCTGGATTTGATCCTAAAGGATTTACCTATTGTTATATAACTTTTATATCCGAATTAGCGGCTCTTGTATTAATCTCAACAGATAAAAATACTTTTTTTGAAATAAGACAAATGAAACAAGATATTATTAACGTATATAAATATGTTTTAAAAACGCTTACCTATTTAACATTTATTAGAATTTTAATATGCATGGTATCTTAGATATAATAAATTTTTCAGCAAAAACATCTTATACAACATGTAAGAATCAATATATGTTTTCAATTTATCAACATCTATAGCTGATATTGGTTCACCATATCTCTATCACTTTATTTACAAATCAAAAACTAATGCACAATTTACTATGCCAGAATGGAAAACATCAGAAAAAAATATCCAAAAACAAAAGTAATTTATTATGTATTATTTATTATAAATTTAATTCATTAACATTAATTTTAGAATGATGGAAATCTACTATAAACTTCATTCTTTAACCCATAAAAAACCATATAATGAATTTCATTTTATTTCCACCGAAAGCTATAAAGCACTTGTTTGGGTAATTAATTCTATATTTTCTTAAAATCTCTAATATCATTTAAAGATAACAACAACTTTTGAATTTTTTACAATAGCTAATCCAAAGACAACAAAACAGCTTTTAATTAAAAATATCAACTCAGTACTAAAATGGATAAAAAAAGAAGAATATAGATTATTTATTAAAAATGAAACTATGTTTTAACTTTTTATATATTCATTAAATTAAACAAAACATTTATATACTTTCAAAAACATGACAATTTATGATTGCTTTTCACAATTACGAATAAGAAATTTTAACTCATTCTGTATATCCATCAGCTTTTTTACATCTTTCTCTTGAATATGTTTAGGTGCATTTCGAATATATTCCTCTGATTTTAATTTTCCAGAAACAGTTTCTTCTTGTTTCCGAAGCCATTTGATTCTAAGAAATTGCTTAGAATTATTTGAATATGGATCTTGAGTATGCAAATAAAGAATTAATTCCGAATTAATAATTCTAGAATACATATTTGATAAATCATTATTTAAATCCTAAAAATGTTATTTTAATATAAATAATACAAAATACTTGCATTTAATTTCAAATCCTTCAATCCAATCATATCTCGAATAACATTTTTAAATTCTGCAACATCATCCTTAAATATCCTATTTCTATCATTAATTTCAATAAAACCTTCAAATTTAGCACAATTCGAAAAGTTAGCACTTGATATCATAGATCTAAACTCGTGTACCAAGGCCATAATATTTTCTACTCTTTTTACAAAATCATTATTTGGATAAAAAGAAAAATTATTATCAGGATATTTTGATATCATTATACTTATTTCTGGATATGGATCAAATAATAACAACTTTTGATACAATTCCTATAAATAAATACCAAAAAACAATAACAGAAAGTATATTTAACCAACCTCAGTAATAAAAGGTGATATAGGATGCAGCAATTTCACTACGGTATACAATACCGAATATAAAGTAGTTAAAGCATATGTTACTCGCTTTTTATATCAATCAAAAGAAAATAAATAAAATATATTACCTTACTATTATCATATTTTAATTCTTGTTTAATAACTTCTAAATAAACACCACATAAATCATAAACAATAAATTTCCTTAGACATTTTGTTACTTCAAATAATTTTCTCAATTCAAATCCTTTATTACACGCATTGATGGTTTCACTAAGCCTGTGTATTATATATTTATCAAAAATATGTGTTGACACTAAAACCGTATTAATAATTTTTAAATCATAATGTTTCATTTGATTTAGAAAAAATTTTGTAGCATTCCAAAGCTTCGAACAGACGTACTTTGCTGCAGATATATTCTCAATATCCACATTAATTTGACGAGTCTAAAAATTTCAAAACCATTAATATTTAAAACTAATATTTACTTGTTTTGTATAATTTATTAACGCAAATCGAAGCGAATCACTCCCCATTGCCTTTAAACTATCAGATAACTGTTTTTTTTTTAAATCAAGCTCCATATTTTGATTTAAAACATTTCCATTAATAACACTATTTTTTAAAGTATTTAAAGAGCCACCTTTTATAATATGTAAAGGATCTATGACATTTCCCAGTGATTTAGACATTTTTTTCCCTTGAGAATCTCTAATCTACTAAAGTATAAATTTATAATATATGAGATATAAGATGTACCAATGGATGAAGAATAATTTCATTAAAAGGTAATTTCCCAGTAAAATGAGTACAGAGCAATGCCATTCTTAAAATCCAAAAAAAAAGAATATCAGAACCACTTTCAATAAAATTTAATGGATATTCTATAAATGTTCAAATTAAGCATCAACAATTACATACAATCTCACCAATGGGAATATTTCTACTATCCCAATGAAATGCAGATAAAGGTAGTAATGCGGATGAAAACCAAGTATCTAAGACATCAAGATCCTATCAAAATATTAGAAAAAAAATATATCAAAACCTTACTTGTTTAACATCTTTTCCACCTGAAATCTTCAACGCAGTTTCCTCAGTTTCTGCTGCAATCCAATATCCATTAATACAATCAACATACCATATTGGTATACGATGTCCCCACCATAACTGTCTTGATATACACCAATCCTCGATATTTTCCAGCCATTTTATCCATTCATTACTGTAACATTCTGGAATAATCTTCAATTTCCCAGCTTTATAATTATCATATACATTTAAAGCCAAAGGTCTAGTTTTAAGATACCTTAATAAATTTAATAAAAAGAAGAATAAATATAAAGCAAACCATTGTGATTTCAAAAAATACTCAATCATATCACCAGAACGAGAACATAAGGGTATTGATGTTTCATAACTCTGAAATCCACGATATAGCCCTTTATTTTTTAACATTAATAGTATATGTTTTCTACATTTAAGACGATCAATATGCTATCTTACATCAAAATCAATTTCAATAATCAATACACAAAACCTCTAATTCTGGAAGCTGACATGAAGCATTCATTCTTCCATCAGAATCAAAAATACTTAGAATTGGTATCTTGTGACGAATAGAAAATTCATAATCTTTAGGGTCATGTGCAGGTGTTATTTTAACAGCTCCAGTACCAAAATTAGGATCAACCATTTCATCAGGTATAATAGGGATTATTACATCTGGATTCAATGGGTTGTAGCAATATTTACCATGCAAATCCTTTTTAAGTTAAATTATGATAAAAAGATAAATATAATACAACCAAAAATCTTGTATCATTAGGATTAACAGAAATGGCTTTATCACCAGGAATTGTTTCCACTCTTGAAGTTGAAACAACAACTTCATTGACATTAGAAGGATTAACTAATGGATATGCCACTTGATGTAACACACCAAATTCAACACTATTTTATATCACCATAATTCCATAAAAAATAAGCCCTACGGTTCTCCTCTTATTATTATTTCTGTCGACTTAGATATAACCTTATAATCAACTTCAATATCTGAAATAGCTGTTTCTAATAAACATGACCAATTAACCATCTTTTTATCTCTATAAATTAAACCCTCATTATATAATTGAATAAAACAATCTGTAACCACTTTGGATAATGACATATCCAAAGTAAAAAACTGTTTAGACCAATCCAATGAAGCTCCCATAGAAACCTTCAAATTTCAGTTATTCCTTAAGTATATAAAATATTAAATACAATTTGATGATAAATATAGTCTGCATGCAAATCCTTCCACTTCCAAATTTCATTTAAAAATTCATTCCGAGTCATTTCTTTCCTTTTTAACTAATTTTATTAATTTTTTTCACATTATTTAAACATCTACATTTTGTGTTTTTAAAAGAAAACGTTCTACAACACTTTGTGTTGCAATTCCTGCATGATCCATTCCAGGAATCCACATAACAGATTTACCTCGCATTCTCTCCCATCGAATTAATGCATCCTGAACATTTAAACCAAGTTTTATAAGATTTATCTCATTACTTGAATACTAATTGTCAAAGCATGACCAAGATGCAAAGTACCGGTAATATTTGGAGGAGGAAGAATAGAAATCATACGATTATGTTTAAAACATTTATTTAAAGTGTTTTTTGGCGAAAAAAAATTACTTTTTTCCCACCATTTATACCAATCTTGTTCTATCACAATCTAATCATACCATATCAGTTTTTTATAAAAAAAAAATAAGAAATAACTGGATCATAGGGTCCATCAATAGAATGACAAGGCGCATATGAATAATTTCTAATATTTAAATGCAATTTTTGAATTTTTAAACGCCTCAAAAACATGAAAAATATACATCGTTTAAAATGAACAATTATACAAGACAAAATATTAAAAATAAATCAATATATAATGAAATATATATTTAATAACGAAGACAAACACCACTTCTTATTTCATGATTTCTTATTTCATACATAATTTGAACAGCTGAAAAAAGTGTGCAAAAAGCACAAAATGTAAATAAAATATCTATCATCTTTTAATATTAAAAGAAAAATAAGCTTAAAATAATGAACCTTTATAATCAACAAACATATGACTAACAACTTGCCTTACATTATTAATACCAAGACAAAATCCTATAAGATTAACAATCATCATCATAATAATATTAATTGCAGCACCAATAGCAGACAAATACCGGTAACCCTGCCAATTTTTCAACTAAAAACATTACCAATATATAAAAATAAAGTCAAAAAATACTTTTTCTGATTGAAAGATACGGCGAACTATAATTTCAGGAAAAATGAATAATGTAACTAGCCAACCCCATGCAAATAATTTCAAAGAAATATCATGCCAAAACGCTACAAAGGTAAAAATAATAAAAATATTTACTGCCAATAATTTTGAACCACCCAAAGGAAGATATATATATCTATAAATGAGAAAAAATATTTAAAAATTCAATACTACCTTATTATCCAGCGATTAAAAGTTCGATGCCAAGCTCTCCAGAAACACATGAATGAATAATTGTTATTTATACATCTAATCATGTTTTCTGAAGGATCAATTTTATCACAAAGAGCCCAAAAACGAAAAAACCTCCATATAATTAATAACTAGAAAGTAATTAAAAAAATAAAAAAAAAATAAAAAAAAAACTTTAAGCCAAATAATTTGTAAATTGAAAAACCCAATCATACTTATCTGGAACAAAGAATTACCGTCCCAAGCACCTGTTCTAGCTATAGCAGTAACATAAAAAAAGTGAAGTATCCCTTCCAATAGAAAAAAACAAAATAAGAATCTCAATAAATATTTCCCTATCCATAAACTAGAAATACTTTTTGACGGATATCGTAACTAAATTAAAATCAATTGAAGAATTGATTTTAAACAATAAAACCTGAGAAATAAAATTATTAAAAGATATTATTGGCCCTGAAAAATACAAAGGCGCATAAAATGTATACGCAAGAAAATTCCTTAAACAATAATCTGCTTCTATACAAGGCATATTAATACGATTTTTTTCTGTTAATTGAGAATCAGACGCTTGTTTCTTATAATTTAACAGTAAATATTAAAAAAAACAATTATCAAGCATATCAATTACCTCAACACCATCAGCATTTTTCGACCAATAATAATCTAAATTATAGGATATCAATCTAAGAACAGTAATGTTAAAATGTATCTGCCATCTAGGTATTAAACCCTCATAACGATCCTATAATTCTATAAGATTTCCAAACATTGTTTGATCATTTTTTTTTACAAGAAAAGATAATTTATGATGAAAAAAACTAAATGAATATCCCCTAAACATATCGTTTAAAAAAAGAATATTAATATTGAAAAACCAAGTTAATATAGGATTCAATTTTCTGCATGAAAAGACATAAGAAATACCATAATTAATACATACTATAATATAAATTTTAATAGTGCTTGTGCCATGTAAAATAATAAGATAAATAAGCGAATATATATTGTTATATAAAATACGTCTTTGCATATCATTTCTTAAAAATTTTATATATTTGCTAAAATAATCTAAAAGAAAACCTAAAGATAGATGAATGACTAAAGCAATAAGTAAACCAGGAATATTATTTCGAAATTTAAAATATTGTATATCCGAACTATCCTAAACTAAATTAATATCTTAATTACATCATTGCTTTTAAGAAAAAAACGAAAAAATTACAATTTTACGTCCTGGAATCCAGCCCTGTTTTAAATATCTAGAGAACCATTTATAATTATGATGAGATGCTATCTTTTATTAAACAAACAACCTTTATATCCTATTCAAAAACACTTACAACTTGAAATATCATATGTTGTCTTTAAACAAAAAACAAGAGCAAGAGAAAGGATCAAATAATACACAAAAAACTCATATGATTTCCATTTAGATTTTAATTTTTTTAATTCTTCTTCAGATGATGTTTCATTATTCATACAAAGTTTAATATCCTTTGCAGATCGATCTATTCCATCAAGTGTATCCAGAGAAAATAATGATAAAATATATTTAGACATTTTGTGATTTTAATCTTTTAAATAATCATTATTTATTAATATATAGGGTTCGAGAGTTAAATATTTAAATATTCAAATAACCCCAATGAATTATAATGAAATATAAGATTTAATACTTTTTTTATGAAAATAAATAACCTATTTTACAAATCAAAATATTCATGATCAAATATTATATGCCCCTGATTACATTTAAAACATAAACATTACAAAAACAATTTTTTATCCCATAATAATATCAATAAGAAAACCCTATCTTAAATTTAGTATTAATTGATTTACTGCTGTTTTCTATGCAAATAACAGACTTTAAATCTTTATAAGAAAACCAACGAATAATAACTAACTCAAATATATATCTTGAAGATAAAATAGCAATATCTAATAATCCTTTATTAGAGAAAAATGTAAATAATATTCTTTGCTGACTATCTAAAATCGCTTAATAATTTCATAAAGAAAAATAAAACATTATTCGACAATTGCCATATTTCCTAATAATATTTTTCATAAACATTTAATTTATATAAACACTATAACGATTAATCATATATAGTTTGAAGATGTAACCGGTGTAATGTTAGAAGGCTTAAAATGATCCTTTTGTACATTAGAAATAGGTATGATTTTAGAACATTTCAAATCAGCCTAAAATCAACTATTACAAACAGTAAAACCATTTAATTCACTAGCCTTTTTTTCATTCATTTTCAATTTTCCCATACGGGATATATTTAATGTCGATTTAGTTATTTTTCTTTTTGATGTATGCTCTTGACAAGATAAATTTGAACTAGAAGGTTTAAATGACATAAAAAGATTCCTATTTCCATTCAAAAAAGCCATTCCATTTCGACCAAGCTAACATTCAATTAAAAACAAAAACAAAAATAGACTATTTTACTTTAACATATGTCACAACAAATCCCATTTTAGTAACATCGCTTACTTCTTTTATAATATCATCAGAAATAAGAACTTGAAAAAGTCTTTCAGAATCTAATCTTGACATAGATGACCCAGACCCAAATGAAGGTAGCGTTTCATAACGAAAATTTTTAATTTTAGCATTTTTTATTCCCCGAAATATATCTATACATTGTAATATAGTAAAGTTATTTTCCTGAACTGCAAGCACAATTTTTACAACTTCCTTCCCCATATCAAACATATCCCTTTTCACAACAATAGGACTTTCTCTACAATTGTCACATGTCTTATTACACTCTTTTTCAGAGAATCTCTCATTAAAGTAAGCCAATAATTGTTTTCGTCTACAATCAACCTTATTTTCACAAAATTGCAATACAAGATGTAAACACGCTCTCTGACGATTTTTTTGACTCCAACTAGCATCCCCTTTATCAATCATCTTTTCTATTTTCATTTTATCTTTATAACTATAAAACAACCAACATTGAGCAATATTTCCATCTCTTCCAGCTCTACCTGTTTCCTGATAATATCCTTCTAACGATTTTGGAAGAAATAAATGAATTACAAAGCGAACATCAGATTTATCAATCCCCATGCCAAAAGCTATAGTTGCAACTATAATATGGTATTTCCCTTTTTTCCAATCCCTTTGTACTTGTGATCTTTCTTTATTCGTCATTCCTGCGTGATAATGATGAATTTTCATATGATATCTATCACGAAGTTTACGTGCAGTATCCTCACAGTTCTTTCTGGAAAAGCAATAAATTATCCCTGATTTTCCAGCATAATTAGATACTATTATATCTCGAATATCTGAATATACTGATGGATTTCGGAGTAAGACATTATAGTATAAATTTGGTCTATTAAAACTCTGAGACAAAACCACACAATCATTAATATTTAAATTATGTATCACGTCCTTTTTTACCATTTCATTTGCTGTTGCGGTTAAGGCAATAAATGGAATAGTGTAGTATTTCTGTTTAATTCTCCCAAGTTGCTTATAATCTGGACGAAAATCATGTCCCCACTGACTAATGCAATGTGCTTCATCCACAACAACTCTCGCAAACTTATTTTTCGAATAAATGTGATCCAAAACTTGATTGAAAGAAGTGTTTTTTGCTAAAAATTCCGGGGTAACATAAAGCAATTTTATAGTTATATCATCAGAATAAAGCACTTTCATTATTTCTTTTCTTCTAGAAACAGAAGTTTCACCATTTATTACTGCTGAATTAATATTAATACTAGAAAGATACTCGGCTTGATCCTGCATAAGAGATATAAGAGGGGAAATAACTAAAGTTAGACCTCTTGTTTTCCCTGAATCAATCAACGAGGGAAGCTGGTAACAAAGTGATTTTCCCCCTCCAGTAGGCATAAGTAAAAATAGATCTTTCCCACTTAATGTTGTATTAATTGCCTCTAACTGATTATTTCGAAATTCTTTTAAACCAAAAACATCCCTTAAAACGACAAAAACATCTTTAGACCAAGGGTAATCAGTATCAAGCATAGATGTTAAAGACATATTTTTAAAAAACTTTGAATTTTTGACAAATTTAGAAATGCCATTTAATGACCTTTCGCCACATTGAATGTCATATGATTCTTCACTAAATGCTTTATCACATTGCTTGGGAAACACACAACATTCAGGTAAAACATCAGATACAGTATTAGATAACGTCTTTTTGGGAAACTCTTTATGACTATTTAAATTCAACATGTTATTTATTTCTATATTCATATCAGTATAATTCTAAAAAAATGTATATATTTGAAACCAGATGATTGATTAAATTTATCAGAATCTATTTCATACACAGCATTTGTAAATAAAAAGTCCTCAGAATCATTATGCGTTATTTGAAATTTCTTAGAATTTTGCCGATTTTGCAAAGAATTCATATAAGAACATTCAGATTTAACAAAGCATTCCTTTTCTCGAGAATATAAATCACACTCTTGGGATTCATGTGTGGGTGTTAAAATATCCTTCGATTTCTCGAATGAATGTGCAGAGTCATCTTCCTTTGACATAAAAAAAGAAGACATACGATTATTAACTTCCTGGAACAATATTTCTTGTGAAACTTTATCAATTTTCTATTATCATTTAAAACATCAATATTTAAACCCAAACAAGGTTCCTTACATTAACATTAAAAGCTCCTTTATTTTTTCTTTGCTCAATCATATTCTCTAATTCCGATATCCTTAATTGTATTCCTTTCCTAAAAGATTATAAAAATAATTGAATATAATATCCATTTAAACCTTTGTTCTAGTAATTTATTTTTACTTATCAAAGATGTAGGAGAATCAGGAACAATCTTAAGAAGTTCCTCTAAAACATTTTTCTCGTCCTTATGAGCAATATTTAATTTTTCTTGAATATCCAAAAGATATAACTAAACAAAAAATTAAATATTCCATTTAAAAAATTAAATATTAATCAAACCAAATCATTATAAGTTAATGATGTTAATAAATCATCTTTAGATCTATCTAGTTTTATTACGTCAGAATCACTTGTTAAACCGTCACTAAAAAAATCATGATCCAATACAGCATCGCTATATTTCATAGATTTATCGGATCTAACACTCATTTTTTCGCAATCAATTACCGATATTCCTGTATAAGTTTTATCACTAAGTTTATGATGATCATTAAAAATTTCAGAACAGACTTTATCCTTTTTCAACTTATTATAAAAATATTATTTCTTTTTTATATACTTACAGAATCGCTAGAACTCTTTCGTCTTTTTTGATCATGAAAATCAAGAAAATCATGTTTCCGTTTTACATAACCATAATCCGAAATTTTCTTATTATCATCATCCGAACATGTTAAATCAATAAAGACAACTGATTGAGAATTCTCAGAACTTGTTTGATTCGTATTTAATATATCAGTATTTTCATGTTGATTTTTAAAGCTAGAAGGCCATTTGGTACGCTTTTTCATGTCAAAAGAAACATCATTCTTAAAATTTTGATTTGATTTTTCTATATCACATTGTTTTGATATTTGAAAATTTGATTCAGTAGATTGATGATAAGGATCAGATAAAGATGAAATTATTAAATTTTTATCATTCTGAGATGATCTTTGCACAAAATCCATCAATTATTTTTATATATAAATCAAAAACTCACTTTTCTTCATATATTGAATTCTTTTTTATAAAATATTCTGGAATGTGAGGTTTTTCTTTATAAAACCATTCTAAATGAATATTTAAATTATTTTTCACTTTCTCCGCTTCCATTTGAAAAAAATTCATATAAAATCATTCTCATTTATTATATTTTTTATCCATAAAGTCTTATATTCCTTATATTTTCATTTAATAAAATTCTTCAACATATAATCTTATTTCATTAATAAATATTCAAATTTACTTTCATTTTTATAAAAATCCACTAAAAGACTTCTTTATTCCTAATATTTATCTGATTTATAACCTTATTTATGCGTCTTATTTTCCTGGATAAAGTTAGACTTTAACAAAACGTTTTAACCATCATTTTATATGTTATCAAGTCATTACCATGGTAACTAACTTGAGATTTTGATGTTGCCAAGAGATCATGAAACAATATAAAAAGGACAAAATCCTCCAAATACAATTAAGAAAGGACAATAAGGAGGATTTTTATATAAAAAAAGAAGAAGGAGATGAAAAAAAGAATAAAAAAGAGAACAATAAGGATAAAAAACGAGTAAATTATGAAACATCACAACAAGAAAAAAAGCGAATTAAAGAGAGCAAAGGAGAAGAAAAACAGGAAAAAACGGAAGAAAAAGGGAAAATAGAAGATTTATATGAAAAAAAACAAAAAATGAGAAAAAAAAGTAAGATAAGATATGAAATTGGAAGAAAAAAATCAAAAAAAGAATTATATAAAAAACGAGCAGAACTTCTTGCTGATAGAATGAAATTGCCTATATGGACAGGTATATGTTTATTTCTGTAATAATTCTTTCTAATTTCTTATATAGCTCGATCAACTTTAGTACAAGAAATGGAAAAATCAAGAGTAATGATTCTTTTAGGAGAACCTGGTTCTGGAAAATCAACACGTAAGATAATTTTTTATTAATTCCATTTTTTAAATATATAAGAACTTCCTCAATTTCTTTTAAAATGCAATTATACAAAAAATAGCTGTATTGCTGTTACACAACCACGAAGAATTGCAGCCGTTAATTTAGCAAAAAGGGTTTCTGAAGAAATGGGAACAAATATAGGTGTTAAAGTTGGATATTCTATTAGATTTGATGATTGTTCTTCTTCACATACACGAATCAAATATATGACTGATGGAATGTTATTACGTGAATTGATTGGAGATCCACTTTTATCTGTTTATTCCATTATTATTCTCGATGAAGCACATGAAAGAACGCTTATAACAGATATTCTTATGGGATTTTTGAAAAAAATAATAAAATTGCGTCCAATGCTCGGAGTGATTATAATGAGTGCAACCTTAGAAGCAGAACGATTCTCTTCCTTTTTTAATAATGCAAAAATTTACTTTATAAAGGGGAAGCAATATCCTGTTAGTATTCATCATACACTACAGCCTGAAAATGATTATGTTGATGCCGTTTTAAGAACAGTGTTTCAGATTCATGTTAACGAGCCTGAGGGTGATATTCTAGCATTTCTTACAGGTAATCAATATTTTTAAATGGTTGTTTAATATTATTTCTTATTATTTTATAGGTCAGGATGAAATTGAATCATTAGAAACAAGCATTTCTCATTATGCAAAACAATTAAAAGAGAATGTCCCAAAGGTATATTTATTTCAAAAAAAAAGAACAATATTTATTTACTCATTTTTTAAGATTCTCGTATGTACATTGTTTGCAGCATTACCTCAAAGTATACAACAAAAGGCATTTATTAAAACGCCATCTAATACCAGAAAAGTTATACTAGCTACAAATATAGCAGAAACTTCAGTTACAGTAAAAGGTGTTAGATATGTAATAGATACTGGTCTGGTAAAGGTAAAACAATATAATAGTCGTCTTGGTTAGTGGCAAATATAACATGTAATAAATATTAATTAAAATCCCAGGAATTGACACTTTACATGTTGAACCAATAAGTAAATCATCAGCACGTCAAAGGGCCGGAAGAGCTGGAAGAGAGGTGAAGAACCATTACTCTATTGAGGAGAAAAATATTAATATATCCAAGGGACCCGGAAACTGCTATAGATTATATACAGAATCAGAATTTAAAAAATTAAACAACACTTCTACCCCAGAAATAAAAAGAATTAATCTGGCTTTTGCTGTGCTAACTCTAAAAGCTAGAGGGGAAAATGATATTATAAATTTTGATTATATAGATCCACCATCACATAATTCCTGTTTGTATGTGTTTTAAATATGAACTTACATTTATTTTTATAGTAATGCGCTCTTTAGAGCATTTATATTCATTATCTGCTCTTGACGAAAAAGGGAAAATTACAAAACTTGGCTATGATATGTCATTAATCCCATTAAATCCTCAGCTTGCACGAGTTTTGATTGCAGCAGCAAATGATTATGATTGTTTATCATGTATTATTGACATCATTGCATGTCTTTCAACAGAGAATCTTTTCACATCGCCTCAAAATAAAAAAAACGAAGCTAATGATGCAAAAATGAAATTCTTCAATAGAGATGGAGATCATATAACATATCTTAATATATTAAGACAGTTTATGGAGATCAGAAAAAATGAATCAGTAGCAAAGGCATGGTGTCATCAGAATTTTATAAACTTTAGAGCAATAACAACTATTCTGGTAATCATATTCCTGAAAAATTAATTCTATATTTATAAATATTTAGGAAGTTAGAAAGCAATTAACAAAGCACTGTAAAAATGCAAACATGAAAATCAAATCTTCAAGTAAAATAGACACTGAACTTATTCTTCGATGCTTTCTTACAGGATTTCTTATGAATACCGCATTACTGCAAGCAGATGGAAACTATCATACAGCTGTGGGAAATACGGTATACATGTTATAATATTATAACACTATTTCTTATTTGTTTCAGATTGTCCATATCCATCCTTCATCCGTTTTATTTAATAAAAAAGTTGAAGCCATTTTATACAACGATTTAGTATATTAATTTTCTTACAATGAAAATCTAACAATATCATAGATTCTTACAACCAAACCATATGTCCATATTGTATCTATGATTAAAAGCGACTGGTTGCGAACAATTCCTCAATTAACCTTAAACAATCAGTCTTAAATTTATTTTATTCAATTACAAAAATAAACAAAAACTACTTAAAAATATAATGAACTTCTTTAAAAATTAAGTATATGTTTTCATGCATCTAATTTCCAAATGTACAATTTCGCATGACTTAGAACAATATCTTTCACCACATTTATTGCATCCATAATTTCCCCAATATCCACAGATAATGCATAGTCTAATAGGAGGTTTATTTGAGGGCTCAACAGCTGCTGAATGATAACCTGCATTTGGGCCCTTTTATTCATGTCAGGAAAATAATAACACAAAGCAAACAAATCATACTGCTTCATCCAAATGTATTGCAAATGTTTTTCTTGATGCCAAAATCCTCCTTACACTTGCATTGCTTTTTTTTGAACGAGGTTCTTCACAAATTTTAAACAAATATTCTATTAAAACAATATAACATTACCATCACTTTTTCCAAGTTCAATTTTTACATTATTATAATTATCCCGCTCCAATTCAGACAAGTGGCGATTAATATGTCTCATTTGCACGTCGGGATCTAATGTGATACCTTGATAATATACATTCAGAGTCTTTTAAAAGGATCATTAAAATTTTACTTTTAATTCGATCTATAGGCCGTTTTTTACGGTTTGAAACAATATTTTCAACAGGTAAAACAAAAGACATTATGAAATCCCTTTACTTAACAATATTTATAAAGTCAATTCAGCTATTTTATGTTTCTTTTTTATCAAAATTTTAAACACTTGAAAGATTTTTTTAATTATAAAAATCAAGAGACTAAAAAGTTCATAGAAGTTAAAATATAACAATATATATAAGTAAATAAATTACCGTTTTATGTACTATGTTTAGCTTTTTAATAGTTATAATATTTATTTTATTTGAATTATTAAAACTCAAAAATAATATAATTATATATATTAATATTTCAATTAATGAATTAAAATAATAAAAAGTGTTAAATAATAGATCATAAGTATTTTTAAATTTATTTATAATTAATTTTAAGAGAAAGTTTTAAAAATATCAATTATAACTCAAATATATACACTTATTTTATAAAAACTGTAAATTATTGTCATTATTTCCCATTAAATAAGAAAAAAATACTAATAACCCTTATATTTACTAAATATTATATATGAATAATTACATTAAATAAATATTTAAAGAATCAAAATATTATTTATAACATTATTTTATCTTACAATATTAATTTTAATAAATTATTCAATTCATAATAAAACAAATATTTAAATAAGTATATTTAACTTTGTTTTTATAAATATTTTTTAAAACTTCTTTTATTATATTAAAATTAATACTTTTTTTTCCCTTAAAAACCCTTAATTCCTCATTTTTATACAATTTAACATTTTTAACAATTAAAATGATAAAATCTAAAATTTACACACCTAAAAAAGGGTTTAATTTTGACAATTATGAAAGAAATAATTATCTTATATCTAAAGGTATTACACCGCCACCAACTATTTCTACAGGAACAACTATTGTTGGTGTTTTATACAAAGATGGAGGTATATAATATTATATGAAAAAAAATATTTTATATTAATATTTTAAGTATGTATTGCAGCAGATACAAGGGCAACAATGGGACCTATTGTAAGTTCTTTATATTATATATATTATTATTAATAAATATGATTTCTAGGTAGCAAATAAAAATTGCAAAGTATTTAATCTATTTTTATCATTTTTAAATTTCTTATAATTTAGAAATTACACAAAATTTCTCCAAGAATATGGGCAGCAGGAGCAGGAACAGCTGGAGATATCGATTTTGTTACATCTTTTATTTCATCACAAATTGAACTCCATGCTTTATATACAGGACGACAGCCTTATGTTGTTACAGCACTAACAATGCTAAAACAATATCTTTTTAAATATCGCGGTTATGTGGGCGCTTATTTAATTATTGCTGGTGTTGATACTACTGGATCCCATTTATTCACTGTTTCTTCTCATGGTGAATATTTCTTTTTTTAATTTAAATACATATTCATATTTTAATAGGAAATACAGACAAACTTCCATTTGTCACAATGGGAAGTGGCAGTCTAGCTGCTATGTCAATTCTTGAAACAAGATATAAAGCTAATATGGAAAGACAAGAAGCAATGGATCTTTGTAAAGACGCAATTTTAGCAGGTATTTTCAACGATTTAGGATCAGGAAGCAATGTGGATATAGCTATCATAGAAGAAAAAAAGGTTATTTTTTGTTTACAAAATTTGTATATTAACTCTAACTCTACACAAGGCACAGTTTTATCGCAATTATCTTAAACCAAATGAACGTGCAGCTAAAGAACAATCCTATAAATTTAAAAAAGGGACCACTGCAATAATCAAAAAAGATATTAAGAAGTATGTTATTATTCCGGATATTAATGATGAAATGGAAATCGATGAATAATACATATTTATATCTTAAATTACAGTTTTTCTCATTAATATATTAAATAAAAGACAATTCGTCAATTTCTCTATGAAATTCAACCAGTCGCATTTTTGTTGCATCTTTATCATGCAACATGACTAGTCCTGAACGCAATAAAATTCTTCCTATCACAGAATCTTCCACCGTTATATATGGATCTGCATCAGGCAAAACTGATTGATTCATTAAATTCTAAAAATATGTTAATTCCCTAACTGAATTAAATTCTTTTTCATACTTCAAGCAATTCCTTTGTAGCATTGCAAAGAAATGTTTTGTCTTTCTGTTCAACAGAAATATATTTATCCAACATTGTTTGACCAGATTCTACTACTGGTTTAACATTCTTTTTCTCAGATGAATCCGCATATCTAATAACAGTCCCTGACTGTTCTGCAAGCAAAACGTCACCCAATTCCTCATCAATAAACCTAACAAGCTCACGCATAAATTTATTAACTAATCGTTCAGCTTCTTTTACACCCATATAACATTCACTTATTTTTTCATTAAAATATGAATAACACAATCAGGGAAAACCTACTTCAATATCTCTTGAGAGCTTCTTTGATTTTTCTTTTCCAATTTTTCCAATTTTTTATCCAATAAAGATGAAATTATTTTGCTGTCTTGTAATATTTTTTGTTCTCTTAAAAATGTCATAATTAAAAAGAAATACATAAGAATTACCTTTCAATTATAGATAACGTAATTTCTAGTCTTTTCTTTAATATTTTTATCGTCAATTGTCCCTCTGTTATATTTTTTTGAATTTTTTGTCGTGCAAGCAAATTCAACAAAACAGGATCATCAATTATAAAATCTACAGTACGAGAAGCTTCCTCATACATATTTATACAATTTCTAATACGTTCTAGCTTTTCTTTTTGTGTTTCCATATACTAATTAGCAAATAAACATAAAACGTCTTTTAATATATTTTTATTAATTTTAACCTCTAAAGAATCAAATAATTTTGAATCTTTCAATGTTAGAGATCCAAATTCATTAGAATTCTTAATCTTTTTCTCATTATTTTATATTTATAATAAAAAAAACTTACTTGTTTAAAAAAATCTGTCTGCCAAAAAATTTTTTCATTTAAATCATTAATAATATCATCTAATTTAGATTCATAAGAATTATCTGTAATAGAAGATATTATATTATCATAATCTACAGAAATTAAGGCATATTCCCTACATTTTTTAGCAAATTTTTCAAATCCTTCATAATTCATTATCACTTGTACGTCGATCTTCATTTCTGCAACCTCAAAAAATATATTTTAAATAAAAAAATAAATTTTTGTCAAATTTTAAGGGTTATTCATATTAAAAAATAAATTAGGGATCTGTTCCTAAAATTTATTTTAATATTTTGTTTTTAATTTTTTTTTTTTGGGACAAAAATCATTACAAAAACATAACTTAAAGTAAAAAGAAATTTTATTTATTATATTACCTATTTATTAACATAATATAAATAAATTGAACAATTTTTAACTTAAGAATACGAATATTTATATTTTTCATTCTTAAAAACAGGAATTTTAGATAAAATTAACCACATTTCATAAATCACATGAATACATACTATTTTAAATATTTTAAGACAATATACACTTTATACTAATCATTTATTTTTAAATTTGAATATTTACTTTAAAAACAGCATTCAATTAAGTCATTTTTTAGAAAAATTATATATTATATACACGTATAGATGAATTAAATTTTGAAAATGGAAAAGCGTTAATAAAAAATAGAGATCTTATTATTTCTGGGAAAACAAATTATTTTTAATGTTAAAAATGTGTAGTCTTAATGTGTTAAATACGGGATTTAAAATTCGCTATAGAATTTTAAATCAATTAAGTTTATCTCAAATTTACCAATTCTGTTCCAAATCTTCTACAATTAACCCTCAAACACTAACATATTCTGGGCATCTTATTACTTCAGTAAAATCTATAAAAATTTTTTCTATTGGATCACTTTATTTAACGTATCTTATTTCACCAATTATTTTATTTGCAGATGCACATATAGATTTTACTATCAGACTTGTTATGACAATCATTGGTATTCTTTAAGTGTTAGAAAAAAATATACTTATTAAATTATAGCTCTTGGCACAACATCTCTTTCTACAGCTCTTGTACATTTCGTTTTATCTCCTTATGTTATGAGAGCACAATATTCAAATAATGTATTTCAAATAGAAACATTAAATTTACTAGGAAAAAAGACCATTTGGACAGGAAATGCAGAAGAATTAAAAGAAAACAAAACCGGAAGGTTATTTGCAAATATAGAATCTATTAAAGGGAAAAAAAGATGGTTTTATATGCATAGAGATCAACAAGGATTAGAATTTTTTAAAATAATTAACTCTATGAAGTCAATTCCAGAAAAACATAAACCATAATGAAATTCAAACGCAATAGTAATTTATTTTATAACTTTTTAAAATTAGAAAAGTAATATTTTTAATAAAAATATTAGTATACAATTAACTTTTTTTAAATGAGAATTGTATCTAAAACACTAGATAAAAATTCTATATAAAATATAATGATTTTTAAAGGGAAAATTATAAATCCTATAAATATTGGTATTATTAAATCAGAAAATTCTATTGCTAAATAAATATTTTAAATACAAAAAAAAAACTTTTTAAAAATTAGTAAAAATATTATCCGCTATATATAAAAAACCTAGCATAAATAATATATAAATCAGATCAAAACAAATAATATCAGTATAAAAATACATTATGCATTCAATATCGCAATTTTATAAAAAATAAAATAATCTATATACTTGAAATTTGACGAATATTTCTTTTGAATAGATCCTATAAATCCATCTAGATCAACATTTGGATAAAAGCCCAAATATAATAGGAAATATGCGTTTATATAATTCTATTTTGTAAATAAATAAATAAATAAATGAATAAATAAATAAATAAAAAACGAAGATTAATTACGATATCCAATTAATTCTGTTGATAACATTTTCAAAATCAAGAATCAAAGTTTAAAATTTTGAGTAATTCCTGGTTTTGTTATAAATATCAGGGGAATAATTGGAATCAATTTCATCAGAAATACCATCATGAGCTATAGTATTATCAGTATATTGAACAGATTTTAATCGTTTCATAGTATTATTTGGAGTTTGTCGATCTAAATCATTATAATAACCAAAAATAGAATTAATAGAAAATTCAGAAAGATGTTGTCTATGACAAACAGGTTTAATATCATTTCTAGAAGGAGATTCCACTTCATAGTTAGTACCATAATTATCCAAATTTTCTTTATCATATAAATTGCTTAATTCTAAAGGCAGATCGGGAGAGAAATCGTGATATGATTCATTATAAGAAGTACGTACAGGTGGAGTTCTGCAAATTTCTTGATCATTTTTAAGTAATTTTTTTCGACAAGGAGATGACCATTGTGTCATATATTTTAAAGGTGGTTTATAATTATTTGTTTGTCTATATTGAGCTTTTGTTTCTTGTGACATCCATGGTGTTTCTTTATAAACATACATAGGATATGAGGGTACTACCGTTGGTTGTACAACTACCGTGGGTTTCGTTTGAACAAAAGATGCTCCCGGTCTACAACAAGAAAAACAACAACAACATGTTTGTATTATTCTTGCAAAGCAATAATAAAGTGAAAGCACTAATTTAATTTTCTCATTAATTATTTAATTATTCTTTTTTTTTTTATAAACTTTACCTATAATAATTGTAATTAATAAAAGTAAAATCATTGGAATTAAACACCAATAACTATTCAGACATCTTTTAGGACTTGAATATGCAATTTTTATTTGATCTAGTATATTCATTCCTGAATAATACATTTCATCAAATATATTTGTTGAATCATTCATGTTTATCTAATCAAATGATATTTAAATATTTTAGAATATTTAAATATCATTTGATTAGATATCAACCTAATTCACCAACCCTAACCCTAAATCTATACAAAACCCTAATAATTTCAATTGAACACGATTCAACGATTGCATTAATAAGACACGAAGAATTAGACATATAAAAGTTTCTTTTTGGTTGAGTAAGAGAGAGAGAGAGGAAGGAAGAAGAATAAATAAATAAAGAGATTATTTAATATGAGTACGAATCAAACATTTTTGAGACTTCATTATTGTGATTATAAGCCGACATTGCAAGAACGATATGATTGTTATAGTCGTTGGAATTTATGGGGACGTTGGATGATTTTGGGTATGGCATTAGTAGGAATAATTTTGCTTTTTACATACATCTGGTAAGATATATGATAATTTTTTTTTCTTTTTAAAAAAATTCTAATAAAATTTAAAAGTTGTACCAATCAACGCCGAGCTAGTCATGGTGAAGCACCTATTAAATATACAGGTTGGATTACACCTGGATTTGTATATCCCCCGCAACAGTATAGTGGGTATTCTATGCAACCGATTCCCTATACATCTCCAGCACCACCTTATGAATTTCCTGCATTTTATCAAAACCCTAACCCTAATAGCAACGCTACACAGAATCCAAACCCTAGTAACAACCCTAGTCCTAATCCTAGTCCTAATCATAATCCTTATGGTCAGAAAGAAAGTATAAATCCTCAATAACATTAACATTAACCTTTTATAACCCTAAATTATTATCATTATTTTTTTGTTAAATTATGTAAATTATGTATCAATAAGCATTTTCTTTTTTTAAATTACTATATAACACAATTTTTTGACCTTTTATTTAAGTATCTGACAACTTGCGACAGTGGTTACTCGGTTGGCCTGCTATACCTCTATTTAGTTAGCCAATAGGCTTTGCCTACGCAGGTTCGAATCCTGCAGTTGTCGGGTCTTTTTTTGTTTAAATTTTAAAATCTATAACATAGAGTAGATTAAATATCTATTTTTTTCCCTATTTTATCTATTTACAAATAATTATCTATTTTTTAAAACAGAAAATTTAAATAACAATAATAAAATATAATAAAACATTTATCATATAAATTAAATATAAATGATTAATTATATTTTAAAAAAAATATTTTATTTTTCCCTTAAAAACACTGTATGATTCATATTAACTTGAAATTTATTCACTCATAAGGAAGTCAATATCCATATAATAATAATCTCTAAAATTATCCAATCTTAACTAAATCCCAGAATGTATCATAATATCATCTATAAACCAACAAAATAACGATGTATCATATTACGTATCTTTACCAATCAACTTTTTAAACAAAAAACCTGCACATAAGAAGCTCATATTTGACAAAAAAAAAGAATAAGTAAATTTTATCAACAAAACAATTCTAAGAATTAACAAAAAACCATACAGTGATCAAAGAGTCAAGGAACCACTAAAAAATAATTTACCTAATTTTAATTAAGAAAAATTTACTCAAAATTAATCATAATTTACCAAGCTCATAACTCGAAATCATAATCGAACATGCTGGGCTTACTTTAAGCATCCTTGGAACAACACCTCGAAATAAACCTCTATGACCAGACTCCCTAAAAATATCATTCATTACTTTCCATGTACTTTCCCTTTTAGCAGTTATCAATCCAGAATTATTTAAAATTTGTCGACGAGTTTTCACAGAATCAAAAGGATGAGTAATAAATGCAGCAACAGAACCACTTATCCCGCCAGAAATAAAGCTTCTAATAAATTCGGATGTTCCAGGTTTCAAATTTTTTAAAGACTCAATATAATCTTTTAAAAAATACTTAATTCTTTCATAACCCATCCAATAAAAACCACTAAACGGAACATCACGCCACAAAGTAGGACTCAGTCCTTTCCATAAACTTTGAAAACCTTGTACTCTAACCATATCTTGAATACCAGTAGCTACAGTAAAAAATATAGAAGGAGAATTCGGAGAATGTACAGTAGATTGAAGTCGAGTTTTGAAAAGCTCTAAAGGAGAAATAACTGTAGCAGACATAGTCCTTACAAATGCACCACAAAACAAAGGAGCTAGAGGAGATGAAAAATACTGACGAAGATGATCATAACCAACAAAATAAATAATTGTAGATGGTAATGCCATTGCTCTAAAAATATTAAATCAATATTCATGATACCAATGCTTTTACAATGTAGGTGACAACCCCCTCCAGAGTGCGGTAAATCCTTCATCTCGAGAAATCCTTATCATTGTCTCCAACATCCCATTAAACTGATATCTTGGAATATTTGCATTTCGGTTCATACAAAAATGTCGTGACACAGTATCTGTATTGAATGTAGATGTTAAAGATCCTATATTTTGGGAATGAATAAATGAATAAAAAATATCCCGATAACATGATTTCATTATATTTGTATCAACTGTTTGACTTTGTAATCTCGTTTTAATCAAATCAAACGGTGTAACAACAACAGATGTTACAAGAGCGCCCATACATGCAGAAAATATCTTCTGAATCATCGTAATTTCTGTCATTTGTTCCATATTCACTTTTTTATCTAATCTAATTCATAAATCATTATAATCTTATTTTAAAACCATCTTTTATGAAAGACAAACTTAATAATAACATAAAACCATATAAGAATTTCGTTTTTACCTTGATATTCAATTTAAAAACTTCTTGACCTTTATTAAAAGTTTTTTTTATTTAATTTTTTCAAATATACGCCTTAAATCTGGTTATAAAAATATTAATTAAGACAAAAAAACAATATATACAGGAATATTTTTAAATAAGATAAATTTATATATTATAAAAATGATTTAATGTAAATGATTATAAAAATTTTGTTCTATAGATAAAAAACCATAAAAATATGTATATAAAGATAATAAAATAATCATGTTATTAAATATTTAAATAAAATAATTTCAAGAATATGAATATCTAATCATTTTTATCTCCATTATTATCAATTTAGATTTTTTATATAGTTATATAAATATTGATAATAGATTCATTCCATAAAAATAAGTTCCTATTTTATGTAGACCCTTGTTCTAAAATTATAGTATGTATTTTATTAATAACATAGCCTATTACATCTGATGTACAGAATAAACCATTGTCCAAAGAAAAAATGGCTTTTTTATATTCTTGTTCAACATCCATTCCTTTTCTCCATATTGATTGACATGCCCCAATTACATTGTACATAGATTTCAAACAATTTAAATTCCTAGCCCTAATATTTACACCACTTTCTGATTTAATAGTATCATTTTTGAAATCTTGCCCTTTAATCATTTGGGATGATTCTAAAATATCTATTTCTTGATATTTTAGTGCCAAATCAAAAATATAATATACAAGTGTTCCTTCATTGAGTTCAATCATATCATTATGTAATAAATGAGATGGAATAGATCTCAATATAATTCCTAGTGCATACCGCTTTTTTAAATATATAATGCTAAATTGTAATGAAGACTGAAATAATACATGAAACTCCGACTTTTCAATTGATGCTAGTTCTAATTGTTCAATAGTTTCTAAAAAAGGAAGTGTTTTATAGACAATTTCTGAAAATAAAAGAATATTTCCACAAGATTCTTCTAATATTTGAGAAAGATGAATTTTAATTCTATTATGAGGATTTATATAACCATCATTAGCACCAATTTTAAGAGAATAGGTTATAATAGGAAACTTAGCCTTTTGATCATTAGTGTCATATGCAATTTCTAGCCAGAAATGTTTTTTTTTATAATAAGAAAATCTAACAGTATTTATATTAAAATCTTCTAATATCAAAAAATGATTGAACTCATTTGATTTAAAAACAAGTCGAATAATTGTTTCAATTTTTAACCATATTTGAAAAAATAAATCAATAACTGATGATATATTTTTGTTCATTTTATACATAACCTTTATTAAAAAATAGTTGGATTTAACATTAAGTTCTATACCATCTTTTTTATACTGACACAATAATCTTTCTAAAAAATTAATATTAACCAATTTTCCATAAAAAATGATTTTTAATTCATCAAAAGAATGTTCAGAAAACGAAAACTGAACAAACATATTTTTATAAACCCAAACTTCAGCCATTGGGGATATATCTCTAGTGCAAAAATAAAAAAAAGGTATTATCCATAATTGAGAAATAGACAATTCATGTAAATATCCATAACGGATACATCGCCTATCAAAATCTCGAGAAAACCGAAGAATTGCTACTCTTATTATAGAATATTTGTAAATACTTTCAAGTAAAGAATATGTCGGAGAAACATCAGAATCCATTGGAAGATCCAGTTCATCAAATTTCCTTTTTTTTTCAATATAAATTCGTATTTTTTCAGACCATAAAATATTCCATCCTAAAAAAACATCACAATTTGAAGCAGAAGCTTCTAAAAGCCACCAATTAGCATTCCTTCCAGAAAGAAAAGATACAACAAAAAAAACACTTGTAGATGTTTCCTTCCAACCTAATATATGATTTGTTAAAAAAATTGCATATTTGATCTCTAACCCAAAATTATCTTGAAACTCCTTTTGTTTAAAAGATCCTGGAAGAAACTTAGCAATATCCCAACCCAGAAATTTAGCTTTTGACTCAATATCATTATACAATATTTTACATTTTAAACGAATCAATATTTCTAGTATATTTTGATTTGGAATATTAATTAATTTTTCATAATTCTTTATAATCATAGATGAACATAAAAGTGAATCATATTCCATAAGTTTAAATGTTCCACACATAAATTTAACGAAAATTAATATACTTTTCGCCTTTGAACACTGAATTTTCAAAACAGGATTTTCATTATTTTCATTTGTAGTTAAGATAAACACAGAATCCGTTGAAAAGCTATCAGATTTTAATAAGGTCGAATATATCTTTTTTAACAACATCATTGAATGAGCATTAATAATTTTAAATATTATTTCTTTAGCAGATATAGTTGATTCATCCTAAAAAAAAGTTAATGAAAGCATCCATTAAAAAATATAAGTCACTATATTGAGATCATCACAGCATTGAAAATCATCACCAATTTTCCAAGAATAAGTTATTACTGAACAGTCATAATCAAAGGATACTCGACTATACGAAAACATATATGCAGCAATATTTTTCTTTTTAGATTCACCAATAAATATTTCAATACTATTAGGCCAACTCTTAATATTTTTTTCAGATGTTCTAAATTCTGTTAAAAATAGACACAAAAATACCAACTTTTTACAGAACTGGCCAATATTTCAACGTCAAATATCTTTTGAAATGATCAAAATTAACATTAAGCTGATCTTTCCATCCTCCAAATGCAATTTCCTTTGCTTCCATAGCAATTACTTCAAGTTTATAAAAAAGAGTGAATTTATCTTAAAACATAAGCAGGATAAAACTAATGTAAAACTTACGAAGAAAATTATATAATTCCACTAAAGGTTCTTTTTTCTGAATAACGGATAACTTTAAAACTTCGTTGCCAGATTTCTCAATTTCACTTTTTATATCATCATCTATAGCCGGCGCTCCTCGGAAATTCCATTCAAAATCAACCAAAAACCATAGAAAATCATCAACTTTAGAAATATCTTCACCAACAAAACTCAAAAAAATCACAAATTCATTTTCAACTATAAATTTAACTCTCCCATTTTCTACAATATAAAATACCATAGAATACGGTATTACTTGATATAAAGCTAATCTCATTGAAATTAATACATTAAGTTTATTGAAAGTTTGCAAAACTTCACTAGGCTTTGGAATATCTTGAACTACAAATGCATTCTAAAACATGTAAAATATATCCAAAGAAATAAACAAGCACTTCTTACATATGTTTTTGAAAGCTTCAAACGAGGAAAAGTTCCTGTTGAAAAAACCTCCATAGCAGTGGAAATATCTGGACTCCTTAGACTAAAACATAATAAATAAATATAAATATATATATTTATATATAATACCGAGCATATGATATCTGATGAACAATTGTCTTCAAAGCATGGACAACATTTAGAAAACAATTTTTTTGACCTTGCAAAAAAGCAACAATATCCTATCCAGAATTAAAAAGACCAAAACAATTTTTAAACAAATAAAAATACAATGCATTTCTTCACATCTTCAGAGTCATGTGTCCACTTAATAAGAACATATAATTTAATCATTTGTCTTTTCATCAATAATAAATATTCAAGCATTGTTCGTTTTTTTAGAATATTTGTCATAGAAGGAAGTCTTAAAACAATCATATATGCAGAAAATAATAGTATAAAAGCAATTCTTACATTTCTAGAATATTTTGTAATTCCGAAAAAGCATAATATACAACATGTTGAATCTATATTAATCATTATAAAAATCAATAATACAGAATTATTGATAAAACAACTACGCACCACATCTTTTAAAGGGACCATTCCTTCACTAATCCTTGGCAAGGAAGGCGGAAATACATCCATCTTTATAAATATTTTTTAAACAAATACCTTAATATATTTTTTTAAATATAGCGTATTTTTAACCAATTTTTTCAGGAAAAAATTAAATTTCCCTTTCATACATACAAAAACTCCCTATTTTATTACTTATTCTTAGTAATTCTTTCTTTTTTATCTGATTTAACCAACACAGTTTTTTATTCATCATCGTACGGTTAATCAATGTAACCACGAATTCTGCTACATTTAACCTAAGTGCTTCATTTTTAACAAAATAAATATATTTTAGACATTTATTTAAACAAAAATGATAATTAAATCCTATATTTTATATATATTCGTTTTTTTTCAGATTTTTCTCCCTTTTATTTCAGCAGAAATGGACTTTTACAAAGTTTGATAACACTTTTAATAAAAAAACATAGGAAATAATATATTTTCAGATCCTTAATGTCAATAAAAATGCAGATAATAGAGAACTAAAAAAGGCATATTTACTTCTTTCAAAAAAGTGGCATCCAGATAAGAACGGCGGGGATGAAAAAATGTTTCGTGATATTGCTTATGCATATGAAGTTTTAAGTAATCCAGAAAAACGAAAAATCTATGATATGTATGGGGAAGAAGGGTTAAAACGTCAAGAAGAGGGCGGTGGTTCTGAATATCAAGATCCATTTGATTTTTTTTCAAAAATTTTTGAAAGTCACTTTCATGGAACAAAACGTGGCCCCAACATGGAAAAAATAATAGAAATGGAGCTTGAAGAGTTGTATTATGGAGGGGTGTTTACTATTAATGTTAACAAACAGACAATATGTCACCATTGTCAAGGATCAGGACGAGATCCTAAACATAAACATAGCACAACTCGTTGTAGTGAATGTGGTGGTCATGGCGTACGAATTATACGCCAGGTTGTAGGTCCAGGAATGATCCAGGCATATCAAATTATGTAGATTGACTTTTTTTAAATAAAATTTCTCACAATATTAGTTGTAATGCATGCTCCGGTCAAGGACAAGTTATTTCACATCCATGCATGGTTTGTGGCGGGAATAAAGTTGTACAAGGGGATGAAAAGTATACATTAAATATTCCTGCGGGGGCACCCTATGGCTATCAGATTGTTTTTCAAAACGAAGCAAATGAGAGCCCAGATTGGGAAGCAGGCGATCTTTATATCATCATTGCTGAGAAACCCTATTCTAAAAGTGGATGGAGGCGGAAAAACAATGACCTTTACAGGGTTGAAACCATATGTCTTTCAGATGCATTGCTAGGAGAGTGGAGTCGCAAAATCAAATTATTTAATCAGGAATATTTTAATGTAACAAAACCAGCGGGACATATTGTGCAATCAGGTTTATATTATAATTATATTTTTAAAATATTGAAAATTAATTATAATATAGGTCATGTTGATGTATTTCCACAAAAAGGCATGCCTGTATGGGATGCAACATATGGTACATCTCGTTCGACCAAGGGAAATGCTTATATTGAATGGAAAGTAATTCTTCCAGAGCTTAAATTAAATGATCCGCTTCGTAAAAGTTGTTCACCTAATCTTTTATTTACTTTATATTCTAACATTTTTATAGAACTTGCAAAAATTTTTAACAAATAACTTTTATTCCATTCAATACAGAACATGATCAATTTACTGGAACATATGTACATATTTTTCTAACAAGTGGAATTCGCTAATTACATTTTATCAATATTTAAACAGACAAATATATAAAGAGCAGCTCAACAATTCAATAAGAGCAGCCCAAAACAAAGACACATTTTTGCGTGAAATATACAATTTATTTTAACAATATTCTATTATCTGTCTATATATCATTCATTATCAAAATACCAGAAAAGGCGATCGATGCTACGCAAGCTCCGCAAGGTCATAAAAATGCAAAAAACCCTTGCGAGTTATCTGATTGTTTGTAGCAGCTCGTTTTTTCTTGGAATCCTCTTTAATAATGTATATTTCTTATTAATAAGCGTATAAATTAACAATAATATAGTGGATGGTTGATCATTTTACACTATGGATTAATCCGGTAACGGATCAAGCACTTAATAATGCAGAAACTTATTATCGATTATTATATCAAACACCATCTATTTATAAAATTATTTTACACGTTGTTATCTGTTTTGGCTTTTTTGCTCATATAATGAAACTTTATGGAGGAAATCAAAGTAATTTATTATTTGATAGTGGAAGTTTAATACTTTATATTGCTGGTATTATTATATATATTGTTTATCTTGTTCAGGGTAAAATTATTTTATTAAAAAGTCATATCTTTTCATTAATAATTTAAGGCTTACAAACAATTTTTGAACATACATACACTCCATATAATAAATTGGATACATTACAAATTTTAGCTGCATCACAAGTTGCATTAGCACTTGTTTTAATTGGAATTCTTGTTCTTCAAAGTAGTCAATTTTGCGCAGAACAAGCTGTTTTACATTCTCCAGCATTTAATAAATGTACTTGTAAAAATCTTTATAAAACAGAAAACATTTATTGTACTCGGGATTTTAATAAAAAGGCAAATTATTTATAAAAAGAAAACAAACATAAAAAATGAATCTTGAAATTACACAAAATAAAATTGATTAAACAAACAATTATATACGGTATTCACTCTTATACAATATTATGTATATATATTCATTCTCATTATCCAAGGGATAAGTTTAACCCTTTTAAAAAATTATTTTAGAGGGAAAATACATACAAATTGTATTTTGAACTATACAATTTTAAAAATTCTATTAAGTTTATCAAAAACAGTTTTCTTAGGAAAAATGCACGTACTCGGGATCGAACCGAGGACCTCTCGCGTGTGAAGCGAATATGATAACCACTACATCATACGTGCTCCATTCTTTTTTTAAAAATCTTTCATTTTACATTATTTAATTTAATAAAAATAAATTTTATCAAAATCCCCTCCAATTTTATTTATCCATCCATTTTTTATTAAAACATTTTCTTATCTTTATTTTACTCTGTAAAATAACCCCTCCTTTGAAAAAAAGAATCATCTTCGTTGTCATGGAAACACAAAGTTTATTTTTATCAGTGTTTTTGAACATTTTTCTTTATTAAAAGAAAAATATGAATCGATCACATTCACTTCGTCATAATAAACCAACCTTATCAGGTATATCAAGGTCAACTGGACATAGTAATTAAAAGGATTTATTTGAAAAGCTTTTTTTTTACAATAAAAATTAGGATTTACTTTTTTAAGTTTACGTGGACATGCAACACATACAAGTCTTCCGAAATTAATTAAAATTAAGAATGGATTAATAGCTGCATATGAAATGGCAGGACGAGAATATCAAGCAATTGCTTCTCAATTATCTCAATGGGGTGAAGAAACGGGAGATGATGCTATAGGAGATTTAAGTGATAAAGTAGCAGTTATTCTTTCAGAAATAGGCGATCTTGAAGAAAATCATGCAAGTCAAGTCGATGATTCACGTAGAATTCTTAAAACAATTCGTAATATTGAAAATTCAATACAACCATTACGAGATGCAAAACATAAATTAATCGATCAAATTGCTATATTAAAACATAAAGATCCAGAATCAACTAAATTAATTGAGCATGAACAAAAATTAGTTCGTTTAGAAGCAGAAAATCTTGTTGCAGAAGCACAATTGACTCATGTATCTCGACAAAAATTAAAAGAAGCATATAATATGTATTTTTTTTCAGTACAAGAACGAGCAGAAAAACAATGTATTTTATCATATTACGGTCGTAAACTTTTAGATTTATTAGATGACAGTCCTGTAATTCCAGGTGATATACATATTGCATATGAATCAGAAAAGGAAGCAAAAGATATTCTTTTAGAAGCTGAAGAAGCGTTACAATCGTGGCGTCCCGGTCAATTATCATATGAAAAAGAAAATTCATTAAATAAAAATTTATTATCTCAACAAAATTATGATAACCCTGAAAAACCAGAAATGTCTGTTGCTGTTGTTAAACATGAAACATTCGACGAGATCAAAACATCTGCATCTTTAGCATAATATTTCTATCAAAGTCTTTATATTAAAAGTATAAATTCATATTAATATTTCTGTATAGCATTTTAACTATTCATTGTTTTAGCTAAAATTTTCTTCATAATATTTTATTTCATTAATTTTTTATATATCTAATTACCCTACGAAATTAATAAATGTTTTTTTTTCTTGAAACTATTTCTATTTCATTACAATATACTTAATATATATCAGAAGATCTATTTTTTTAATGAGTTCAGACATAATTTTTAAATTTAAACATACTCGACTTTATCAAATGATTATTTATATTAGTTTTTAACAACAAAGTGATTTTTAAGTTTAATGGGTATTCAAAGTTTTCATACATTAGAAAAGGAAAAACTATTTAGAAATCCAAGCAAAGGAAATTCAGCGTATCCAGATCTCTTAACAATTACAGCTCCACATATTGAATCATTTAATGCTTTAACTGATGATCATTTATTAAATTTTGCAGTTCAAGATATTGGAAAAAAATCGGTTTTTGATGAAAAAAACAAAGGAAATAGGAATAAATTATCATGTAAAAATGTTTATTTTAAAATTTTATTAATTAATCTATATAAATAGTTCGTATTGAAGAAGTTCAAATAGCAAAACCAACTCTTCCAATTCGTGAACGTACATGTATTAACAGAAAAATATTTCCATCTGAAGTACTTTTATATTCATTTTAAAACGTATAACTGAGTTCTGGAGTGCAGAGAACGCTTTTGCACATATAAAGCTCGTCTTCTTTTGAAAGTAGCTTGGAGTGTCAACGATGAACAAGAAACAACAGAAATAAAAGAATTTGGACAAATCCCTATTATGGTTAAAGTAAGTAAAAATATAATGTCTCTTCCTTTTTATATACATGCCAAAAATTTAGTCAAATCGTTGTCATATTGAAAAACTATCATCAGCTGATCTAATTGCATCAAGAGAAGATGCAGATGAACTTGGAGGATATTTTATTATAAATGGAAATGAAAAAATTATACGAATGTTTATTATTCCAAGAAGGAATTATTTAATGGCTTTAGTACGACAATCTTTTACAAATAGAGGTACTTATTATACACAATTTGCAACACAAATTCGTTGTGTCAGATCGGATGAAACATCCCAAACAAATACTCTACATTATCTCAGTGATGGAAATTGCATCTTCCGGTTTTCATGGAGGAAAAATGAGTATATGATTCCTGTAGTCATGATCCTCAAGGCTCTCATAAATACTAACGATAAAGAAATTTTTGATTCTATTATTGGAACAGAGAAAAAAAATACGATTCTAATAGATCAAGTTGAGATTCTACTCAGGACATATAAAAATTATGAACTTTATACTCAAAAACAAACCTTACATTACTTGGGCAAAAAATTTCAAGTTGTATTGAATTTAGATGAGGACTTTACATGTATAGCTGTTGGAGAAGAGTTATTAAGAAAAGTCGTTTTGGTTCATTTAAACGATAATTATGACAAATTTCGCATGTTGATGTATATTTCTATATATGTTTATATTACTTGTTAACTTTTTAGATTTATGATAAGAAAACTATATAGTTTAGTCTCTGGAGAATGTTGTGCAGATAATCCGGATTCTCTCCAAAATCAAGAAATACTTCTTGGAGGATTTTTATATGGTATGATTATTAAAGAAAAAATAGAAGATTATTTGCATTCTTTAAAAAATACTGTTTTACAAGACCTTCGAAAACCAAACAATTCAGTTAACTTTTTCGATAAGAAATACATTTATAAATTATTTCAAAGGGTTCCTAATGATATTGGTTCAAAATTGCAATACTTTCTAAGCACTGGCAATTTAGTTAGCTCTACTGGGTTGGATTTACAACAAACAACAGGATTTACTATAATTGCAGAAAAACTCAACTTTTATCGTTATCTAAGTCATTTCAGAGCAGTACATAGGGGAGCGTTTTTTGCAAACATAAAGACTACAACAGTTCGTAAACTTCTTCCGGAAGCATGGGGTATAATTTTTATTATTTAGTTCATACAAATTAACTTTATGAGGATTTCTTTGTCCAGTACATACACCTGACGGGGAACCCTGTGGGTTGTTAAATCACTTAACAAGTAAATGTAAGATTATTACATCAAATATTAATGTAGACTCCATACCTTATTTACTTGTAAAACTTGGAGTGGATCCAACATCAAATATACTGGGTACAGAGCATTCATGTGTTCAACTTAATGGTAGAATTATTGGTTATTGTACACATGAATTAGCATCTAATATTGCTCAATTACTTCGCCATTGGAAAGTTGAAAATTCTCATAATATTCCCCTAGAACTTGAAATAGGATTAATTCCTAAATCTTCAGGGGGTCAATATCATGGATTATATCTTTTTTCATCAAGAGCTCGAATGACTCGTCCTGTTAAATATCTTCCACTAAATAAAACAGATATCATTGGATCGTTTGAACAAGTATATTTGAATATAGATGTTGATTCTCATTTTTCCGGAAAAATAGATCCACAATATTCACATTCCGAAATAAATACATCCAATATATTTTCAATTCTTGCATCTTTAACACCATTTTCTGATTTTAATCAATCTCCAAGAAATATGTATCAATGTCAAATGGCAAAAGTATGTGTATTATTATAATTAGCATAAAATATTCTAACTCATCAAGCAAACTATGGGAATGCCCACATCATCATTAAGATATAGAACTGATAACAAGCTTTATTTATTACAAACAGGACAAACACCTATTGCCCGTTCAGAAACATATGATCTTTATGGACTCGATAACTTTCCTAATGGAACAAATGCTGTCGTAGCAGTTATTTCCTATACAGGCTACGACATGGAAGATGCTATGGTTATCAACAAATCATCATATGAAAGAGGATTTGCTTATGGTACAATTTACAAAAGTGAGAAAATAGACTTAACACAGAAACGAAAAAAGGGAGAACAAATTATATATCATTTTGGTTTTGGGAATGATAAGCTTCATCCAAAATGGCTAGAAAAATTAGATGCAGATGGTTTACCAATAATTGGAGTAAAACTAGGAAATGGTGATCCTTTAGCTGCCTACTTTAACGAAACAACGGGGAAAACAATAATTCAAGAATATTATGGAACAGAAGATGTATATGTAGAAGAAGTTAGATTACTTGGTATTTCTTTTAAATATATTTAAAACATTAATAATTAATTAAATTAGGAAACGATTTAGGTGACATGGAATGTCAATGTATTCATATAAAACTTCGAGTAGTCAGACCTGTTACTATTGGTGATAAATTTTCTTCTAGGCATGGACAAAAAGGTGTATGTTCTCAAAAATGGCCAGCTATAGACATGCCATTTAGCGAAAGTGGAATCCAGCCTGATATCATTATTAATCCTCATGCGTATATCATTTACAAATTTTATAATATTGAAACTAATCTCATTTTAGATTTCCTAGTCGTATGACTATAGGTAAAATTATAAATAAGCTTAATTTGTATATTAAAAACATCAGGAATGTTTATAGAAAGTATGGCAGGTAAAGCAGGTGCACTTCATGGATTGGTAGAGGACTCTACACCATTTACATTCAGCGAAAAAAATACTGCTGCTGATTATTTTGGAAAACAATTAGTAAAAGCTGGCTATTCATATAATGGAAATGAAACATTTTATTCTGGAATTACAGGGGATATCATGGAAGCTGAAATATTTGTAGGAGTTATTTACTATCAACGACTTAGACATATGGTATCAGATAAATTTCAAGTGCGAACAACAGGTCCTATTCATAGTCTTACACATCAACCCGTTAAAGGACGAAAACGTGCAGGAGGTAAATATTTCTTTTTACTTAAAATATTATTCTTTACATATAGGTATTCGTTTTGGAGAAATGGAGCGTGATAGTATAATAGCACATGGAACAGCATATATTTTACAAGATCGTTTAATGAATTGCAGTGATTATACGCAATCCTGGATATGCAAAATTTGCGGATCGATTCTTTCTCTTATATCATCTATAACTGCGATAGGTACTGGGAATACATTTAGTTCAAACATAAGGTGCTGTCTTTGTGCATCCGAAGCTACAGGATTTGAAAATAATAATGATATATGGCAAGATAGTACAGGCAGAAAATTCAAAGGAGGAGATAATATTGGAATCATTGCATTACCATATGTATTCAAATATCTTGCCACTGAACTTGCTGCCATAAATATCAGACTAAAATTAAATGTGGACAAATCATAACGATAATTTATTATATAAAAACCCATCATTATCATAATAAAAATATTATGTTATATATATATATATGGAATAAGACTGTTTTATATATTATTTTTATTAGGGATCATTAGAAATCGACTTTTTTTCTATTTTTCTTTCTTTAATAGCTTGAATTAATTCATAAAGCTGTTGGGTTAGTCTATTTCAATACAAATGGGTTATGAAACCTGATAAAGCTGGTCATCTGTCATTTTATTTACTAAAATATTCTTTAAAATTTTTAAATAAACCACTAAATATTACTTACATTTAATCGATTCAAGTTTATATTCTTTCCAAGCACAATTTTCAACATCTTTTAAATAATTCTTCCAAGAATCTATAAATCCAATTAAATGAATAGGATTTTTTATATTTTTATGTAAACGAAATTCCTGTTGAACATATTTATTCCCAAGAAAACGTGCATCTGGAGGAAGATATTTCCTATGCGCGCGAAGAATACTGCGATAAAGAGGTATAAATATAGTCATAAGAGTCTTCATTAATCTCTAAACATTTTTAATATGAATCAATAACTATTACTTAGAAATTTAATGATTTTTTCGCTTTAACATAAAAAAATAAAAAAGCAAAATTTAACAATTTTAAAGGATATTCAGATAAAATTCTACTTATTCCTTAATTATGAATGAAATATCTCGAAGAAAAAGGATTTTTAACCATATTTTTGGTAAAAATTTAGAGATTGGTCCTCTTAATCATTTTCCTCAAAATGTTGAAGCAGCATGGGAATTAGCAAATAATTTTTTTGTGCCTGAATGTATTTATAAAGGTGTTTTAAGGATATTTACTCTTTTTTTAAAAAATTCAATATTTTATTAGATATTTCACCGAATATTACAAGTGCAATTCACCTTCTTTGCCGTCATGGATTAAAAGAACGACTAAGAGAAAATTATGAACGTATGATAGGATTTTTAAAAGAATTTTAACTAAACGGTGATAAGATGCAATAAGAGTGCATTTTACTGAAAAATTTTTACCTATTTTACAAACATATAATGTAATCTATCAATCATTTTACACAACCACTTATTTATTCATAATGAATAGATTACTCAATCTAATTTAGCTGAATTTATAGGAAAAATAACTGAAGCATACCATATTTATCAACAACCATTAATATTAAGTCATTTTGAGTAAATTTTATTTATTATAATTTCCTTTTAATAATATTAGCACCTCTGAATCATTTAAACAAACATTTCATGCTCTGGTTAATAATTATATTCCTGAGGATAAAGTTTATCCTGTTTTCTTAGAATGGTTGTTAAAAAATATGGCATTTTGGGAAGAAAATGAATCGAGTCCTCAAGTTATTTGTTTTCTTTCAACTTGTAAAAACATGCAATTAGTTGGGTTACAAAAGCATTTGGAAAGAGCGTTTTCACAAAGTATATCCCAAAGATTAAATAAGTACATAAGGGAAAAATATTCTAAAAAATGGAACAAAAGTGTTCAGGAAGAAATTGTTCAATGGTCTATTAATAAATTAGGAAAACTTATATCATTTGTTTTGAAAATCGACATAAAACAGGAAGATTTAAACTTACAATTGGAGACCCTTGCTTGTCATTTTTTAGCCATGTTAAGGTAATACAAAAACTTGTATATCTTGAATATTAATTATTTAGAATTGATGAACTATTCGATATTGTAGTAGATTATCCGTATTCATCACTTGCATTAGAAGATTTAAAAGTATCAAAAACTTTAATTCTTTCATATTTTAATTTTTTCTTAGCAATCTATGAAACTATCTCCTCTTAGAGATTATCTGGTCAATTCATTTCAACAGTCGTAAGTAAAAGTATTCAATATACATTTGACTTATTTTAGATGTAAAACAAGGCTTTTGCATCCTGGTGCAGATACACAGGATATAATTTCTCAATATATATCCACTATTAAATGTTTTCTTATTTTGGATCCTCCTGGTGTCCTTTTAGATAAAGTAGCAAAACCTATTAGGAAACATTTAAAGTAAAATATCTAAAAATTCTATTTTTTTCAAATTAATATTTTATAGAAATAGAAACGATACTATTAAATGTATCATGATAGGGCTGGTTGGTGATGAAACAAGCGAATTAAATGAGGAACTTGGTCAAGCAGATCCTTCTTCTGTTCAAGCAGATGATGACGATGATGATTTTGATAATCTTAATTGGACTCCGGATCCTATTGATGCATCTCCTGGTAATGGAGTATAAAATTATGTTATTCTATCACTTACTATTTAGACTTTCGAAAGATGAATAATAATGATATTATTAAAAGTCTTGTTAGTATTTATGAAAATAAAGATATTTTTGTAAGAGAACTTCAAAATCTTCTTGCAGATAGACTTCTTACAGCTATAAATTACGAAACAAATAAAGAAGTAAAATTCTATTTTAAAATGGAATATTGATTAACATTTTCAAGTTTCGGAATATAGAGCTTTTAAAATTACGGTTTAGTGAAAACAGTTTACAAATGTGTGATGTAATGCTTCATGACATCGCTGAATCTAAAAGAATTGATACAAATCTACATAAAGAGCTTAATAACAAGGTTTTGTTTTCAATAATTATTTAGTTTTTGTAAAATTTAATATTTAAAGACACCAATACATGCAAGCATACTTTCTCGACTTTTTTGGCCGAATTTTAAAGGTGAAGCACTGCGTCTTTCAAAAAAAATCCAAGAGTAATATACAAATAACATATTAGAACTTAAATAATCTAATGTGATTAGCTATATGGATAGTTATGCAGAAGATTTCGAAAAGTTAAAAGCTTCCAGAAAATTACATTGGATACCCAATTTAGGTCATGTACAGATTGAAATAATTTTAGAAGATAGAACCTTAAATATGAATGTTAGACCTGCACAAGCATGTATTATTTTACTTTTTCAGGAAAAAGGTAAATAATATTAATTATTATCTAAACATTTAATTAAAATTTTAGACGAACAAAATATAACGGATTTGATGAAGGCTATAGGACAAGATTATATAGATTGTAGAAGAAATACACTTTTTTGGGTGAAATATGGCGTACTTAAGGAAATTACAAAAGATACTTTTAAGGTTTTAGAATATGCAGAAATGGAAACGTCTACTAAAAGTTTAAATTTTTAATATTAAATCATAATACTAATTATATTAGCTCTTTCAGCATTAGAAGAATTAGTTTCAAATGTTCAAACAGCAGAAGATCATGCATCAGAAGAAATGATAATATATTGGTAACTGTCTTTCTTTATAAAAGTAATTTCTAATTTAAGGTCTTTTATAAATGGCATGCTTACTAATCTGGGCCCCTTAACTTTAGAAAGAATTCATTCAACACTACAAATGTTCGTGCCTCCTCCAAATCTTTATAACCGATCTATAGATGAATTACGCGAATTTTTAGCTTTGATGGTAAAAGAAGAACAACTTGAATTTATCTCAGGTCATTATAAACTTAAAAAATGATAACTTATTGCAAATATGTACATAATATAAACTAATAATATCTAAATAATGACATTAACCCCCATTTATATGATAAAATATTCGAAAAAATTAAAAAACCCTTAAAACTACAGAATTTTACAACCTTCCCAATAAAACAATTTTTAAGAATCTCAATAATACTAAAAATTCACAAATTCCATATAATCTAATATATATATATTCCCCAATCACAAGCATCAATGCCCAGGACAAGATGTTTTTTGAGAAGATATCATTTTCATAGAGGGGCTTTGGTTTTTTAAAGTAGAAAAGCATGATATTTTCTGAGAAGACAATCGAGGTATACTAGAAAATGAAGAAATATCTTTATATTTCATTAATTTTACTTCAGAACCCCGATATGTTATTTGTCCAGTAGATGCCATATGTCGTAAAGGACAAGAAGTTCCCGAAATATTTGATTCAAAGTCTTGTGTTCTAAATCCTGAAGAGCCTTTTTTTGCAGAAGCTGATTTTTGAATTAAATGCGAGGCAAATCTTTTATTCATTCCCGTTTTTTCCATTATAGCTGGAAATATTTTGAGCTTCGAAAGTTGTATAGGTGTATCTTCAACAAATGAAGATATACTAGATCTTTTAGATGATGCACTAATATTTTTAGAACAAAAACAAAACATATACTATATAAACATACGTAGAATGATATGAAATCTCGGATTTAGACTGAGCATCTGATTTCATTTTTAACACATCATAAAGTGAAGGACGATGCTTATTTTTGGAAACAGGGATTAAAGAATAATATTTCGTTGAAAATTGAGGAGTTTTTGGAGTTTTAGATAGTTTAACTGATTTAGATTCCTGTGATCCTGAATTATCAACAAACTGGGTATTATTTTCAGAAATTTTAAAGAAATTATCATCTTTCCGAACTATATTATCAATTTTTATAATATCTTTATTTAAATTCTTCCATCTTTCGCACAATGCATTATAACCCTCAATAACCTGAGTATTGTTCGTTAATTTATTCCAAATTCCCCATTCCATAAACGTAATAATCCGTATAATAACTATAATTTATTAATATTTAATTGGTTTTAGTATTTCTTCAAAAAATCAATACCATAGCTATCTCTTTTTACTTTATATGTTTTATAAGATTCAGTAACTTTTTTGGTTAAAGAAGAAGCATTAAATTTTTCTATTTCCAATTCTAACGAATCCATAATATTTGTAGCCTATAAAAAGATCATAAATCAATATATATATAAATATGCATACATGTATTATAAATCCTACCTGTTTATTAATTTGTGAAAAAACATATAACCATTTATCCTCTTGAAACTTCTTTTTTACAGAAAAAAAATCATCTTGAAGTTTCTTACACTTAATTTCCAAGTCGAGTCTTCTTTGTTCTATATTATAAATGGCAGCAGGAAATAATTCTAACGCTCTTTCCTTAAAATATTCTATCCGAAGCTTAAAAAAAGCAAGAGATGTTTCAAGAGGCTTTATTTTTTGATAAACCTGAGAAATAAAGTGCTGACAATTCCTATTCCACTTAGTCACTATGTCCATTGAATTTATTTCTTCTAAAGCTTCAATTTTTTCATCATCAAAAACATCCTTAACAAATGATTCTAAAGAAGCGAGCTCAATGAATTGCTCTGAAACAGAAGGAATATAATGACTTCGTTCTTTAACCTCAAAAACCAATACCTCACATTTTTTAAGCTCTTGATTTATCTGATTCAGTATTTCAATACAATCTATCCATTCTTTTGAAACTTCTATATGATATTTTACAGATCCGAGAAGTTTTTTAACAAATTCCCAACCTTCTGATATTTCTTGACGCTTTATATTCAAATTTAAAACGTCGAAATCAGAAAAATTCAGAGAATTAAAATCAAAACTCTTATCCATAAATTTTTCAAAAACAAGAGAAGCATCTCTAATTTCTTTTTCTATATCATTCAATAAATCTTTAGTTTGATATGCCCATTCAATATCATTATCAGAATCAAAAAATCTAAATATAAAAACCGCAGTTTCTATCCAAGACAATAAATCCGTAAATATTTTCATAAGCATATCAAAAGATTCTTGTGAAAATAATTCAAAAATATCTTTTTCAAATAATTTTAATCGAGGAATAGATAACCATGATGCTAGTTGCAAAAGTTGTTGTTCAAAAGAACTATTCTCCAGAAAATTAATCGATTCTGAATTTAATACTTTTTTAACTTGAAAATATCCCTCTTCTCCATAATATCCTTTCATTTTACAATTTAAAATAAAAAAAAAATATTTATAATTATTTTAATATTTCTCCTGTTTAAAAAAATATTTTAATCCAGAAAAAAACCCATAAAAGCAATTAAAATATCTAAATGTTCCATTTATTATTAAAATTATCTTATTTATTTAATTAACCTTACCTATTTTTTCATTCTTATTTTTTGTTCATAATAATACCGTCTCTGGGTAATCTCGATCTTGAACCGGTCAACTTAAAAAAAATCTTAAAAATATAAATATGATTGAAGTAGCTCAACATTTTTTATTAAATACAATTCCAAATCCTGAATGGAGGTCTCAAGTATGGTGTAAATCAACATTAAGGTGATTATTATTAGAATTAATTTAATATTAAATTAAAAAGAATTAAGTTATCCTGTTAATCCACACTTACCTATTGAATCGATTACAGATATGCTTGTTAAAGCATCAGGAGTAGTTCAACAGGCAAATTTTAAAATATTTAATATATATTTATAATATATTTATAATGAATAGGTCCCATTTGTATGGAATTTTATTGATAAACCAGTGGATGGACAAATTTTTTTAGTATGGCTTTCACCAGAATTAAGTATGAATCCTCCACCAGATGGATTTCAATATATGGATTCTGAAAACTGTTACCGTATTGATATTGGTGGAAATGTATCTTTATTCATCTTTTTACTTTAATTTAATAAAATTTAGACGGTAGAAATTTTTGAACATAAATATGGATTTTATCCGCTTACAGAATCTCATACATCACGAATCAGACGAAGATTTAGACTTATCAGGGGAGGGAATGATCAATTATGGCTTATTTATTATTTAAGATCTAGCGAAAATGGTAATTTCTTATTTATAATTTAAACTTGTTTAAATTTTCATTTTTCAGATCGGCTAGTTGCAAATACTCATACCGCTATACCACAACCTCCGCGTACTTATCCTCTTCCATATATTCAAAATAAGCCATTTTTATTGTATGAAAATGTCGCTCTACAATCATCCCGATCTCATTCTACTTCATCCAATATTCCTGCAAGACCTATGATGTATTATAATAATTCTGCTCCTATTAAAACAAATCAAAACTTTCAAAAAAATCAATATACTAATCAATCTGGGAATGCAAATTCTACTTCTGGATATACAACACAATCAAATACACCTTTATCCTGCGATTTAAGAAAAAAATCAAAAACGAACGCATCAGCTACTGTTGAAACTGGGTCATTACATATAGAAAACTCTTCATATTATTCAAAAGGAATATCTGAAACAGAAGAACCGCAGGGCGATGAATTGGATTTTTTAACACCTCGTGATGTATCTATAGCACGATATATGAGACATCATGATTGGATGGAAGAAATACTTAATGGTACTTTCAAAATAGGTGAATAAAATTTAAATCCAATTCATTTTTTAACTTAACTTTTAAAGATGATATTTTATCTTCTCCACTTTTTCCCAAATCCTCAGATTTTACAATTGATGTTTTAAAAAAAAAATTATCTAATAATGAAATACAAACTATGAAAAATTTACATAATAAAAAAATTCAAGAAATAAAATTTTCAAAGGAAGCAATTTGGCTTAATAACGCAATTAATCAATTAAACAATGCTAAAAGCATAGAAGAAATTACTTCTATAGCGAAAACTGTTGAAGAAAATTTAAAAAAAATAAGTGTTCAAAGAGTATTAGCAAAAAAAGTATGTATCAAAGAAACCGATAAAATGCGAGGAAATTCAGAATTACTTAATGTATAAAATTTTAAAAAATATTTTAAACAAACATATTATTACATTTAAAATTATATAATGACACGTGCTTGGCGTGATAACTTTGCTACATCCATTTCTATATTTACCATTAATTATTAATCAAATACTTATCATTTATTCTACCTAATTCAGAAAACCGTTCATTTACTTCTAAATATGCTAAATTTAAACTTTCAAACATTTTTTTCGTTTCTGAGCGAAGATTTTCAATATCATTTTTCGTTACAACATTATTTTTTAAATTTTTTAAATTTTTTTCCATTTCTTCTATTTGTTTTATACGATTAATCATAGATTCAGTTATATGTTGTAATTCTTCAATTGATAAAAAAAGTGTATTTGATGCATGTTGATATTCATTTACTAAATAATAATACCCTATCCCACTAGAAAAACTCATTCCAATAAAAAATCCAATAAGCCCTCCTCGAAATGAACTAACTACATTCTTTTAACTCTATTTTTATCATTCTTTTGCCTTACCTACAGGTGGACGATTTATTTCTTTCGAAAATTCTAATATTTTATTATTCGTAAAAAACCTTATATTTTTTATTAAATAATTAAATAATTAATTTTTTTTAATTTAAATACCTTTTAATTATTGTTATATTTTTAAAATTATTTAATGTCCATTTAACTCTATAAAATAACATATTTTATTAATTTCTATTAAAAAAATGAACTTAATCTCTCATTAACACACGTTCTTACGATAAAGTTAAATTTTATATTCAAAAATTATAACCTACGATTTATCAAAAAAAAATATTACTTATATTTTAATTAATTATTTCTTTTAAAAGGAATATTTATGATTTAAATTCATATATTTTATATTCATTAAGACGCATATATGCGTTATTAAATGATATTAATAATGCAATTATTAATTCAAAAGAATTTTATAAATTTGACGATTTTATCGTTCAAATTAACGATAAACGATTTCAATTCATACAAGTTAAAGTATATAAATAGCGGTTATTAAGACCTATATATAAGCGCATATATAAGGTAATAATGAGTTAAAATGATTTAATAATAATTTAATTACTTTATAAATTAATTATTTTAATTATTTTTAGATATTTTTTTAAAAAAAATAGATTATTATATGCAACAAGAACATATAATAGATTTAAATAAAAAGAGAGGAATTGAGACGATAGAACCTCGTATAAAAAAAAATAGGTTATTTAGTCCTTTCTTTTTAGAATTATTATCACTTTTTACACCTAAACATAGTAAGAATTTAATTAATTTAATGATTATATGTCTTTAATAAAATTTAGATTTAAATAAATCTATTTGCATATCTTTACCAATAGATTTTCGGTAATATATATTATAAATGATATTTTTTTATATTGAAATTTATCTTTTTAAGACATCTTGCGCATGCAAATAATGAAGAAGAAGTTATTTCACTTTATCAAAAGTCAATTAATATACAAAATGATATTCATAGTAAAATTTAGACATATAATATTTATTTATTTATTTTTTTTATAACATTTATTTTTGTCTAGAATCTCAAACAAATACTACAACACTTACATCAATCAACACTAAAAATAATCCAATGGTATTCAATGAATCATTTCCACCTATAAAATTTGATAAAACTTCTCTTATTCATACAACTTTGAAAACGTTTATTATACCGTCTGAAAGTACTGTCATTTATCGACATAATAATCATAAAAAAACACTTTATATAAAAGATGTTCTTTTTCGTCAACCATCCTTAAGTACAATTGAAAAATCTGCGGCTACTAAGATATTTCTTGAAACATACTTTCATAATATTCTTAAAAAACCAAATCCTCGAGATGAAAGACAAAAAAATTTTGAAATCCAATTAGAAAATTCAAAATTATCAGACAAAGATCGACAAATTCTTCGTTTGGAATTTAATAAACAAGAAACAGAATACCTTCGATCTCTTCGCCAACGTGTAGATACATCCTGCTTTATTACTTTAAAGACTATAGGTCATGGTGCTTTTGGTGTTGTGAAATTAGTAAAAAAAAAGGACAATGGCATGATTTATGCAATGAAAATTCTCAAAAAAGCAGACATGTTAAAAAAAGGTCAAGAGGGACATGTATGGGCTGAGCGTGATTTACTTGCTATAGCAAGTGATCATGGAAATTGGATTGTTAAATTGTCTTATTCATTCCAAGATTCTACACATCTGTAAGAAAGATATCTTATTATATATTTCTAAACTAAGTTTATACAAGATATTTAGTTATGGAATATATGCCAGGCATCTACTGATAAATCGCTAAATATTATTCTTATATTGTATAGGGGGTGATCTTTTGAATTTACTTATTATTAAAGATGTATTCTCAGAGGATTTTGCACGATTTTATATTGCAGAAATGGTCCTTTGTATAGAAGAAATACATAAATTAGGATATATTCATAGAGATATTAAGGTAAAGACTAAAATTCTAGAATCAGAAGATACTTATAACAATATTAGCCTGATAATTTTCTGTTTGATCGATATGGCCATATTAAAATTTCTGATTTTGGCTTATCAACAGATTTATCATGGTTACATGATTCAGCATATTTTGAGCAACAAAGAGTCTATCTTTTAAAAAAAAATGGAATTATTATGGAAAATAATATTAGTAAGAAAAAAGGTTTTAATGTATTAGCAATGCTAGAATTCTATGAAAATAAACCTCATAACAAAGGGATTCTTTCCTGGAGAGATAAAAACCGCAGAGAATTTGCATATAGTCTTGTTGGAACCAATAGTTATATGGCGCCCGAAATTATTAAAGGAGAGGGATATACTAAAAGTTGTGATTGGTGGTCTCTTGGAGTTATTCTTTATGAGGTTTATTTATATCATTTTTTTTATATCTAATAATTCCAAGTGTCTTTATGGGTTTCCTCCATTTATTTCTAAAACTAAACATACAACAAGAATGAAGATACTCAATTGGCGTCAAACTTTACATTTTCCTGCCACTCCTCATGTTTCTAAAGAAGCACAGGATTTAATTAAAATGCTTATATGTGACCATGAAGATCGTTTAGGCTCTACTTCAATTTATCATTTTTATTCAGAGTCGTTTCATATGATACCAGTACAATCGGTTTCTAAAACGTATCACTATTCGGATGCAGAGGAAATAAAAGCGCATCCATGGTTTCAAAATATAAATTGGGATTCTTTACATAAACAAACTCCTCCTTTTATTCCAGAGATTAAGGATTTAACAGACACAAAATATTTCGAGGAGCTTAGCAAGGATGAAGTACTACAATCTGCTCATGGTATGAGACAGGATAAAATAAGAGATTCACTTCTTAGGGATAAGGTAAAGCACACTGTGGATATGTTTCTATATTTGTATTTATTTATAGGTGTATGGCGAACAAATTCTTCAGATTCGTGAGAAATTAGCATTTAAAGTAGATATTTTTTTAATATCCAGCTTTATCTTACAAAATTAGGGTTACACTTATCGTAGAAAACATATTCCTACAGACAATTAAAGTGATGAGTATTGACAAAAATTAAACAGATTTAATAAAAACAGGTTTTTAAAGACATCTATATCAAAAATATGTTATTATGAAATACCTATGAAAAGTTTTATATTTTTTAATATATTATGTTATTAGGTAATTTAAAAAAGTCAGAATTACTTTGTGTAAAAGCAGAAAGTATTATTTTTTAAACAAACAATTTTTATCATGTTTCGTATTTATCTATTTTTAAAAATTATGTATATACCATATTAACTATTATATTATTTTATGAACCAAAATAATTCTGATTATGTTTCCAAATCATGTGTCTGAGATTTTTATGAGTTTCAGGGAAAAAATAAGTAGATGCAGCTAAAGACGTAACTGCAGGAGTTATGAATCGAATCGGAAAAATGCCTAAAAAATAATAAGAATTTAAATGATAATCTTAAAAAAAATTCGCTACGTTTTCGTGTTAAAATTAATCCAGACATTCCTGCAATTAGTACATATATTCCTCCAGATAAAATTTCTCCATTTGATGGAGCAAGTTCTTTAGCAATATTTTCTATTTTATTTTCTATATGAATCCATTTATTTATTACTTTTTCAATATTTTCTGTTACATTTTGTACAGTTTTTTGAAATTGTTTACGTCCTTGTTGAATCTTTAATTGTAAATTTGAAGGTGGAATTTCAATCGATATAGGATCATCTTCTATTTCACTATATATTGAAAGCTAAATCTAATGTTATTTAATTATTTAAATACTAATTATTATCTACTTTTTCATTAAAATTATTAAATTTTGTCATTTAAAAATCTAAACTTAAAATTCATCAATATTTCAAACTCTGCCCTAAACCTAAACCTAAACCTAACTCTGATGCCAATACAGTAATAACACCCAACGCCCTCTCTTCATTTCTCTCTCTCATCATCTTTCCCCAAACCCTGATAATATAGATCAAGATGATTGATAAGTTAAATGAAAATAGAATACCAACCTTTTTGTAAAAAAATTAATGATTTTAATTAAATATTCGTTTCTTAATATAGAAACGAGACATAATTAGAATATTTATTAACATTTTTGTCTTTTTAAAACGCATTTTACTATTAAATTATTCAATTATGGTATTCTTTTAATATTATTTCACTAAAAAGTATAAGTTTATCATTATATGAGAAATCATTTTTAAGTAGATAATAAAGTGAGAAAAAAAAATGAAAAAAATAATAAAAAATTAAAAGATAAAAGTAAAAATTATTCTAAAATAAGCTAAATATTTTTAAATTTATATTTAATTATATTTTTAGATATAAATTTAATGAATTAATTATTTTAAGAATTAGTGGCTGGTGAAATATCGATTTTTTTAAATTTCTAAGTTAAAGTCAAAACCAATATTAATATTTTTATGATAAATGAGACTGACTATTAAGAAATCACTAAAACATTATAAAAATACATAATAATGACAAATACTTTTAAAAAAACATTAAAGAATCAAAGGATAAAAAATAAAATAATTATTACTATTTTTGAAACTATAAAATTAAGTTTCAAAAAAAAATATTATTAATTTATATTTAGTATTATAACATTTATTTCATTTTAATATTGAATACTGAGAGGATTAGGATTATATTTTTTTATTTATATTAATCAATTAAATTATATTTTAATATATATTATATGCAAAAGATTTTTATCCTTTAATTAGATTGATTTATATATGCATTTATATCTAACAATTTTATTAATTACTATGAATTGTGTATGGGCATTACCTGTTACACACTATAATGATCATAATACGGCTCCTAGAAACCCTAAATCACCTAATTATTCAGCTGTATGTATTTCAATTATATAATATTAATTAACTTTTTTAGGTTTCTAATACACTTGAATTATTAGGACTTCTTACAACTGTTCTACAAAGAATACTTTCATCTATTCATAATAACTGTTTTTTAAACAATTCTGGCACTTGTGATTCAACACTTAATAAACCCAATGTTCCATCAAATATAGGAAATAATAATACATTTGTTTATTTTTACCCAAATTCAACTATAATTAAACAACCGAATATCACTATTACAATTAATAATACAAGTTCAGATAATAAAATAACTCTGGAATCTAATAAAACGATACCAATTAAAAATTCATCGACTATTTCAGATATTCATATGCCTATTGATGTTTTAAAACCGATTAGTACGCAACCACCTAGTTCAATATTTGAGAGACTTTATCATCCACTTCACCCATTATCTATTCATCATAATGATCTTGGAAAACCTATTCAAACAAATAAATTTTACGCTAATCTTTTCCTTGGTTCACAGGAATTTCCCGCATATTTGGATCCTTACGTTCTTACATGGAAACCGAAGAAATATAGCGGAATAACTGTTAGTCATGTGGATGATAGTCAAAAGGTTTTTTTTAATTTTATTATTTATAGAACATTAATTATTCTAGGTATTTGCAGATGGTGATCCTCCTCGCTTTTTCCTTAATCCTCTGGGTATTTATTCATTTGTTTTTTCGGCTGAAGAATTATCTAATGGAAAATTAACATTAACATTACTTGAACAAATGTCTGTTCGTGCGATTGTATCTCCTCATTTTTCTAAAAGCAGAAAAATGGAATTACCTCTTGTTAGAGGAATGGCTTATATAACAGCAATTTATACAGAGCTAACACCTCTCTTTACTTCGGTCGTTGGATTCCAGAAAATTGAAAAAATAGAGATTGAGGATAATAAATATCATAAATATATAATAACTTTATATGATGGAAAACATTGGCTTTTATATGCTTTTCCGGAAAAGGGAGCATTATTTGACCTTCAAATACAGGATGGAATGTTAAAAACAGTTACTGGTATATTTAATGGAATTATCCAGGTTACAAAAATACCAATTGACAATTATGCTGCACAAAATATCCTTGATGCTTCGGCTGGGACTTATGCAGAAGGTATTTCGTTATCTGCATATGTTAATGGGAAAACGGGCAGTTATACTTTTACGTTTAATGTATCTACTTATGATAGTCGACCATTACTTCATTATTCTTTATATCATCAGTGGACTTCATTTGATTCCGATACATCTTCTAGAAGAACTAATGTTTCTCTTCCAAGTACAACTAATGGATTAATGGTTGCTTACTATGGGGATCGTTGGAATATGATAGAAAGCAATTTACCCATCGATATTGACTTTTTCCCATATTCATATGGTAAACATGCGGAATATTCAGAGGAAGCTTTACTAGCTATTAAAAAAGCCGTTGAGTTTGAAGTGCATCAAGATATAAAACATCAGATAGATGAAAACTCTATTTATTTTTCCGGAAAAATATTTTCAAAAATTGCATTACTTTGTTTTGTTGCTAACAATATTCTTAAAGATGAAAATCTTACTAAAATATGTTTAAAAAACTTTAAAGATTCTTTTATGCCATTTGCAAAAAATCAAATCAAATATAAATTAGTTTATGAATCTACATGGAAAGGTATTGTTTCAAGTCAAGGATTTGAAAGGGGACCATATGTAGATTTCGGATCAACTTATTATAATGATCATCATTTTGTAAGTATTAATAAAAAAGATCTTGAAAATACATCTTACTGATTTTTAAAGCATTATGGATATCTTATATTTGCAGCATCAGTCATAGGTTATATTGAACCGCAATGGCTTGAGGGAATTAAAGATTGGGTGATTGATTTAATACGGGATGTTTCAAATCCAGTTAATGATAATTATTATCCGGCTTTTCGTTTTTTTGATTGGTTTTCAGGACATTCTTGGGCCAAAGGTATATTTGAATCACCAGATGGAAAAGATGAAGAATCTTCATCTGAAGATTATAATTTTTATTTTTCGACAAAATTATTTGGAATGGTAATTAAGGATAAACATATAGTATCAAGAGCAAACCTGATGTTGGCTGTTATGAAGCGCTCATTTCATTCATACTTTTTGTATGAACAAACGAATACTGTAATTCCCAAAGTTTTTCTTCCTAATTATGTTGCTGGGATAAAATTTTCTAATAAAGTATTTTTATTACAAATTTATATTTATATTATTAATATCTGATTTAGATTGATCATACTACATATTTCTCGACGCGATTAGAGTGTATTCAGGGAATACACATGCTTCCAATAACGTATTTATTCCTTAAGTATTTATTTTTTTCTAATTTATGTATTTAGACCTATAAGTTTTTATATACGAACTCCATCATTTGTTAAAAGTGAATGGGAAGCATTGCTAGCATCAATTGTTGATAGTATTGATGATGGTTGGAAAGGAATTCTTTATGCAAATTTGGCTATTTATGATCCAAAAAGATCTTATGATTTTTTTTCAAAAGATTTTGATAGGAAATTTCTTGATGGTGGTTCTTCTTTAGCATGGTATCTTGCATATTCGTCTGCTTTTGTAAATTCAGAATCATAATTTATTTTCATTTTTTATCATTAACGAAGTGGAATTTCAATATATAATAATAATTTGGGTTACATGATTTATAAAAACATTTTTTTTCACGGATTTTTTCTAATTCTGGGTTATTTAAAATTAATTATTCACAATATTTATTTCAAAATTATTTAATTATATCTCTGGGAATTAAATATTTATATTATTTATGGATGAATATTTTTTATGAAGTTTTAATTTTTTAAAGTATTTATTTATTTATTTATAAATATATTAAATAATAATAATAAATCTTATTGATTACAAGTTTCAATCTTAAATTATTTCAATATATATTAATTTAAAAAAGTTTAAAAAATAAAGTTATTAATTTTAAAATTTATTTTTTTATAAAAGTTTTTAATATTTATTTCTTAACTGATAATTTTATCATTTTTTTTAATATTCACGTTTTAACAAAAAAACTTAACAATTATTTTATATTATTTTAAATAAATATATTAAAGGTATTTAAGATAATTATATTTTTATTAAAATATAAATTATGATAAGATGACATTAGAATCATCAAAAAGACATACGCCTATAGATGATGAAATAATGAAATATGAAACATTATCAATTAAACGACAAGCAATACATGATAAAACGGAATTAGAAGATGAAACACAAATTGTAACACTTAGAAAGATTATATCTGGACGGGATGCAATGGCAATTGTTGAAGAAAGTGGAGAAAATATAACCCTTTTACAAGAAAAAACAGGAGCACGAATATTTATAAGTGAAAATGTTCTTGGATCAATTGAAAGAATTTTAACATGTATTGGAACTGCAAAATCTGTTGCTAAAGCCTTTTCACTTATTATTCGACTTTTAGATAATCAAGATTTAGACACTGTTCCAACTCCTGATAATAAATCTTATAGAATTCGACTTGCTATTCCTCATGTTCTTATAGAACATTTGATTGGAAAACAGGGCTCACGTATTAATGAAATTCAAAAGATTTCAGGAGCACGTATAAACGCTTCAGATAGTCTTCTTCCTTTAAGTACAGAAAGAACGTTAGTTATATATGGCATTGTAGATGCAATATATACTGCTATTTTTCATATTGCCATAACTATGCTCCAACAGGCCGATCGTATGGTGAATTTACAGGCATGTTTATATAATCCACTGAGTATGCATGGCGGTTACGGTTATCCTGCAACTTTTCAGAGAATTTTACCCAATAATACTATGTTAACACCAGCTAATCCCTATGGAATTGCACCAAATGCCATTATGCACCAAAACTATCAAATGTCTAATTACATGCCTGCTGATCCTCAAGCCATAGCAGCATATAATGTTCAACAGCAAAATCAAGTAAATTCTCATACTACCAAGCAGCAACAACAATCACAACCACAACCTCAACCTCAACCTCAGCCTCAACCACAGTCTCAGCCCCAATCTCAATCCCAATCTCAATCCCAATCTCAGCAATCACAACAATCTCAGCAATCACAACAGCAATCACAACAACAATCACAATCGCAACAATCACAGCCGTCTCCTGGACAGCCAATTACCCAGCAAATATTTATTCCAAATGATATGGTATTATCTTATATACTAAATTTATGTATTAATTTCTATTATTTACAGGTTGGAGCAATAATTGGAAAAGGAGGAACAAAAATCAATGAAATTCGTCAGCTTTCTGGTTCTCATATAAAGATTAATGAACCTGCTGATAATTCTGCGGAAAGATTAGTAACTATAACGGGAACACCAGAATGTAATCAAATGGCTTTATACATGCTTTATTCTCGTTTGGAAAATGAAAAGGTAGAAGAATATCTGTGAAATTTGATATATTCATTTTAATATATAAATACAGCACCGTGTTTAAATAATTGTAAAATAAGGAAATTATGATTTGTAATAAATATATACATCATTTGCATCTTTTTTCAATAAGTAAAACACGGTCACCTTCTTCATCGTATTCCTTCTTAGATATCCATCTGTAAAATTATTATTAGGATATATCAATATTAATAAATAAAAAATACAATTGATGAAATGTTCCTAAACTAGCCAAAATACTACCTCCTAGCCATGATGCATATTTTCGCTCCACTGTGTTTCCCGGCGCATTAATTTTAATGCGGCTTCCAGGTGCTATAATACCATGTTAAAATTATCTAATATTGATATTTCTACCTAAAATTTGAAGTTCAGCCAAAACTCTGTCACTAAATCCTTGTATTAAAGACGTCCCCCCTGTTATAATAATGTTCCCTAGCAATGTTGCTCGAATGTCTGTATCACATGCCATTGAACTATTATATAGCAATTGAGCCAAAGAAACAGAGTTTTCCGGAGGCATTAACTCTGGTGACTCCTATATAATGTTATAAACAAATTAATAACAAAAACTAAAACCTACGGTAACCAAAAATGAAGGATTAAACAAAACTTCCGGAATTTTGTATCGGTCAATATCAATTAAAAGATTATAGCCATCAGGAAACTCAAAAGTTTTCGGCGGTCGAGATGAGGGTATTCTAATAGATTTAATTATTGAAAAAACCATAGATATAATAATACGATTCACTTAATGACCTTTCAAAAACCTGGCATATGCTTTCTTTAAACTCTTGCATAACACGATTTTGCTGAAAAACATGAAAACTGTTATGAATATCTGAGAATTTTCGTAATTCTGCTCGAGAAGATGCGTTTGCATCAACAGGAAATTTCCTTTTAACCATATAATGAGGAATTATAGGAATATTAGCTCTAGAAAAGTAGGCACGAGCTTGAGCTGTTAAATAATTTCCAGCAAGATTTTGTTTTATAACGCCTGTAAATATATATTTAATTCAACTAAAAGAATGTTTTTTCTACCTCTTTTTAAAACAAGACCATCATAAATAGGAGTAACAGAAGCTACTTGAGCACCAACATCAAGAATCAGAGCAGTAGATTTACCATTAGCAAATGATGCACATACTGCATTTTTTGCAAGATAAAATGCAGGTGATCCAAATTTTTCAAATACAATTTCCATAGTTTTTTCCCTATTTTTAGTAGGATTCCAACTTGGTTCAGTTACAAGTAAAGGATGTTCTGTTGGATCAACTCGTAAATTTGTTTGTAATGCATATGACCAAATTTGCACTGCAGTATCCCAATCATGTACAATTCCTTCTGACATGGGATTTCTAATTTCCATTCCAGCTCGAGGAACATGTATGAAATTATCGCCTATTATTATTTTTGATTCATTATTTTCTGTCAAAAAACCATAGTTGCTTTCTATAACACATTTTGGAGTATCTTCTCCTGCGTATCCTGCACGTGTATAATGGGAACCTGGATCTAGAACAATTGCAGAAATTTCATCTCCTCCGTATATTTGAGTTGTCATTTTTTACTAATCGTTTTCAAAAACTAATTTTATATATAAATCATAAAATCATAATAGATAAAAATACTAAAGCAAGAAAATCCTTGAAAAACTTAAATTAATGTTATTATTAGAGAGGGTTTAATGTGTAAAATTTAACTTTTTTTATATAAATATGATAATTTAGATAAAATTTAAATAAAAATTTCATAAGATTATGATAATTTTCTATAAATATAATCATATTAATAAAAATAATTCTATTTAATAATATTTGATTATATGTAATATTACACTAAATATATTTAAAAAATAAAATTATTTTTAATTATTATTTAAAAGAACATTCATTTATTTTTACTATACATTAATTTTATGGTTATCAACAAGATTTATTCTAACTCCAATTTTAAAATAATTACTAAGTTATTATTATTTATTAATTTCTTTACATATTTTTATTAATTTTTATTAATTCTAATTATAAAAATAATGTATACTATTATTTTTATATTTTTATAATAATACTTTTTCTAAAAAAACAATAAATTTTTCATTTCTTTTATCATCATTTTTCATATTTCAACTTTAACTTTAATAGTTTATATTAATATTATTAATTAACTTTATAAACCATTACAATTATTTAATAGGTACAATAAAATATATTAAATATTTTCAAGATTATTAAAAAATTTAATATATTTTATTACAAAATAATGTATTTTTTTTAAATATATCTAGATCACTATTTAAAATATATTTATAACACTAATATTAGAAAATATTTCTATATAATCATAATTATAATACATATATATATAATTTACATCTAATATAATAATTATTAATGTTTTTATTCATAATATTCTAAAGCAATCTTTATAAAAGTTACAAAACAAACAATATATAAAAAACTATTAATACATTTAACTAAATTATCTGTATCAAATATATCATGTCCTATAACTTAATATAATTACAAAACCTGTCATATTTAATTTATTTTAAATACATTATATTCTTATTAACATACATATAAAAATTCTATCTTCTAAAAAATCTTAAAATCTACCAAATTATTAATAGATACATATCCATAATAATATTTACATTTTTCAATATTGTTTAATTGAAAACCTAGCAATTAATGCAGAAACTAAAAATATAAAATATTTTATATCTTTTTTTTATTTTAATCACAAATAATTGTATGCAATGGATGTTTTTCTTTAATTGTTTCCTTCAAAATAGTCAAAAATTTATCTTTTCTCAATATATCTGTAGTAATAATAGATAACATATTTTCTGAAAAAAACATATTTTTAGGATAAATCTTAGCTTTTATACTATTTCTTGTTTTTACAAATGTTTCCATTTTTAACTTTTTAAATTCAAACTCTAAATTATTTACTTCATTCGTACTTTGCTGAATAAGAGAATTAATCTTTCCTAATGCTTTTTTAATTGATTCTAATGAAGGTAATTTAATATTGCTATTAGTCTTTCCAGCAAGCTTTACTTTATATAGTGCGATTTTTTCTTCCGCTTTCCATAAACAATTCTCAACATTCTATATTTCATTAACATGTATATATATATTAAACTATACACTAATTAATACCTGACATATTTTGCGAAGTTTTGCTTGATTTTCAAGATATTCCGATCCCAATTGACGAACTTTAATCATCCGTGTAAATTCCTGATCAGTACGAGCTCTAATAAATCTAGATACTTCTATATGCTTTGCTTCTACTAATGATATATAAATTCTAAAAAAATACCTGCATCAGCAATATCACACTTACATTTAATAAACATTTTCTTCAAACATTTTATAGCATCAAGGTTTATATTTTCTATTTTTTGAAAATTTGATATAATATATAATAAATCAGATATCTTTTTCTGTACTTGTAAAATCTCAGATAATCTCCATTCCTCAACTTGTCTCTTGAATATATTTATAGAATCATTTTGAACATTATCATCATTTTTTTGATTTTCTATGAATTGATCTAATCTTCGAAGATTTTCTTGAATCTATAAGTTTTATAAAAAGGCGTACAAGGACCAAACTCTTATACTTACGAGATTAAGTTCATTGTCCATTTGCAAACATATTATGTCAATTTCTTTAACAAGGCCCTTATTTAATTAATAACTCTTTTTTTTTTTCAAGAATATTTACTTTTTCTTCACTTTGAGCTTTCAATGCCTCACTTAAAGAAAGCAACGGTTTCAATTTTATTATATGCTGATCTTTACCTAGAGGAGACCCTTCAATCATATGATCATGAGCTTTACAACTAATATTCTTTAATACCAATTCATTTTGAGGAAAGTCGATAGGAAGAATTTTATTATTTTTAGATTCCATAGTATTTAAATTGTCAGAAAGAGAAATAGAAGACACGCCATATAATACGCATGAATCCTGTGACTTCAGGTGAGCATCCTCTATTTGTCCTGGTTCATCCTGGGGATTTTTGTTTAAATGACTATGATTTTCAAAATCAATATTTTTATTTTCATTTAATAATATAGAAGATGATAAATTATCAGAATCTATTTTGAAAATATTTTCATGCAAATTTTCATGAGATTTTGAAATCTTTTGACACTTTAAATTATCAGAAATATCATAAAGAACAGGTTCATTTAAAGATGGATTAGAATTATCCTTTAAACTATTTTCTTTTAAAAATGGCGTAACATATATAGGAGAATGGGATAATAAAGGTGAGTCTTTTTTAATTTCATTTCCTAAAAAATTAGAATAATGACTTAATATTTTACTTTTATTACCCTGATTAAATTCAATTTTTTCCACATTTTTATCAAAAATTTCATTATGAGATACATTACTCAAAACAACAGACAAATCCACATGTTCAGATGAATTTTGATTATCTTTATTCAGTTCTTCTGATTTTTTTGCCGATTTATCAATTTTATCATCAAAAAACAAATTCTTAAATGAAGAAGTACTTTCTTCATGCTTTGGAAAAACATCAATAGATGTTTCTTTCTAAAAACCATTAATTATTTTTTAAAAGTTTGAAACAAACAATACCCCTACATCAGTATTATCATTAGTTTCAGATAATTGAAAAGTTTTGAGATCATTAAAGGGAAGAATATTAGTATCTAAAGGTTTGATTTCATTTTTTATTTGATTTTTTTCAGTTAAAGAAAAAAAATCAAAAGACTTTTGTCCATTTTCTGTTAAAAGTGAGAATCCAGTACCTTTTCTAGTCATATAGTCAGTAGACAAAGAAGACTTCTGTTTAAAAGAAGCAAAAGAATCAGAAGCCCCAAAAGAAAAGGGTGTAGATGAACCAGATTGTTGATTCCGATTATTTTTAAAATTATCACTTTCATTAATATTAAAAAAATTCATAACTCCTCCAAAAGGATTATCAGACATTATCTCAGACTCCTCATTTGAAACAAAATCTACTCTATCTTTTAAAACAACATCATTTTTTGCTTGTGAATTATTATCTTTAATATGAACTTCCTTATTTTGAAGGTCTGATGTACCAAAAAAAGAAAATAAAGGTTTTGATTCATTAAAATTAACTTCTGATTTATTTTCAAACTTCTGAGATGAATTTTGAATTAAACTTCCAAAAGGAGATTCATTACTAGATTTACTCATAGATGCAAAGGACGTAAATGACGAAGGTTTAACAGTTTGTGACAAATTATTTACAAGGTTATTTTTGGACGGTATATTCCCAAATCCTACGAAATTAGATATTAATATTTATGTAAAATAGTAAAACCTATGTTTACAGGAGATCCAAATGATATATTTCCAAAAGAAGGTGTTCCAAAAGATGGTACTCCAAAAGAAATACCAGGTAACGCAGAGGTATTAGCAAACGACCCAAATGTATTTGAATTTGATGTTTTCTCAAAGGTGGTTCTTGAGTTTAAAGCAGGTAAACTTGGTATAGACATAGGTGTAAAACCAAATCCAGTTTTTTTTTCAATCATAAATACATTCTGATCAAAACCTAAATAAAATGAATTTTTTTTCTGAAAAAAAACAATCTTTTAATACTTCTGTTAGGAATATTTTCTTTAACAGGATGAATAAAGTTATAGGCTTTACACGTTTTTATTGCATCCACATAAAGAATATAATATCCAGTTAAAAGATAATCATTATTAAGAAGATATAAAATAGGCAGAGGAGGTCCTTCTTTAGGCTCATTATTTGGAAATAATGGCTTTTGAATATTTTCAGATAAAGTAAAATCAAGTGCAATCCCAATAGGTGATGTATCACAATCGTTTAAAGCAGAATAGGGTAAAGAAGCTCTACGAGTTTCATCAGATATAGTCAGCGTCCTCCATATTAAATCATCTTTATTGCGGACAATTATACCGATATCAGCACTTGCTGTTGCTGCAATGACAATAAAATCTTTTAAATTAGGCTCCCTAAAATATATCAAAAATTTCAACAATAATATTAAACTAACCAATTTTTAAGATATTTAATAAAATGATAATCAATTCTACTAGTTAAACCAAAAGGTGGAGCAGGATCTACCAGTTTTCCATAAGTAATTGTTCCATTTCTTTCTCTTGTAACTATAAAAATCAAATAATCATGTGTTAAATCTTTTGATGAATTATGATTGCTATAAACAACAAAAAAAACATGATTTTCTAACCACAAAATAGAACTTACTATTGCTTTTAAGATTTCTATTTATAATTTTTTAAAAATTACCATAATAAGCGTCACTCAACGACCTAGATTTATCAATAACTGCTTTTAATAAGCCATCTGGAGTATATTGAGCTAGTTTTCCATCTGATGTTCCACAAACTATTTGTTTACCCTTCTGAGACCATGAAACTTCACAAGTTAAACAAATACTAGGCTTAGCAGATAATACTTACTTGAAGTTACATTATTTACTAAAGGTTCAGAAATACTTCTTTGTGAGGAATTAATTATATAAAGATTACCAAAAAAAGTTAAAACTGCAGTTACATTACTATCTACTGGATTAGGAAGAACATCTTTAACATCTTCAATTTGAAATACAAATTCGGGTTGAAGATAATTATTCTAAACTATTTAAACGTAATTATCATAAATATAAATAAATACCCTTTGAAGCAATATTTGTGTGTTATAAAACATAATTTTGCTTTCTTCAGTAGTGACAATTAAATACTGTTCATCCGCAGAAAAAGAAACATTAACAATTTTTTCTTGAATATGTATTATTGATAATGGATTGTGTTCGACTATCCTTTTAACTGCTCTGCCTTTCAAACTTTCTCTTAAAGATACTGTGGTTCCAAACACAAACCCTAAAAACTAATTAGAACTTTTCATACCAAAGACTTTTACGCACCTGATGGAATTCCCGAGGCATAATAACCATTTTTATTTCCAATACATAATAAAGATGCATTATATCTAGGTGTCTTATCTACGAAAATTTCCTCTAATTGTATATAAGCATTACGTTGTAAAGACAAAAAACCAAAATTCTGAAAAAAAAGTCAAAAATAATATTTAAAATATCTTAACTAACATCAGTATCTTGTTCCTCTAACTCAACTTCTATTGCATTAAAGGGTGTTGTAATTGAAGGATTGAGGACAGAAAATGAATTTAAGGTTGTCATAAACTTTAAAAGTCAAATAAAGAGCTTTTTTAAAACACTCTAAAGCAATTTTAAAATATATTTCTTACTGTATAACTTTACGATCATAAAAATCAAAATAATTTAATTTTATCAGTGTGTATTTTTAAATAATAATATTGTGTAATATATTATCCTAATATTCATAAAGTTTATTACATTTATCAATATAAAAACCCAATATATCAATACATATTTTTATATATTGTCATTATTTCAAAAAACACAATATTTATTTTATGAAATTGAATATTTTAATAAATATAAATTCCAGAAAAATATGATATTATTCTGAAAGATTAAAAGTACTGGTATATTGTTTCAAAAATTAAAGATTATAGTTTTATAGTTTTATAATATCTGTAAAAATAAATAGTAAAATCTTTTATTTTATATTAAAAAATAGCAGAAATTTCTAATCTTAATAATTAGTTAGTCAATATTTATAAAATAATTATTAGAAATAAAAGGTTAGATTATAATAATAATTACAAAAATTAATAAAGTTGCATAATCTGTACTTATAAAAAATTTTAACTATTTAAAAATAAAGAATTTCCGTAAAGAATTTTAATATTAAAATTATGTTTTATTTTTTTCCTAGTTATAAAAAATTAAATATTCATAAATATATTTTAATCTGTTATAATATATAAATTTATAATAATTATTTACAAAAATATTTTATTTAATTATATAATATCTATTTTGACAATTTTCACATAATTAATTTAATTTTCACACAACAATATTTTAGCTTCTACTATTCCGGTTTATTTAACTAAAATTTACTACCCTTTTTAATTTATTCTAAAAAAGGATAATTAACTATATTTCGTAATTAAAATTAAATTTAATAATTTTACCTAAAATATATAACCCACTAATAAATAATTAACCCAAATTACCTTTTAAGTTCATTCGTTAAACATATTAGAAATTAATTTCATATATTTATACTAAGTAGTTATATTAGCTTTTAGCTTTTAGATTATCTGATAATTTATATTATTCAAACATTTAAAAATTTTTTAAATAAGAAAATATTTAACATATTCAGATTATATAAATATAACTTATTTCGTTTAGCATTTCGAAATAATGAAAAATATAATACCTTTTGTTTTTGCAGGAATTATATTCTTTTTAAAATTTACTTATGCGTTTAATGATGCTTTAAATTCAAATCCTACTGATTATGTTTCAAATAATGATGATGATGGGCGTTCTTTAGAACGATCTCAATTTAGTCCGCGCAAATCTAATAAATGTACTAGTATTTTTTTTGGGGCTCCACCTTCAAGTATAATTTTTTATTAATTATATTTTTATTTAACAAATATATAGATAGAACCAAAAAATGCATTCTTTTGGGTTTATTAAATTCAACGCGTTGTGGTTCTGAGGATAATGTGGATTGTATATGTGATTCTAGAGAGATGCATAGAATAGTGTCAAATTGTTCAGATCCCTTCCTTGATTTGTTATTTGATGGTTTTTTTAACAAATATTGTAATGGGCCTCATCCTCCCTCTCCTCCTGAATGCAGGGTTCCTAATCCGTCTTTTCCTACAGTTATATGTGAAGATCCCTTTAAAAATGGAAGTTTTGATTGTAATGAAATTTTATTTATGTTTTTCATTAATTAATATTACTTTTAGCTGGTTTACGCAAGTGTTTAGAAGATGCGGCATCGAACTCTCCATGTAAAGGGAAACATGATGCATCATGCCTTTGTGATTCAAGGGGCTTTTCTTCTGGGGCTCATGATTGTGCGACGAAATACCATAAAAATCAGAAAAAAGTTGAGGAATATCTGAAAAAATTCTGTCAAAGTCCACTTTCAGTTCCTGGATGTAGGCATCGTTTACATGAGGATATACCAATTAAAGAAAGTGGGGAGGGGATTTTAAGAATTAACCTGAAAACAATGCTTCTTATAATTGGGATAATTATACCTATAGCTTTTGGACTATGAGCATTTTTTAATATTATGTCTTGATAAATTATTAGATATTTATATTTATTTTTAATGTAGGACTGTTTTATTGATTTTTTTTGGTGTAATAAAATTTAATATTTAATATCTTTTCAATAAAAAATAATTTTATTTAAAGATTATTAATTTTTAGAAATAAATATTTAGTAATCTCTTAAATATTTATTTTTATAATTTTTTTAATTTAGATTAACACTTTAAAAATGTCTGTAAATACATGAGAATGATAAAGGTTTAAATATAAAAGCTAAATAAAAAGGACGTTTTTAAAATTGAAGTATATAAAATATCAAAAATTTTTACAATTAGTATTATTCAAAAAAATAAAAAATACATCATATATTTTTTAAAATATCAAATATATAAAAATAAAAATCATATATCAAAATCAAATTAAATTAAAAAAAAAGATTCTTAAGAAACAAAATAAAAATGATTAAATGATAAAGAATCTTTTCAAATATATTTCATTAGCAAGAATAATTATTAGATAAAAAATATTAATAGAAATATTCAAAAAATAGAAATAAAAAAAAGATAAATTGAAAAAATGTAAAAAAAATGGAGAATTTATAAAAAGAATAAAAAAAAAGAATATAAAGAAAAAGATAATATAAAAGAAAAAAGAAATAAATTTATTAATAATAAAAAAATAGCAATAGTAAATAATAAATAAATAAATAAAATTTAATATATATATATTAAAAAAAGTATATAAAAAGATAATATTAAATAAAATTTTATATTTTTCTAAAATTTTTAATATTATATCAAAATTATTTTATAAATATACAAATCGTTAAATATGATAAAAAAAATAGTTTATCAAGAAATATTAAAAGAAATAATTGTACAGGATTCAAATATTTAGATTTATTAATATTTATATATTTAATACTAATATTTATTTAATATTAAATATTCATTTTTATTTTAGATTTACAAGGATAAGGGATCGAGTTATTACTGAAACGTGTAACTTTATATAAAACGGACATCATGAAAAAAAAGAAGATGTAAAGTATCTTTTATAC
>JABTEF010000010.1:162128-173204 GCA_017311265.1 Pneumocystis canis | reverse complement strand
GTAAAATCATTATGAAAGTCCACTAGCATGTATTAAAAAAAAGAAAAGAATGATGCAAAGTTATAAACCAGAGAAAAAATCGAGATTTTTTGTATAACGTTTTCGTAATATAGGATCCAATTGTAATATGGAAAATTGATGTGCGGCTTCCGATGCAATACTCCGTACCTGTTTATAACTGCCCGCGTTCCCAGGTATAAAAAGAACAGGAATGCCTTGAAGCTGAAATGATTAATGAATAAAATAATATCGAAAAATTCATTACATTATGCAAATCTGCTGGGTTCCGTTCATGATATAAATAAAGGTTATACTTATTGGCATGTTTTGTGTATTTTTTATCAAATCCAATTAATTGTGTATATGATGGAGACATCGCCGGTATAATACATGTGGATTGATCGCGTTGCAAATAAATAAATGAATAACTCATTAAACTAATCATAATAATTGAAAATCCCGTAATTAATAAAATTCCACATGTTAATAAATTATTTTTATTATATATTAATCTTATTGGATGTCGCATATTGAATAGATATGAAATTCTCATATACACCCACTCTATAATCTTCTGAACCAATTTCTTTCTGAAATCTTTTTCTTCCCATTTTTTTATTCTTTTCTTTATATGTAAAGACTTGTCATTTTTTACATCATGATCCTGGTCTTGTTTTGCTGAATATGGGCCGCCTAATCGACGTCGCATTCACTTACATTTTAAAATTCTTTATTCACCAATGATTCTCTTAATATTCCTTATTTGCCATTTCTATTAATTGAATCCTCTTCATGGTCTTATGATCTCCATTATTCATCATTTTCACTGTATTTTTTTTTCAATTCTTCATCTCCCCGTGTCTCCCGTGTCTCTTTCGCGTGTGTGTGTGTCATCTTATCATCAATCTCTCCCCGCACACGTGCACGTCGAACGATCTTATTGCCATAAATCTTCAACGATCGTTTTTTTCAAAAAAAAAAACATAAAATGGAATAAAATATTTATAAAAATGAACGTGAAATGAGCGTTGAATACATTTTTAATGATTTGGGTTATTTTTCCTCTTATTTTTATTAAACATTCTTTTATTATTAAAAAATGATGAAAAAAAAACCGATTTTTTTTTTTAAACGATCCCGCTTTTTAACCAGAAACGGTGTATCCCAAGCCGGTATCCAAGTGGTATCCGGGCGGTATCCAAGCGGGTGGTTTTTTTTAACCAGATATTATGTGATAGGGTTTTGAAATAGGGTTTTTTGATTATAAAATGAACGATTTTTTAAACAAGTATATTAACGTTGTCTATTTTTTAAGAGACGAATAAAAAATTATCATTTTTTGATAAAAAAAGAGCGTTTATCGAATATTATATAAAATAATATTTGACTTAATATTCGTGTGAGATCAATGTTATCTTTTTTTAAAAACAATAGTTTTTTTCAAGTTTTAGCGGGGGGAGTTGGACTTTTTGTTATAATAATAATGATTTTCATGATCTTTTAATTGATATATTTTATAGTCAGACGGATATTTAAATGGCGTTTCTGGAAGTCTTAGTATTATTATGGGTAATATTTATTCTAAAGATTATACGACTCATAAAAAATCTTTATTAAATTCATTAATTTTTATTGGTAATGTTCTTGGAATGTTAATTTTTGGTTACGCTTGCGATAAATCGGGTCGTAAATATTCATTAACCCTTGCGAGTGTTTTTCTCGTCGTTTTCTCAATTCTTTCTGCTGCCGCTTATTATAAAGGCACAGATTCGGGTATTATTAACTCCCTTATTATCTATCGATTTCTTCTTGGTATCGGTATCGGTGGAGGTATATACACTCATCATTGCAAAATCTTGCAATGTAGCAATGATTTCTACGAGGAAATATTAACTCAATATTTTAGAATATCCGGCTGGATCAACATCTATTAGTGAAGGCGCACAAGAACTGAGCGGAAATCATAAACACTCATTGGTTTCATAACTCTTTCATTCATTTTTTTTCTATATTTTTTAACTCATAATAGTTTATTTTTCTAACCGATTTCATGATTTGTGCTGGTTTTGTACTTGCCGGTCTTTTCTCTTATTTTCTAACGGCAATGTTCATTTCATTTACTGTATGGGATGTAGGTGGTCAAGACAAAATTCGCCCTTTATGGAGACATTATTTTCAAAATACACAAGGCATTATCTTCGTCGTCGACTCTAATGACCGTGAACGCGTTCCCGAAGCACGAGAAGAATTAACACGAATGCTTAGCGAAGATGAACTTCGTGATGCTCTTTTACTGGTTTTTGCAAATAAACAGGATCTTCCAAATGCTATGAATGCTGCAGAAATTACCGATAAACTTGGTCTCGTAAGTTTTTTTTCATCCTCTTACTCCCATTCACCATTAGTCTTCTTTACGACATCGCAATTGGTATATTCAAGCAACTTGTGCTACCTCGGGAGGTCCTTCATACACATCGATAAACACCATGTTAACGCTCTTACAGATGGATTATACGAAGGGTTAGAATGGCTTTCGTGTAATTTAAAAAAACGAAGCTCAAGTTATTAAACGGAAAACATAGGGATGGGCAGTCATGTTAAAGATAAGTATGTTTTTTATTCTTTATTATCCGCATACTAATAAATCATTTTAGCCAATTGAAAAACGTATCCAATGTCAAACGAATAAAATTGATTTGCTTTTTACAAATATTCAATTAAACATTAGATCAACTTATGCTCATCTTTAATGTATCCATTTTTATATTCATTAAATATCTACTCTGAAACAAATTGAACCCATTTTTTCATACATGATTAAATAGCTTTTTATTTTTTCGCTACAGTATCTTTATTTCCTATATATTGTTTCGCTTCATATCATTACATATGCCTTTCAATCAGGAATTGATTAAACTATATTATTTCCGGTCTTTTCATATAGTTTAGTTTATCTGCCAGAGGAAATTCTATCTTTAAAATGACCGAGTCTTCCAATAACCTTTTCAACTCATCTATATTAACTTATTTCTTTTTTAAAACCATGATTCTATCATAAACATTCATCATTGATAGTGACAATTAATCATTTCAATACTTGCTTTGAAGGCTAGTTAGATACGAATCAGAAAATTCATATTTTTAGAAAAAAATATAATAATAATTGATCTATATTATCATATTTGTTTGTTTATGATCCACCTTTTTCTATTATATAAAATTGAGATCCTACGAAGATCATTAGCAATGATAAAACATAGATCAAGGTGATAAAGAATACTAACAAATATAAAATCATTAGACATTCGAAAACAATGAGTATAAATGAATCATTTGTATATCTGTCAAAATTATAAACGGCAAAAATCATTCATTCTTCTAAAAGCATCATTTGTTATCAATTGAATCTTTCAATTGATTTTCTTATTCAAAATTACCATTGTTTTTTCCAATTACTTTTAGTTAAATTAAGTCATGAAATATAAACCTTCTATAAGATATTTAGTTGAGTAAAAAAAATGGATCCTCAATGAAGTTTATGAAAAATAATGGGTTTTTTTACCGAAAAAATAAAGATTTGTCAAAAATCAATCCATAACCAATGGATTGAGCAATAACAACGCCAAAAAGAAGTCCAACAGCAATTTCAGATTTTTTCCGAATTACAACCATAAGAGAAGCAATGGACATTACTAAAACGTTTAAAATCAAAAAAGCATGACTTAATCCTCGATAAAAATGTCGATAAACATGTAAATAATATAATTGACCCTTCATTTGTGTCATAATACGCACAGAATCTTCAATAAATGTCACAACAATTAATAATCGTCCTAATGCTGGAATATATCTTGAAATGTTTGTTAGAAAAAAATGAAAGGGATAGATTTTTAATGATTTTTGATGTAATATTTTCCTCATATTTGTGTATTTTTTTTTCCACGAATCAACATGTCCCATTGAGCTCATGTTGAACTTCCAATTGAAATAAAAATGATCAAAATTAACTTACGATTTAAAAGGACTCATCATTATATCAATGGATTCTTCAAAATTTTTAAAACGAGATTGTAATAAAGTGAAGATTTGAAAAGATGAAGATTCAGATGAATGAGAGGAAACACTGTATGAAGGAATAGGTGAAAATTGAGTCGTCATGAAGGATTGTTCTTGTTGTTCTTGAAAGGTTTGTTTTTTTTTCAAGTGAAAAAGTTTTTTTTTACGAACACATGAATTCGTATCGTTTTTTTTTAAAAAAAAGCCTTTTCGCCGTCAACGTAGACTCATTTTCAGCATTTGTCTACACCTGTTGTTCTCGGTTCACGTTTTGGTCGTTTTGAATGCGCCGTCTACCGAGGTGTATGCGTAGTGTATGCGTCGACGTATATGCGTACTATATGCACTGAGTTGTATGCGTGATATATGCGCATTGTATGCGTGGTGGATGCACTGAGTAGATGATAACTGATTAGCACATGGTTTAGTGAAAAGTAAATTATTAAAAACCGTGAATATGACAGACCATTCTTCTTTAGAAATGAATGTTTTTCTTTCTTCACTTTCTTCGGAAAAAAATGAATATCTTTCAGTCATTTACAAGCGTCTTCGAGCTTATCTTAAGAAAAAGGTTAAATATCTCTACTCCTGACACTCTATTTCTTCATGTAATATCTTCTTTTTAACCTCTGAATAGTCTCGTTTAGATCGTTTAGAACAATGGAATCAAGAAGATTTGAATGAAGATCAGCGAACTTTTCTTCGCAATAAAGATCAGGTTCTAGCGCCACTTCGTGAATTGGAGATGCTAGCGCGTCAATTGATCGCTTTGTCTCAGGCACAGCAAGCACAGATGCTGCCGGTGGAACCGACTCGGCCGGTGCAATTGACGCAATTGGGGTCCATTCAAGCAGAAGATCCTTCGAATGGACTCTTAACGGATCAGCCTGTTGAAAAGGAAGTTTTAGAAACGGGAAGAGTGCGTATACTTGTTGGATTTTTAAAGCATGCAAGTATTATTCGTCATACGCCAACTCCACAGATGGATTATAATGCTGCAGTGGAGCGGGTTTTGCAGCAAGTTTATGAAGCAGATGAAATATCTATTAATATTGTTGAAAAACTTTATAGAGGATCTGATGAATATATTGATCAAAGTCAAACGGTAACATGTATGTTTTTATGTTAAATGGTTTTTATTATATATTGTTAATTCATTCTATCAAGATCGTCAGATGAAACAACATATCGAATCTCAATGGCAGCCTGAACCCACTCCTTCCCCGCCTTTAAATACGGATACTTATGCTTTTCATCCATCAGAATCAAGAGATTATGATTCAGCTGACTTGAGATCCAACGAATCAATGATTCCTGGTAAAAAAATGTATGAACATATTAGTTTTCTCAATAAAAGTGAAATTGAAGGTGAGTTTTGCCGAGACGAAGATTAAATCATGACGAAGAATATAGGCACTTCATTAAAAGAGTCTTTAGCAACTCATCATTATACCCCCATACCCATGAATCCATTAACCGATGTACCTTATTCTCCTCACTCAGCCGAACGGGGTGTTTTTACTTCGTCTGGACCGTATGGCCTGTCTAATTCACGACCAACGACTTGGGAACCCTATGGTACGCATCCTTTGAATGCAGGTCGCTGGGATTTAGAGAAGCAAGAGCCATTGACGAGTTTTGAAGCACAATCAGAGGGGAAAACGAGACGAATGAATTTACCCGGCCATTTAGCTCCAGAAAATAAGGGAAGAGAGAGAGGATCTGGAGATTATAGCCATCGGGAAGCGCTTTATCACCGAAATAATGAATATATTGGACGAGGACGTCGAAAAAAAGGTTTTGAAAATAAAGGTTCTAATACGTTTGAAAGATATAATAAGAAGGGCACGCGCGGTATGGAATCGACGTTTTCCAATGAAGCGTCGAGACCTATAGAGCGTGAATGAAAACACTGAAATGAATGTTTAATCATGATGATAAAAATGATTTTTTGTAGATTTTATTATTAATATTAAAAAAAAGAAAAGAGAATCTTTCTTTATCAACACCCCTCTTTTAAATCATTATTTACATTTTTAAAAAAAAATAAAACTTGTCTTTATACAGCTCTTCTCATTCAAAATCATCACTTTCATCTCCCTTCTTATCATCATAATCTCTCCTTCTTTCTTTATCAGCTGTTCATCCCTTCTCTCTTATAATAATAAATCTCTCCCTCTCTGCCCGTACGCTATCGAAATCTTGTAAAGAAAACGATTCTTCAAAACACCTAGTCGTTGATTAAAATCAATAAAGTTGTGAATCATGGTAAGAGAAGCACATTCCAATTGACCGTGTTATTCTATCTATAAAAGCTGATATTTTTATTTCTTAGTCTAAATCTGGAGTTCAAGTGAATGAAGACTGTCTGACAGCTTTTCATCAACTCAAACATAGCAAATTGCATAAATATATCATTTTTACTATTAATACTATGAATACGCATATTGTCGTTGAAAAAACATCATCAAGTTCGGATTATCAACAATTTATGGATGCTTTACCGGAAAATGATTGTCGTTATGCAGTTTATGATTTAGAATATTATCTTGAAGGCGAGGGAAAAAGAACCAAGGTTCATCGATTCATTGCTTTTATAATCTATTACTTAAAATCATTTAGATATGCTTTTTTACTTGGTAGGTATTTTTATTTTTTCATATCACCCTATACAACATAACGGATGATCAAACATCTCTTTTTTTTTAAACCCATCATCTTCAACCTTTTCCCCTATCCATCTATCATCACTCCCTCAAAACTTGATTGATATGCAATAGGTCTCCGGAAACTTCTCCTATTAGATCAAAAATGCTTTATGCATCATCTAAAGATGCACTTCGACGAGCTCTATGCGGTATTTCTATTGAAATTCAGGGAACTGACTTAAGCGAAATCGCTTTTGAAACTGTCTTTGAAAGAATTACTAGGCGCACTTCTGCATAGGTTTAATTAATCAGAATTTTTCTTTCTTTTAATGAAAAGCATCAAAATGAAAATATTTAATTAAAATAATTTTCACAAATGATTTCATTATATTAATAATTTCGCTTTCATAAATCATTTTCTATACTACAAATAATATCCTAATTGTTTCAACCGAAACTCATGGATTCATATTACATATATTTCCTTTCAAGCATTTTTTATTCAATTTTTATGTTAAAAATACTATATGAAAATATGCCTATTTATAATTTCAATTTTTTTCAGAAAATAGTCGTATAATTGCCATATTTCTAATAAATTTCAATGTTATTAGGATGCTTTGAATAATATAATTTTTTCTCTAATCATATGTAATACTCAATATTCGTTGATTTTAAAATTCTTTTTTTAGAATTTATAAAAAGAATGTTTTCATTTATAGTATTCAACAATATATTATCTAACATATCATATTATTATTTGACTATTTTTTAAATAAAAAAGTATATTTTTATTACACAAATTCAATATGTTTAGCGACTTGTTCTGGTCGAAGGACTAAGAATGATTCGCCAGATGCTGACCATTTAATAAGAGAATCTGATGTAGAATCCGAAACCATACTATTTCATAATTTAAATCTCCTCATATCATCATTTCATTTATACTTATATAATTTATTTAAAAAAGCTGGAACATTTTTGGCTTGAGGAAGTGGTATAAAATTCCTAGACGTCGCTGCAGCTTTCACTAAATCACTCCCAAGTGACGTGTCAACCGACATTTTCATTAATCGGTTCCCTTATCCAACGCCCCCAACACACTGGACACGGATAACGGTTTCAAACCGTTATTAATCAATCTAAATCTCCTTAACCTCCTAACCTTCTTGGCCCGCTATTAAAACAAATAAACAAACCTTGTTTAAAGTCAAGAACACCTTAAAAGACTTGTTAAAATAAGATTTTGAAAATCTTAAGATTTTCAATTTTTTTAATCGTTGGAACCTTAAAAAATGAAAAAAAAACCTTAATCAACCCTTTCATTCTTAACTTTTATGATAATATGACTGAGGATTTTGACTTAGCTCAGGCATCTGTTTTAGTTTGTTCTGAATCTATGGTAGAAACGGGTGTTAAAGTGGTAGGATTGGATCATAATCAATATCCAGCTGATCCAGAGACCGATCAAACCAGTCTGACGATTGAAGCGTTAATTCAGTCGATGTATACGACGGGATTTCAGGCGACAAATCTTGCAATAGCCATAGATATTATCAATGAAATGGTAAAGGGATTTGGAGGGTTTTCGTAAGTTGATAATAAGATGGCATTAGAGAAATTGGAGATCGTCTGGACAGGAGGGTGTTTCAGGGGATGGAGGAGACGAGAGATGTACGATTTTTCTTGGATATACATCTAATTTAGTTTCATCGGGTGTTAGAGAGTCGATTCGTTATTTAGTGCAACATAAAAAAGTTTCATGTATTGTTACAACGGCAGGAGGCATAGAAGAGGATATTATTAAATGTTTAGATCATACTTATTTAGGATCATTTGAATTAGATGGATCTGAACTTAGAAAAAAAGGATTAAATCGTATTGGAAATCTTTTAATACCTAATAACAATTATTGTAAATTCCAGGACTGGATCATACCTATTTTTGATACTTTATTAAAAGAACAAAAACATGAAAATAAAATATGGACCCCATGTTCGATGATTCATCGTCTTGGGAAAGAAATTAATAACCAAGAAAGCATATGTTATTGGGCCTATAAAAATCAAATACCTATTTTTTGTCCTGCATTAACCGATGGTTCTTTGGGTGATATGATTTATTTTCATTCTTTCCGAAATCCTGGGTTAATTATAGACATTGCCCAAGATATTCGAGCTATTAATACAATTTCTCTTAGAGCAAAACGTTCAGGAATCATTATTCTTGGTGGTGGAATAGTTAAACATCATATAGCAAATGCTAATTTAATGAGAAACGGGGCAGATTATTCTGTTTATATTAATACAGGCCAGGAATTTGATGGGAGCGATAGTGGTGCTAGACCTGATGAAGCTGTTAGTTGGGGGAAAATTAAAGCAGATGCTAAAATGATAAAATTGTATACTGATGCAAGCATAGTCTTTCCTATGATTGTGGCAGCTACATTTGCAAAAAAATAATTCCAACAAAACAAAAATATCTTATATATTTTTCAAAATCATATTCTCACAGATATAAAACGTTATTAAAAATCTAGATATAAAATAAAAAATCTGAAATAATTGAATATAACCAATAAATATATTCTATTTAATCATCCTTTATTTAAAAATATGTAATCATTATTAACTTTATTTAAAAAAACGTATTTATTAATTGTAAAAGATGTAAATTTTATAAAATTAAAAAAAATCAGATTTATAATTATTGGAAATTCCTAAGATGAATGTTTTCAATATAGTCTCTGGGTGGCTCAGTTGGTTGAGTGTCTAACTCTTGATTTCGGCTCGGATTGTGATCTCCGGGTCATAGGATTGAGTTTTCTGTGATGGGATCCCAATCATCATCATCTTTTTCTGCATAAGATATAATACCACCGCGGGATGAAAGTCTTCCAGTGCTTCTAGACCCAGATTGCCCTTGAATAGGAATAATCAGTGACGTATTTCCTGTTCTTATACGTGATGCATACGTCGTAATCACACCGAAAACTGGTTGAGACGGTTTTAACATCTTAATACACTCAAATAATGTCGGACAAAAGAAATCCTCTAATGAATCACTAAAATCTATCTGTTTCTTATGTTTTATACTGTTAAATCAAGAAATTGTAATAATTAAATGAGAAAATTGATAAAAATTGATTTTTTAAAGCTTAAGATGATAAAACGTCGATCAGTGGAGCTCTAAAAATGAAGAGATGGGATAAAGTGAAGTTAACGTTAATAAAAGAATGTAAAAATACAAGATCTTTATGATATGAATGTATATTTAATAAGATTTTTTATGTTTATAGAATGAATGGACATAATGAAAATGAAAAACGATAATTATGGGTTTAAAAGATCAATAAGAATGCATGAGAAGAATGGCTCGTCAATAGTGTTGATGAATGTTTTTAATTTGTTTTTTTTATATGAATTTTATCTCAAAAAAATGAGATTGAAAGGAAAAGAATGTATATAGTCCGATCCAGTTGTCAATGATGGATATAGATGATGAAAAAAATAAAGAATTTATAAATGTTTTTGAAAGAATGGCTAAATAAATCGATTGATCTGATATAAAATATAGAAATATTTTAAAGATAAGATGTTATGATAAAAGTTCTTCATGATGTTTATTGTCTTCCTGATGATTGTCTTTCTCAGATTCTTCTTTTCCTATAAATCTCCTTAACCAAGACATTCGTGGTCCTGATTTACTTCTCTCTGAAATTTTAAAACCATATATTTTTGGTTGATAAATATGAAAACAATTTTTAGGAGTCGATGGTTTATATTCAGGATATGTTTGAAAAAATAGATGAGGAAAGGTTGTTCCAAAAAAAGCTCCATCAATATTTTGAAATCTAGAATTGGGAGGAACATAAATATCTAAACAATTAGGACAAAAAAGTTTAACTGTCTCTAATCCCGGGAGATCTGATCTTCCACAAGGTACAACAGGAGAGGAATTGCAATAGACTCTTGGACAATGACCAAAATGTCCCATTTCAAACTTTTCGGCCTAAGTTTGAATTAATTTTAATTGAAAAAATGTTTTATCTTGCCATTGCGTGTAAACCTGATCTTGAAACGATGTATCTTTGGTGAATAAGGCCATACAAAAGCTCTGCGCTACCTTCTATGATATTTTGATCGGGTACTCGTACATGTTCATCTGTGTTTTCTTCTCATAAAATTATAAATAATAATCATCATCATATTTATAAAATACCCGAATCTACATCTAATATCATGTCAAGGGCTTCCTTATAGAATGGAACAAGAGTGCTAAGTCCCGTTAAATTAAAATTATCTTCAATAAATTCCTCAGAAACTTCTGCAAAATAATCATGACCTATATGAGAACACCACCATGAAATCCT
>JABTEF010000010.1:1814-162028 GCA_017311265.1 Pneumocystis canis | reverse complement strand
CAGTTGATTTCTGATAACGACGAATTTCACGTAATGCAACCGTTCCTGGACGATAACGATGTGGTTTTTTAACTCCTCCTGTCGTTGGTGCTGATTTACGTGCTGCTTTCGTTGCAAGTTGTTTACGCGGTGCTTTTCCTCCCGTTGATTTACGTGCTGTTTGCTACAAGTTTTATTAATTTTCTTCTTTATCTCCCCTTTCCTTATAAAATTTACCTTTGTACGTGCCATTTTATAAATATTTAAGGAACTTTAATTTTTCCTCTTTTTTTCGTTAAAACCCTCTTTTATATATAAAGAAATCCCATCAAACGATTCTCCTAGCAACCTCATAGCAACCAAATTTTGGAATGTATTTCTATCTAAAAAAGGAAATCGATTGGAATTTTTTATTCAATTAAATAATTTTTTTTTTGATTTATTCAATTTATTAAGTTTAAACGATTTAAAAAGAGAAATGTTAAGAAATTTATTAAGAAAATTTTAAAAGAGAAATTATTATTATTATTATTTAAAGAAAGGGTTTATTAAAGATGTCTGGACGAGGGAAAGGTGGTAAAGGGTTAGGAAAAGGAGGAGCCAAACGCCATAGAAAGATATTAAGAGATAATATTCAGGGGATTACGAAACCGGCTATTCGAAGATTAGCACGCCGAGGAGGAGTAAAACGTATTTCAGCATTAATTTATGAAGAAACAAGAGGGGTTTTAAAAGTTTTCTTAGAAAGTGTTATTCGAGATGCAGTTACATATACAGAACATGCTAAACGTAAAACTGTTACAAGTTTAGATGTAGTTTATGCACTTAAACGACAAGGAAGAACGATTTATGGATTTGGGGGATAAAGTTAAAAAAATCACTGAGAAAAAAACAGATTTATATTTGTTTATTTCTCTTTTTTATGAAATAAAATTGTTTTTAATACTTGTATTTGCTAAATAACATTCCTGTTTACATTTTATAATATGAATTTTTTTATACTTTTTATTAATTATTCTTCATTATCTTTTTCAAATAAATCTTCTTCTAAATCTTAAAAATCTTTATTCATTTTATTTTTATTTAAAATAATCATACTTATTAATAAATGATCATCTTCAATAACAGGTCGCAAATAAATATCAAGTCCAATATAATTTTCACGTACCATAACATCTGGTTTTAACCCTTGACGAACTTGATCACGAATATAATTAATAAGACGAACTGTATTATAAAAATCAAGTTTAAATTCCCTTTGTAATGCTGGTAAATCAAAATCATGATCTACATATAATAAATTAATCCAATATACATGATTTATAAAAAAATAATTATATAACCTTCTTTACAATGTATATAAACTTGCTGTGTTAAATTAAACGTAGCACAACAAAATAAACACTGTGCTATAGACTCATCAACTTCATCAAAATCAGCCCATTCATTCTCTAGAAAAATTTTAATATATAAATTAAAAATATTTATTTATTAAAAAGAAGATTTACCATCTTCTGCTTCATAATCACTACTTGATGATTCAATATCCATTATTTACAAAGGTAAAAAAACTTTACACATAAAACATTCTATTACGGATCTAATAATGATGAATACATTACGATTCATCCATTTTTTATATTACCAATAATAGATTATACAAATACCTTAAAATTAATAAAACATAAATACATTTTTTTTAACAGACTTCTATTTATAATATTATAATATAAAAAAATGAATACTACAAAATAAAAAGATCATTTATAAAACCCACTTAATCAATAATTAACCATTTTATAATCTTAATAAACGTAACATAATTGTTGCACCTCTAACATTATGCTCTTCTCTTGCTATTTGCCTGGAATTTGTTTCATTCATGATTTCAGGATTCTTTTCTAATGACCTACGAAGAATTTTGGTTAGAAGTGATTGATGTTGAAAAATTGCATCATCTAAGCCTATAGGATCATGAGTTATAAAATATTCCATTTGAACATCATTCGTAACTAATTTTATTTAGAAAAATATAAAAAAATCTTAAATATACCCAATAAACCCGCCTTTTTGCGAAAACGTTGAACACGATTAATAACCTCTCTGACAAGAGATTCACTTTTTAATTCAGGATATATTTTAGTCTCCAAAATAACAGAAACATCCTGGTCACTGTTGATTTGATAATCTGCTGTATACTCAATATGAAGAGTTCGTACTACCTAATTCATTTAAAAAAGAATACAAACAATTGAAAACAAAACCTGAAGATCTTCTTCAACTAATTTTATATTCTCAATTACAATTTCTTTATCTTCAATAAATTTCTTAACTTGATCAGAAGTCACATTTGACAAAGACTTCTTTACTTTAACAACATCTTGTCGAAGTTTTTTACCAAGCACTGACCAATCTGTTACAAGACTATAGCACACACCATATTTTTCTTCATCAGAAGAAAGGATAAGATTCCTAATATTCAATTCTTCAATAATATATTGCTCAAGAGATTTAATGTCTTCCAAATATTGTTCATCATGATGTATTACAATAAACTGTCTCAAAGGAACCTATATTATTAACAACTTAATTAAAAGAAAATGAATTTACCTTTAATCCAATTGAATTTTTTTCCCTAAGATTACGCGCTAAATCAATAACCTTTTGCATTCTAGAAAATCTCCTTTCAACATCAGGTTGCAAACGCTCTTGCAATATTTCCGGAAAACTAACAAAATGGATTGATCTAACATCATCATCCGTAGTTTTGGGAATATATTTCCTAAGATTCTGATATATAGTTTCTGTTAAAAACGGAGTAAAGGGTGCCATTGTTCTACATAAAGTATAAAGAACATCAAAAAGTACATTTAATGCAGTTAAAGTGTCATCTTTTCCATATTCACCCTGAAACATAATAATTTAGAAAAAATAATTATGATACTAATATCAAAACACTTACTTTTAATCGCCGTCTATTAAACCTAATATACCAATTTGTCATATCTTCAATAAGTTTAAGAAGTCTTGATACAACCGTATATAAACGATATTCTAAAAAATCAAAATCCAAGTATAACCCAAAAAAATCACAAACCTGACATTTCTTTCTTAACAAAACCTATAAGACTCTGACAATTAGACAGTATCCATTTGTCCATCACATTATTATTTGCTTCATTACTAGGATCATACATAAAATTTATATTTTCTGATTTTTTAAGCAATCTCACTTGCATTTCAAAAAAGTTGTAACTATTCCACCACGGAATAATAACTTTTGCAACAACTTCTTTAACACCATCTTCCTTAAACTTTAAAGGTTCCGCGCGTACAACAGGAGAATTAATGAGATATAATCGCAATGCATCAGCACCATACTTCTCAAAAATAATAGATAATTCTGGATAATTCTTCAGGCGCTTTGACATTTTTTTGCCATCAGAAGCAAGAACCAATCCATTTACAATAACATTTTTAAAAGGAGCAACTCCAAACAATTGAACACCAAGAACAAGAAGCGTATAAAACCAACCACGAGTTTGATCAAGACCCTCAGCAATAAAATCAGCGGGAAAACCCTCCATGAATTTCTCAGAATTTTGAAATGGATAATATACAGAAGCATAAGGCATACTATTTTAACGAATAAGGTAACATATTAATACAGATATACATTTTCTTACCTCCCAGACTCAAACCAACAATCAAACACTTCCTCCACTCGTTTAAGCATACCTTTACCTTTCTTAGAAGGTATTGTAATATGATCTATCTTATCCCGATGAAGATCTGTCAAATTACGTTCACCAGAAAGCTCTTCAAGCTCAGAAATAGACCCTATACATACAATTTCCTCAAAATCACTAGAAACCCAAAGAGGTATAGGAGTTCCCCAATAACGATTCCGAGAAATATTCCAATCCCGGGAACTTTCAATCCAATTTGTAAAACGCTTATCTTTAACAAATGAAGGCACCCATCTTGTTTTTTCAATGGCACTCAGCATTTCCTTGACATCTTCTTTAACTTTCACAAACCATGATGGAACTGTCCTGTATAAAAGAGGTGTATCAGATCTCCAACAAAACGGATAACTATGTACTATTTGGTCTTGCACAATTAACCTTTTCTTCTCCTTAAGAACTTTTTGTATAGCTTTATCAGCAGTCTAACCAAGATTAAAACTTTTCATTATATTATTAGACCTACTTTAACATACATTCCAGCAAAATCAGTAATTTCAGCTGTGAAATTTCCTTTTTCATCTAATGGACAAGGAGGAGAAATATTCTCATCAATAATTCCATTATCAATAGCTGTATTATAATCGTCTTCTCCAAATGCCGGTGCTTGATGAACAATCCCTGTACCATTATCAGAAGTAACATATTGAGCTGTAACAACTTTAAACGCCCTTTCTTTAAAGCTTTCATAGAAATAATAAAAAGGAGGATCATATTCCCAATTTTTCATGTCAATTCCTTTAATATTTTGTAGTTTAATAAATTTAGCTTTTTTGATGTCCTTGTAAAGTATTCCTAAGCGATTTTCTAATAAAATAAAATTCCTTCCAGACTCTTGATCATGTATTTTAATGTATTCAAAATCAGGATTCACACATAAACTAAGATGAGAAGGCAATGTCCATGGTGTTGTTGTCCATGCAAGTAAAGATGTAGATGGATCATCAAGTAAAGGAAATGATACCACAACTATTCAATTAAAAAAATAAATGAAATAAATTTATGAACCTTACTAGATGGATCAGTAACATCTTTATAATTCTGCTGAGCTTCAAAATTACTAAGAGGTGTTGTACAAGCTGTAGAATAAGGCATAACTCGAAAACTTCGATATATTTTGTTTTTTTCATAAAGATACTTAAAAACATACCATACAGATTGCATAAATCGAGTATCAAGTGTTTTATAATCATTATCAAATTCAATCCAACGTCCTAACCTTTCAATTCTTTGTTTCCATTCATGAGAATATCTCATAACAATAGCACGACATTCACTATTATATCTAAAAATAGTAAAAGAGATATAAATAAAGCATTTATTATCACTTCTCAATCCCCATTAACATTACATCATTCTTTCCACTAATCCCAAGTTTCTTATCTATTTCATGTTCAACAGGTAAACCATGACAATCCCATCCAAATCGACGTTCAACATAATGTCCTGTATTATGTGCATAACGAGTTACTATATCCTATAAAAGTTTGAATTAGTTTATTTATAAATATCATTTAAATCATTTAAAACTTTAATAGTAGAAGCTAAAACAAAGAGTAAGAATAAATAAAAATCAATAATAATATACCAAGAATATGTCCATAATGTGGGAGCCCACTTAATTCAATATTTTTAATGAAAATGATTAAAGTTATTATAAAACTTACGTAGCAAAAGGAGGTCCATCATAAAAATTAAAAGGTTTTCTCCCTTTTGAAAGTTTTAAAGATGTTTTAAAAGCATCAATTTCATTCCAAAATTTAAGAACATTTAATTCTTCAGAAATAACATTAAAACTAGTCATTTTTTAAAAAACAATATTTTTTATTAACATTTTTAATTAATCAAAAATCTTTTTTTAATAATAAAAAAAATAATTCATTTAAATATATTTCATTGACAATAAATTAAAAAAACCTAATGCAAAACCAATTTCATTATTAAAATACCAATGATAAAGAAGAATTAAACATAAAAAACCATATACTCCAAAGATTATTTTTAAAAAAAATGTAACAAATTGCATCAAGAATATAAATATTAAAATATCAAACAAGGCCGTCATAGAGACTTAATGCTTGAACAATTGTAGAATCCTTTTTACTACCTTCCCGAAATTCATCAACAGTAAGATAACCATTACAATCCTATAATTAAATTAGAAAAACAAATAACAATCAATACAAAACCTTATCCATTAACCCAAAAATCTTATCAACACGCTAAAATAATGAATAAGAATAAAAATATAATTTAATACAAACTTTTTCAGGTGTATCTTCATCCTCTGGAAGTTTAACCATATTTCCAACCATTTTATAAATTGCAGTCACTATTTGAAGCATCTCATTATAAGTAATTATTCCATCATTATCAATATCATAAAGATGAAATGCCCCTATATGAAAATAAACAAACAAAAAACATTTTCACATTAAATACATACACATTAACTTTTCTTCAAGACGTCCACGAGATGTAATAGATAATGCGCAAATAAATTCTTTAAAATCAATCACTCCATTATTATCTGTATCAAATACATTAAACACATAATTCGCAAATAAAGACGGATCTAATCTTTATTAACATTAAAAAAAATCCTTAAAACGCATACCTCCAAATGGAAAAAATTGTTTATAAATTGCACAAAATTCTTCTTTACAAAGTTGTCCTGTTGGACAATCCTTAAGAAACCCCTTATACCTACTTTTTATCAGCTTTTCTTTTATCAATTTCATATATCACCATTGTTGAAGTTCTTTCTTATCAACTAAAAATATTAATAAAAACATATTTTTAATATTAATAATTTACATTTTGTCATTCCTTGTAACTCTTGAAGTTGTTCTTGATTTAATTTTGATTGTGCTTTCCCCATCAATACTTCAAAACACTATAAATAATACGATAAATTATAAAAAAGCTTTTTAAATCTTCAAATAAATATACTAATATTTTTAAAAATAAAAATAACCTTTTATTATATAAAAACCTTTTAATCAATTTAAATCACAACATATCAACCTCTTTAAAATAATCGAATCTATTCATCGAAAAATGGTCCGCTACAAACCCTACACAATCAACATTATTTACTTATGAATTATGCAGAATTTGATATACTTGCTACAGCAATATCTTCACTTTGTTCAGCACTTGCCGGTCCATTTAATGCAACAATTATTTGTAGACGAGCAGCTGAAGTTCTTGAAGCAAATATTGCTTTTCAACAATTACTTGAACAACGTATACTTAATTATAATATTATATTTATTTATTTATTTTTATAGTTATCTTGCATCAAAACAATATATTACGTATTAAAACATTAAACAATGAAACTATCATGCTAAATCACCAACTTGATCAATACATGCATCACCTTTTAGAAGCACGTAAACGTTTAAACGAAACAATAGACAAAGATGAAACATTTGAATCCACACGTACAATTCCACATACTATGCTTTTAAATTATGCTGCAAAAATATCTAAATTTTCATCGGCACCGGATGCCTACGATCCAGCTAATGGCCTTTACGGAAATACGCCAGCATATTTTCCTTGGCCTCCAGAAGATGCTATTAGGAAAGGCGTTCTTATGGCACCACAAATGCAATCAGATTCTTTTTCGAGTGCACCATCAACATTACTAGAAAAAATAGAACCTCCCATTTTTTCAAACGACCAATTACCTACCCAATCAACATCTTTAAATAAACCACAAACAAATGTCTTTGATGGTCTTGATTTGTATGAACCAAAGGACTTCGACGATATTAATATATAATTATTTACAAACAACCTTACTATTCACATATAAACAATATATATTTTCATTTATCCATGATATATACGTATTTATCTAACATAATCAGTATCAAAAAAATAAATTTAAATATTACACTTCATTAAACCTACTTTTATTTCAACCCAATTTCATCTGTGCTATATCCCAATTTTATATCCTAACCTACACCTCCTCTTAATGGTTTAGCTATTTTTCCAAAACTCAAATCTGATGATGAAGAATATTCTTTTGCTATTGATCAAATGATTATATCCTTTTATATAATATACTTATATTACCTCGTGTTTTCTCCAATCGCTCTTTTAATATCTGAAGCTGTCTTTCAAATGCAAGATTTTGATTAGTAAGCTTTTCCTGAGCATCATGTAGCAATATCTCTAAATTCCAAATACGTTCATTTCGCACTACTAACTTACGTTCTGCAACAGAAATTTCCCTTTTTAAGATTGCATTTTGTTCAACCAACTAATTTATTAATCCTATTAATCATATATCAATAAAACTTACCTGTTTCTGTATAACTGTTAATTGCTCTAAATTTCTTTCCAAAGATAACATTTTCTTTCGTTGAATTTTAGTATTATTATTACGCAAAATATGATTATATTGTTGACGAATTTCATTAAGAGAAATCTCCAATTCAACTACCTATGTTTTTTATAAAAATTTATCAAGAAAAACTTATATAAACCTTATTACGGCGATCCTGAAATTCCTTCATTAAAAACTTTTTCATCATATCAAATTCTTCATTTTTCAAAGCAAGATTATCAATTGACATATCTTTATCAAAAATATCATTCTATATTAAAGTTAGAGGAAAAGAACATTATTAAAATACACACACTTTCTGTATCGCGAAAAACTTTTCATTATAAGCTTTCAAATCCTCATCTTTATCCATTTTAGAAGAAACATTAGAATTATTTGCTTGTAACAAACTATGATATATTTGAATATTATGTTTTTGGTTAAACATTATTTCCTGACTTTTTATATATTGATCACTCTCTTTAAGCAGTATTCTGTCTATAAGGAATTGATATTCATCTTCAACATATTTTAATCTATGCTCTAATATACTATTGGTTTTTTCAAGATTTTCAGCTTGATTCATCCGATCATTAAGCGCAGATTCTAAACTAGAAACAACAGTCTGCATTTCAGCCAATCTTTCCTTTAAAACTCTCGTATTACTACTGGATATTTCACTCAGATCATTCAAATTGTCTAGAAACTGCTTTGGAGAAACAGTTTTAGTATCATGTACATCATGCCCTTCTATCTCTAATATTGTTTTTTTCTTTTTTAAAGGTTGCTCATCAGTTGTCTCCCTCATAGATGTTTTAGTTTCAGAGAAACCTTGTTTCAGACTATTTAACTCAGACACAAGATTGGCATTTGTGTATTTTAAAGAATCCAAAGTTATATGAACTTCTTTATTTTCAAAGGTAATTTTATCTAATTGTAACCGTAAATTATTAAGTTCTGTTGTCAATTTCTCATTAACCTAAAACCATTAAAAATAAATTACGTATCAATTACTAATACTTTAAGTGTTTCGCTATTATATTCTTTTAATGCTAAAATTTCTTCTTCTGTATCTTTCAAAATCCTTTCCTGATTATTTAATAATGTCTCTTTTTCTATAATCAAATCTTGTAATTCATTCTCTCTTCTCAGAAAATCATCTCTTTCATCCTTTTCCATCGCAGCATTCTGAATAAACGGTACAGATTTCTTTTCTAATATAGTAGTTTTTATCATATCATTTTTTTCATTGTTTATAACAACTTTAGATTCTTTAACAATATCTACAACCATTTTTGGCGTCCATTTTTCCTGATAAACTTTTTCTCCACTCCTCCATAAATCAAGTTCGTTCTCAAGAGCAACAATATATTCAAAATAAGCAAATATTTGAGCCTTTGCTTTTTTAAGTTGATGTTTCAACTCATTAGAGGAAAGTTCTTGATTAATCTTAGCTTTATTTCTAATTGTTTTTGCTCGCATTCCAAAGCGGATGGTAGAAACGGTCTCTGATTCATCATTTAAAGATGGTGAACAATTGATAATAAGAGTAGTTCGGGAATTTCCTCCAAGAGATTCTTGTAATATTCGAGTAAGTTTAGAATCACGATAAGGTATATGTGTTGACTTTTAAATTAATAATAATTAAAATTAAATAAGATAAATACTTTTCCATCAGTTAAAGAATTAATTACTAAACCAAGTGTAGAGAGTGATTTATTTATTTTTTTCGCTTCTTCTAGTACTTGTCCACTAGCGCCAGTCTTTGCCACTTTCTCAGAACCAGCAAGATCAACTAAAAAAAGTTGACCACTTTTTATATTTTCTGTTTCAAGATTTTTCTGAGTAACAGTAATAACAAAAATAGCATGAGATCTCGAACTTTCCGCATTAACATCTGGAAATGATCAAATAAAAGTCAAAGTCATATACATGATTGCAATTTACTTGTTGCAGCAGCTGCACGAACTTGGTTGCCTTTTTTAATAATTTGGTAAATTTCATTCAATGATGAAACATATACTTCTCGCAATCCTTTAACATATACTCCCCTATTCTTTTCTTCATGAATTGGTAAATGATCATTGTGTGCTGGTGCATATTAACACAAAAAACAATTTATACTACTACCAACGGCATAAAAGATCCTTTATTCTTTCCATATAAATCTCCATATATGAAACTTTAACCGTATATTCAATATTATTTTGGGATTCCATAATACTTTTAAATATTCGTTCAACAATTCGTGGAATTACACCTTTAAGCTCAGGATCTTCAATATCCGGTCCCTAATAAGAGTTTTTCAATGAGAAAAAGATATTATAAAATAAAATCACCATCATAGTATATGTCTTGCCCGATCCCGTATGTCCATATGCAAGAATTGTCCCATTATATCCATTCAAAATATCTATTATTATTAAATATTTTTTATTCATTAGACTTTTAATTACCATCAACTGTTGTTTGAATCGAATATTCAAAGATATCTGATTGTCGTGCAGATTCATCAAAAACTCGATCAAATACAAAACGTCCACTTAATTCCCTTGTCTAATATAATTAATCATTTACATATTTCATTCAATCTTTACTTCAAGTTGTAATGTCGTTACATCTATTGATATTGATAATATTCTTCCACCATGTTGTTGCTCTAATTTATTAAGCGGACGAAACCGACATACCACTTTAACATTGTTGGATGTTGTCATTCATGTAATTCAATTCTAAACGTGATTAAATATCATTTATAAAGGACAAATGTCGTTCTAATAAAAGAACCCTAATAAAACTTTTGATGAAAATTATAAAATGATAAAAATAGAATAAAATTCAATATAAAATACAAAATCATTCAATTGTACATGAATAATATTAATATACTATATAAATATTACTATTTCTACTCATCCAAAACGCATATATGACGCATACATAACGCATATATAAGTATGCATATTCAAAAGATCAATTAATTTACATAAATATATAAAAAAAAGAAAATAATATAATTAGAATATTAATTTCATATAGAATTCTATTTCATCTTTCATAAATATCAATAGATTCTAACATTTTAAGTTATCGACAAATTTACAAATCGATCTCCATAATAAAAGCAAAAATCATCCGAAACCTCATTCAAATAAAAACATATATATTACGTATTAATAGTGCATAAAATACATATAAAATACTTATATTCTTATTAATATTTAAATATTTTACCTTAAAATCAAAATTAACTTTACATTTTAACCATTTATAAAATATGGTATCTTTTTTTTTTCAAAAAAAAAATCAAATCATGATTAATATCAACTAGTCAAGCCCAGCACGGCGACGCTTAATGAGAGATTTTAAAGTATTTTATCTAATATTAAGATTTATTTGAATTAATTCATTATTTATAGAGAATGCAACAAGATCCACCTGCAGGTGTTAGTGCATCACCAATTGCTGATAATGTTATGCTTTGGTAAATAATATTTTATATAAAAAATTATACATTAAAAATTATAAAGGAATGCTGTAATTATAGGGCCAGCAGAAACACCATTTGAAGATGGCACCTTTCGTCTTATTATGCAATTTGATGAACAAGTTTATAATAACAAATACATATTCAGTTCTAATCTAAATAGTACCCTAATAAACCACCTGTTGTTCGTTTCCTCTCGAAAATGGTATATAATTAGTTTATATAACTCTATTAACTTTACAAGTTTCATCCAAATGTTTATACAAATGGAGAATTATGTCTTGATATCCTACAAAATCGATGGTCTCCAACTTATGACGTTGCAGCTATCCTTACTAGTATTCAATCTTTACTAAATGATCCAAACAACAACTCACCAGCAAACGCTGAAGCAGCACAACTTAATAAAGATAATAAAAAAGAATATATTAGGTAAATTTTCTGTATACATTAATTACGCCACTTATCGCACTAGACGTGTGAAAGAAACAGTTGAGTGGTCGTGGGAGTAACACATAACAATGTTTCAGAAAAAAGTATGTTCTACTGAATCAGAACCACTGGTTCAAGAACACGATCTTTCCGATCATATTATTGAGTCATCCGCACTCCCTAAAACATGTCTCTGTCCAGCAGAAGTGCATCATGATGCTGAGTGTATCTCTACATACAATTGCTCAACTGCTTTTTCAAAACTATCAGATGAAATGAAATTGCTTGAACGCGGAGCTTTGGAAATCCAAACACTTATTTCTCAAGGTATACATTTATTCTTTTATCTGTTTTTTTCTTCCCACTAATACATGCCAGATACTCTCCAAGCATGCGGAAGTGCAGTTATCCAACTCATTTACTCTGCAATAACACATATACAAACTATAGTTACTCATATAATAAATACACCTCATGAGGGTATTGTGCCACATGCGCTTTTTCAACAGGTCCTAGAAAGAATGGATGATTGTCTACGACTAAGTACAGAAATGTTCTATGCATACAAATTTTCCAATGTTCCACTTGCATGGAGACGACTCTACGCATATTCAAGTGCGCTTAAAGCAATGGCAGAAATAGGAATGCATGAAACGAAAGCCAAAATCATTGAAACGCTCGATATGGCGTTAATTATGACGGGTGGTGTAGATATAAACTCTCTTTTAATGGAATTAATAGATGCACAAAAGCCAAATGTCCAACCAAATCATAAAACACTGCCTTCTTTTTATGTAGAACAGTCAGAGAAGATAGAAATTCATTTTCCCATTCGCTGCATACAATGTCCTTCACTGGATATCTTTCAAAATGATATCTTACCCCTTCAACAACCATTTGTGATTAAAAACAGTATTAACCATTGGCCAGCATTATCTCAAGAAGGATGGGCAAAAATTGATACATTACTGAACAAAACACATCAGGGTCTTCGTATTATTCCTGTAGAAATCGGAAAAAATTATACAGATGAAACGTGGGGACAAAAGTTAATGCCTTTTTACGAATTTTTAAAGAAATATATATTACAAACAGAAGAAACATCCGATACATACGAATTCAAAGGAGAAAATATCGGCTATCTTGCTCAACATGACTTATTTTCTCAAATACCAGCACTCAGGGAAGATATTACAATACCCGATTATTGTTTTACAACACCTCCGCCCATACCTTCTCATCTTCAAAGATATATCAAAACAGTGCCTACCCTTCATGAACCTCTCTTGAACGCATGGTTTGGGAGTAAAGGGACAATTAGTCCTTTGCACACGGATCCATATCATAATATTCTTTCTCAAGTAGTAGGATGGAAATATGTAAGATTATATTCTCCTGATCAGAACGAGGCATTATATCCTCGATCATTCGAAGAAGGTATAGACATGAGCAATACAAGTCAAGTAGGTTGATCATTTATAAATAAAAACACATTAACATCTAAAAAAGGTCGATCTTGATAATCTAGATATCAAAAAATTTCCGAAATTTTTAAACGCGAAATATGTAGAAAATATTATTGGCCCTGGAGATAGTCTTTATATTCCAGCTAGTATCCCTTTAGGTATTTAATTTATACCTAATAATCTTTTTAGGTGGGCTGGTGGCATTATGTAAGAAGTTTAAGTATAAGTTTCAGTGTAAGTTTTTGGTGGAATTGATATTTATAAAAAATTATTATATAAGTAATCTTATTGCTCAATCAAAGCATTATTGTCACATGTGATTCGTATTTGAAATTTATCAGAGTTTTAAAATTTAAAATAAATTATCTAAAATTTTATGAACAACTTCAACCCCTAGAAAAGAAGCACTGTTTGCAGGAAATGATCGCAATATTGCTGGTCCAAACCCTGGAAAAAAACAAAGAATGCCTCTCTGACGATATAACGTGGTACATACCAATTTGAAGTTCACTTTATCCGAACCTTGTATAGCAGATTTTATTGTATCAATAGGAAACACAACAGACCACATAGCAATACCAGCTAGGCCTTAAAATCCTAAATATGCTGTTTTGAAACAACATATTACTTACCACCAGCCATAACAGTAGTTCCAATAGATAATTTATCAGAGCTAGGTGGTGTCATATATCTTTTCGTAGCTTCATATACACCAAAATAAATGGCAGAACCGGGTCCATCACGAGCTAGTGTTAAATATCCGCCTCTAAATACTAAAAAAATTAACATTAATTGTATATTAACAATCACATCAAACCTGATTTTATACCATCTGTTTTATATAAATGTTTTAAAACACCAAATATACCATTAAATCTATTTTTTCCATATTGTTCTTGAATTTGCAATATAATTTTAACCCGTTCAAGAGGGGCGGTTACTAATGTAGCAGGAATAGTTGACAAGAAGCCTGCAAGTACAATATGTTGTATTGTTAATTCAGAAGATACACCTGAAAATCTCCTTATTAAGAATTTAAAAAAATCATAACAGCTAGATTCAATTCATTAGTAATACCACTGAAAATGAAAAAATATACCAAAATGTGATAGAGATAATGGGAATGGTACCAAGAAGAGGAGGTACAAGACCCCTATAAAGTCCCTAAAAAAGTCATATTTTAATATAATAAAAATAAGGAACAAACAAAAAACCCATCCTGAGAAAGAACTTTTTTAACTACATCAAAAGGCCCAGTGTAAAAACCTCTTTTTGCAATTTGCAAATGAACTTTTACAAGATCTGAAAAATTCAATTCAATCTACAAAAAAAAAACAATTTCAAAATACCAAATGGATGTCCAACAAGGCTAAAACAAAATATTAATATTTTTTAATAATTAATACTCATTTCATTTCAAATCTTACACTGCACATGCACCGCCAAATCCTCCTGCAATAAGCCATTTTATTGATGATAAAAGAGGCGATTCATCTTTTAATCTTATACTTGAATGTTCTATTGAAACATCCGAAGATTTATTCATAATTTTTACAAAATATCATAAAATTAATATTTAAATATCTATAAAGCAACTTTTTAGATAACGTCAACTTGAAAAAATTAAATGACTTAAAGACAATTTCATAAAATTAAATTATTTTAATAATACAACAGAATTTTTAATTACTTAATAACATTATCTATTCTTTTTAATTATTATTTTATTAAAATATTATATATTTGTTTATTTATTCAATTTAAACTAAATTAAATCTTATGATCTAATTTTATATACAAGTTAAATTTTATGAAAATAAACAAACCATTGAATCAAATTAGATATATTCTTCCATATCATTAATATTTCTCTGTAACTACTGTAATATTACAAAGCCCTTTAATAGTTTCTTTCAATATTTTTTCTACGTCTTGACGCACCATATTTAAATCCTGATCAATTTTAACACCTACATGAATTACACCAGTAATTCTATCTTCATTATCCATCCAAAATCGAGATCTTTTAAGACATAAGATTTTTGAATGCATTTTTACTTTATTCAACGCATTATAAATATCACACTCGAAATTGTATGGAACAATTAGAAGAAGACTCTTTGTACATGATACAATTAGAGGTATAGCAGAAACAAATATCAAAACAGCAATAAGAATCGATGCCAAAGAATCAAATCCAGCCCATCCAAAATGATGCATTAGTAACGTTGATACAATTACACCAACTGAGCCAAGAGTATCAGCAAATATATGCAAAAATACACTAAATAAGTTATAATCCATACTTTTTTTAAGAAATTATATACCCATGAATATTAACATTATGATGTGAATTCTGAATAAATTAATAAGAAATATTTATTTTTTTTTAAAATACATACATTTACGCAACCATTGACAGAATAACTGCAAGAATAATCATTATGTTGAAAGTCTTTTTCAGAAAGATAAGAATTGTCAAATTCATGATGATTAGAAGAATGATGATGATATCTAATTTAATTAAAAAACTGAAGAACAAAAATAATTCTACCCATGCTTAAATAAAAAAACTCCTATAAGATTAACAATTAAACCAACAACGCTAACAAGAAGAAGTTTTTCTGCATAAATCTCTTCTGGTTTCAATAATCGTGAAATTGCCTCCACAATAATAGATATTGATATTAATAATAAAAGTAAACCATTCATAAAACCCGAAAGAACCTCTATTCTTGAAAAACCATATGGAAATGCAACAGATGAAGGAAATTTACTCATAATAGATGCGAACAACCCAACAAATAGTCTGATCCTATTATAAAAAAATTATAATTAAAACTAAAACTTACGCAAAACAATCAAATGCCATATGAACCGAATCAGAAATAAGACCAAGGGAATTTGATAAAAAACCATAGCCCATTTGTATAAACATAAATATCAAATTTAAAAGAAAAAAACAAAAAATACTTCGCGAATCTGGATTTCTTATAATAAGTGTTAAGTAAATTTTTAATATATAGATGTTCATAAAATTATTTTGGGAAAAGTGTTTTTCAGAATTTTCTAAACGACTTAAACCCTTAGAAAGAACTAGACTATTAACCGGATTAAACCCTTTGTTATACTTACAATAATACATAAAAAGTATGCTCGAAATATCAATGAAACTAGGTAATTCTTTTAAAAATAAAAAATTGAGAAACAATACAATCCCAATTGCTGATAGCCAACAAAATCTAACCATATATATAATATCGAACATGTTAACCGATTTTAAAATCACATGAATGATAGTTGAAATAACAATAAAAAAAAAGGTAAATACTGAATACGTAAGCTGATAACTTTTTGAAAAAATCTCAGACAAAATAACGGGTATACAATATAAAGATGAAAATAAAAAACAAACCGAATTCATGGATATATCAATATTATAAGACAAAATCCATGCAGAACTAACAGAAAGATAACCTAAAATTGTACTTATCTGAAAGTCTAGCATTATTAACCTGATTATTAACCATTCCGATTATATTAATTACGTTTTAAAAGATCTATACATGCCAAAACGACAACAAAACAAATTAATCTCTTTTTGTAAAAAAATCTTCTAAAAAGTTCATCGCTTTTGAACATTCGAGTAACAGTTGATGGTATTATAAGCATTATTGTACTTTATTTTATCAAAAGTATATTCACACATATAATTATTTACCGTAAAGTATTAAGTCTAATTGTTGCATCATAAACACATAAAATATAAACAAATATTTTTAATGATTTAAAAAAAACCCTCCTAAGTTTTTTTAAATCACTAAAAATCTCATTTTTCACCATTTTTATCATATTTTGATTCCATATCTTTTTGTCATCTAAATCCCAAAAAAAACATCCAATTGTTAAACAAAAAAAAGTACAGAATAAAACAACCCCTAGAGGAATACGTGTTATCGTTTTTTCCCGTTTTGCAATCTCTAAACTCATTCCTACCGCTATAAGACTTAATCGTTCTCCCAACGTACTTAATTGTCTTCCATAGCGTCTTTCAATCAATTTAACCTTTTAATAAGTTTATTTAAAAAACTTACCGCTTAAAAACTGTCATATTAATACTTTTTATCATGTAATACCACATATTAAACAACATTTAGAGGGTTGAGTTTTATAGAGCCTCCTCGGGTTCGACGGCATGTAGAAGTTCAACGTACGTTTTTTGCGAGACAAACGAGACGGGGATTTTTCCTGAAAAAAGAGAATAAAAATAGAGATAGACGGGGTCCATTCCATGTCAGTTGGATGGGGCGTTGCCTTATTATGTACATGCCTTTTTTTTGCGGGTTTTAAGCTTCAACAACGGCAAAAATTTCGATATAAAAATGAATACAAAACATCAAAACGATCAATATGTCTTGTTGTGTTAGGCGACCTTGGAAGGAGTCCCAGAATGCAATACCATGCACTTTCTCTTGCTCAACATGGGTTTGAAGTTGATCTTGTGGGTTATAGGGGTAAATTATATTGGATAAGTCATATAGAATGAATGAAACGATTCAGGTTCATTTGTGTTTCCAGTTGTGTATAAATCGAAAAATATTCATATCACATACATAAATTCACCACCGAGATTCCTGGAAACACACAATTCCCCGCTTTCTTTTCTAACAGGACCTATCAAAATACTTTTTCAAGCATTTCTTCTATTTTTCATCCTGATTTATTCAACTCATCCGTTTGAATACCTGATTGTACAGGTACGAATTTCTAGCTTTATTATGAATCCCTTCTGAGTTTAAAGAATCCTCCATCTATTCCATCTTTTGCAGTAACTCGTCTTATTTGTTTAATCCGATCAACTAAATTAATCATTGACTGGCACAATCTCGGATATTCTGTCCTTTCGTTGAAATTGGGATCTAATCATATCCTGGTAAAGCTTTATAAATGGTAAGACACCTTTGTTTATACAAATAACAGACTTTAATATAAATACTTTAGGTACGAACGAGTTTTTGGAAATTCTGCAGATATTCATTTCTCTGTTTCTTATGCAATGACATCCTTTCTTCAAGAAAAATGGAATTACAAGTATGGTTTATACATTTTATAAATCTTTTTAAACCATACAGATCTCCAATCTATACCCTCCATGACCGACCTCCAATGCATTTTAAACCCCTTGATAACATGGAGAAATCATCCTTCCTTTCTACATTTGTTCATACTTACGATTTCGATATTTCAAATGAAAAAACAAAATTATTGGTTTCACCAACATCTTGGACAACTGACGAGGACTTTTCTATTTTATTAGAAGCATTTATTACTTTTGATAAAACCAATATAGTTCTTAGCAAAGATTCTGAACCACCGTCCATACTTGCAATTATTACAGGCAGAGGTCCTTTAAGGAAATTTTATGAACAAAAAATTAAAAATTTAAATTTAAAATACGTTAAGATCGTTACAATATGGTTAGATGCTAAGGATTATCCTCGATTTATAGGAAGCGCTGACCTAGGAGTTTGTCTTCATACAAGTTCTAGTGGTCTGGATTTACCGATGAAAATAGTAGATATGTTTGGTTGTGGAATTCCTGTTTGTGCCGTAGAATTTCCAGCGTATGTATTCAATATATAATTCTTTAAACATCTACAATTATATATCTAGTCTTTCTGAACTTGTAAAGGATGGAAAAAATGGTATTATTTTTAATTCTTCAACTCAACTTGCAGACTCTCTAAAGGTTTGAAAAATAAACACATAATAATAAGCAAATAATCATTAAGCAGAGATTATTCCATTCTAACGAAGAACTAGCGAGACTAAAGGAAGGTGCAATGGAGGAATCTCAATATCGATGGCATAATGAATGGGATACAAAAATAGCACATCTATTCGAAAAATCCCAGCATACAACTAATGATGCATCATAATTGTACTTTGATCTGATCAATACAAATAGCATCTTATTAAATCCAATCCCTCTATACCAATCAAGATTTTCTATTTTTTTTTTCTTTTAACTTAAATTTCTTAGCTAATGCCTTTTTTTTCCTTTTAAAATCAACACCGAAATCTTGTATAATACCGGTATCCTCATTTTCCATTGTCTTGCGGCTTTTGGAAACTAGCCCCTCTTTAAATGAGGGCGGATAATAAAGCTCACTATCCAATATTCTCCAATCCTCGCCACCAAAAACAGTATCCTGCCGCTTTCTTCGATGCCTCTTACTTTCTTTCGGAAGACGTACAAAATTCTCCTCTTCATATTCTCTTTTTCTTTCAAGATTTCTTTGCTCTTCAGCTGAAACAGAATGAATCCGTTTACCGTAAGAAAAAATATTAGAGCCGATAGAAGGCTCTGCTGTAGGTGCGGATGACATTTCTGAAGTAATAAAATCACGAAGTGTATGATTCAGCGGTAAATGTTGTTGTGTAGACTTGAAAGGCAAAACAGAAGAAATCTTAGGAGGACGATAAATTTCTGGTTTATCTAAGCCGCTTTTGTCATTCGGAGTATATACAGATATAAGGTCTGTAGGATTTGGTTTATACAACAATGCGTCATCTTTAACAATTTATAAATCTAATATTGCAAAAAAAAATCAATTTACCTATTTCGTGTCCTTGAAATTTCTCAGAAAATGCATGTTTTTCAAGATTTCTCAAAGTCTTATCTATCTGATACCGAAGTTTTAATTCAATGGGCTGTATTCCCTTCTCCAATATAACTCTAAGTTCTACTAAGCGTTCAACTATAGATGCATATTTTCCTTTAGAAATCGACTCTCCACGTATTTTTAGAAGAATCAAAAATACAAGATTATGTAAATATGATAGAAAAAGATGTACTTTAAGTGATAATAAAGATATTCCCTTATTTATAGGCAATGATTCCGTTAAATCTTTAAGAGATGCCTTTGACTGTTGCAACCCTACTTGAATAGTTGAAAGCAATAATGAAGCATCTGAACATGTCATAAACAAGAAAATCTTTTCTAATAAAAAATTATTAGTTAAAATTTTAATATCTTAAAAAAAGTTGGTCGTTAACGATTAACCTTTGTCGTATACAAATCAAATGAATCAAAACAACTTAAAACAAGAATATCATAATAAGATACTCTTAAGATTAACTATAATCTAGGTTATGTCATTTTTATAAAAAACAATATAATTATACCATAAAATCATTTCATTATTTTTCAATTAGCAAAAAGATTTTCTCCATCATAAGAAAACTTAGCCCATTGAAAAAACTATTTTTTTAAGAAAAAAAAAAAGAACAGTGAAACACAAACCTCACAGCCTTTACCGTTACCATTAATACGTTTATCTGTATTACAACTCCAAAAATATTTACCTCTAGTATTTTCTTTTTTTTGAACACAACGTAATACAGATGGCACATTACATTTACATTTTGGTATATATTTTGACTGATATGTTTTGCGACAAAATCTAGACCATTTAAATCATAAAAAATTAAATAAAAATGCCAACCTATATGTTATACTTATTCTCGCTGTACCTGATATTGGATGAGGCGTGACAGTATGTGCAGGATGAATTGAATGCTTATAAACCTCTTGACATGGTGGATGCCTAAATGGGTTTAAAATAATACCGTTGTATTGAAATTATTACATAATTAACAAAGAATTGTGTGGAAGATGGATACTTTTAACATTTTCATGATGTTCAAAGCTGGAGTATTTTAAACGAAATTCCCGTTCAACACCCAAAGAAATACATGCTATAGTCGGTTTAGGACTAATATATTTAACAAAAAATAATTAAAACATTTAATATCTACCCTATATGAGTCAATTGATCCGAATGATACCCAACATTCTCTTTAGCATTAGCATATCTGCATTTTAGGTTAAAATATATAAATATTAAATTTTTTATACAAATTTGCAATTGCAAAATTAGGGTTCCATTCACCATGATACTGGTACTCTAAAAATTCCCTACCTAATATAGTTTTATTAACAATATCTTTAATAAGAGCCTGCACATCCTTCATTTCTTTAGGAAATGTTCTAATATCTGTAATCTAAAAAATATTCATATACTTGATAGTAATAAATACAATTAAATTCACCTCTGACCCATTATGAAAAAACTTTTGTTCCAATGGGTCATTTTCATCAAAATAAAAATAATAACAAGATTTACAAGGTGATACTATATTTCGCTCAAAAAGACGAAATTCATTTCTTCTCCATGTCTTACTCTCCTCTATCATTTTCAAAAGTAAAGAATTAGCTAAATTACACGGCAAAACATTAGAAATTAAAGTACAAGGAGTTAATTTAGCTATATCTATCAGTACAAATAATACAATTGTCATATTACCAATTTGTTCTGAAAGATATAAATGGAGCACGCATGCCTTTTCTCGTTTCAAAGTTTTAATAGAATTGTCCCACTTCATTTTAATTGGCCATGAAACCTTTGATGATTCTTTATTTAAAAGAGCACATTTACGCTTATATTCATGTTTTTCTATAAATTCATCTATTTTCTTCTGCTTTTTTAACCTTTTAGAAGTTTTCTTGTTTTCAAAACAAGAATTCAAACATATATTCAATGTATCTTCAACAGATCCATCATTTTCCACTAATTTTTCAAGGAGCATTTCAGGTGAATTATCCGGAAAAACTGATATTAAAAGAGAAAGTTTCATTTCAGTATCATTGTTATCATCATTATATATTATCTTATCCATTTCTGTAAAATTTCTTCAGATAAAGAATATTATATTATTCCTAATAGTTAATTATTTAAACATTAACCCTTATTTTTAAAATAAAACACAATATTTTTAAAAAAAACAAACAATTCTACAAAATATATTAATAATTCTTATAATTCTACTAACTCTTTTAAAAATTGACTTACAAATATAAAAAGGAAATTTATTATTTCATAGCTCAAATTAATTAGTATACGATAAATATTTATAGAATTAGTTTATAACAAAAAAATATACATTTATAACATTTTGCTTAGCTAAAAGATATAAAACTATATTCTATAATTCTGATAAAAATATGTTTTTCAAAAATTAAATATAAAAAACTGATAAAAAAATTAGTATATCATTTTCAACACAATATATAATTAACAAAATATAAAAAAATTATAAGTCAAATATTTATGTTTATATTATTTAAAATTCCTATTACACTTGATTTGTTTTATTCTATAAATAATTAAATATTAATTTATCTATTTTTATAATAAAAACAATTATTTTAAAAAATAAGTTAAAAATTAATTAAATTAATCATTTCTGTTCACTAAATATTAATAAATTATAATTTTTTAAACTTTTCATAATTCATAATTATCTTTTTAATTTCATAAACTAAAAATAACCTATACTTAAGAATAAACATAAAAATTCATTATTATATTTATAATGATTTTATTAATATACTTTAAAAATATTATTATAAAATAAACATTTTCTAAAGCCTTATATATATTTTTAAATTCATTATATAAATCCCATTCATATATTTCATTAATTTTAAACTTAATCAATTATACCAAAAATATATATAAATTATATATATATTAAACAAAATATACCACAACCATCTATCTATATGTAAAATTACGCACTATTTTTGTTCATAACGTTGCCCAATTCTTGCTTTTTCGGCTTCAGCAATTTCCTTCAATTCTTCTTTTGTCGCATTATATTTAGAAGTTAACTATAATTATTAATAAAAAGTACTTAAACATAAAAACTACAAACCCGATTCATAGGGTTATCTGGATGATTACTAAACTCCTTAAAAATCAATTCTTTATATTGTTGTAACCGTAAGCCTTTATGTTCTTCTCTTAATTGTGGTAATCGTTTCTCCTCATACGCTTGTAAAGCTGCTTTAAATCGTCGCTCGGGATGTTTATCAATTTCTGATATAATTTTTGCGTTTCCTTTACTTTGTAATGAAAGTAATTCTAACGCATCATCAATATTCGCTAAAATTATTTAATATCAGAAAAAAATGTCTCCTTTCACATTACATGCTGAATATGTTTTAGGTTTTTCTTTTTCAAAAAAATTATCTATTGTAGGCTTGAAATTCGCTTTTTTCTGTAGTCCATGAGCTTTTCCTTTTGAAGAAATATTTTGAATCTCCTCCGCCTCAAAAGCATTCCTTTCTGCTTTCTACTTATATCAAGACAACAAATACAAGAATACATTGCATTTTTATACTTTTGCTGCCATTTCTTGTTTTTTTTGTATTTCTCTTTCTTTCTTAGAATTTATTGTCTTAACCCCAATAGACCATTTAGCATCCTCCTCAGCATCCCGTTTTGCCTTGCGAAGAGCCTCTTCACGACTTTTAGAGGCTTCTTGTTTCTCTGCTCTTTTCTTAGGGTTAGTCATTATCACTATAATAGAAAAACGGTAATCAGTTCGAATTGATAAACACATAGAGCTAAAAAATTGTTTTAAACAATTAAACAGTTCCTTAATGAAACTAAAAACTTTATGTTTCTATTTTATCAACAACAGGAATAGGCATCATTTTATCTTTAATATCATCTTTAAGTTGATATGAAGAACCAAATAGACGCAACATTAAAGCACTAGAGATATAAATGAAATTCTAAACAATATGAATGAAAACCTACATTTTATCATTTTTTGAAAGCATTAAACTTATAAAAAATTAAATAATTAACAATATAAAAAATCACTTACTTTGCACTAACATTACTCTTCCAAATCGGTACAATCACATCAAGTTTCATTTTAACATCATCCTGATCTTCAAAATTTACTTTCATTATTGCACATCCCAATGACAATTTTTCTAAAGAGGTTCTTGTTTTTCCTTCAGGAAACATATCAATTTTTGGATAATTATGATCTAAAAAAATCTTTAATTCATTAAACCCAGCATATACAACTCTTTCTGATCCTATCCATGGAAACAATATTTTAATGCCTTCATTTTGAATCCTCCATCTACACCTATTTTCTAGTGGAACATTTTTAGGAAGATCCTGTTTAGTAAACATCTTTACACCTCCATGAACAAATTTTATCCTTCCTTCATTGTAATGTAAAATATTCTTTATTTTTTTTGATAAAAAATATATAAAACGTGTAGGAACTGCGTTAATATTACGTGTAACATATTCAGAAGATGGAAATGAATCAGAAATGTTATAAAATGATCTTTAATATTAAAAAAAAAATAAAAGCAGAGAGTGACTTACATAATATTTTTTATTTCCTCATGATTCTCTGGAAGAAATCTAAAATACTCGCAATTTTTCAAAATTTTTAAATCTTTATTTTGCTGTATCTCTGATAAATTTAAAAATTTAGATGTTGTATCATTCTGTAAAACACCATTTTCTATAAGATTTTCAGATTGTATCTTTTCATCAATAGAACAAGCATCTCCTTTAACTTTTTTAGATAAAATACCATCTTTCTCTGCAATATCTATTTCTGGATTATTTAATTCTCTTTTATTTTGTTCCTTTGAATTCTCTTGAAAATTTTTAGAATTTGCACAATTGAGTTTTTGAGTTTTCTCAAGTACAGCCACAAAAAACCCTCCAGTATTTTGAAGATGAGGATATATCCTTAAACTGCATGAAGATTAATCATTGTGCTATTCATAAAAGAGAAATACCATCTATCAAGACAAAACCTATCTACTTCTTCTTCATTTGGTGGCCATAATGATCTTGGCATTTTTTTTTGATTTATATTAGGGTGTTTATCAAATTCAATTATTTCACCATTATTATCTATTACTTTCCACATATGCATTCCTTTTCTTCGTTTAAGTTCCGGCAACCAATCTGAAACATCAATAAGTCTTATACAATCACCATATATTCTTAAAACTGCAGACACAACAGCTTCATTCTCTATAGGATTTAATGAGCACGTTGAATATACCAATCTCCCATGAATCTTTAATAACTGAAGACCTCGAATCAATATATTTATTTGCGATCTATTATAATAAATCAACTATTACAATATTTCCACTTTTTCCTAAGAAATCACTTACGAATGTAATCCAAAAGCTTGTCGTACATCCCAATCCTTCCATAAATTGAGATTTTTCCGAATAGCTCCATCTCCCGTGCAAGGAACATCTGCAAGGACACGATCAAATTTTAAAATATGCTTTTTAAATACCTCAGATGGCTCAGATAAAGTATCAATCGCATCATCTACATAAAAATTCGGTAGTTTAGATGCATCATGATTTGTAACAATCATACAAGGAGAATTAAAGCGTTTGATCTGATGAACAAGCATATAGGCTCTTTTAAAATCAACATCATTAGCAATCAAAAACCCTTTAGGATATATTTCAGAAGTATTTGTTTCGAATAATTTATCATTATCATTCATATCAGCATGAATAGCCTCCAGAAGCTGCGCTGTTTTTGATCCAGGAGCAGCGCACAAATCTATAACACTATGATGAGGTTTTACATCGAGTAAGAGTGGGGGAATCATGGAAACTGCTTCCTGACGAGAGATATTACCCTGATATTTATCAGCTATGTTTTATTTCATAAATAGATATACGGATTCTGTTTCATAATATAACCAATCCTGAAATTTCTTAAAAGCTTTATTTTTTCGAATAATTGCTTTTGATACATCAAGAGAATATGCAAGTTGATCTGGATACCAAGGTATAGGAATTGGATGAGAAATTTCTTTATCTTCATGTTTAAGACCAAAAAATAAAGGGAAATATTCATCTTCAAAATAACGCTTAAAAAGTAAAGCATTTCTAAGGAAAAATATTATATAAAAATATCCTAAATAAAAAATTATTTACTTTTTTGGTCCAGAGATTCTAAATGTTGTTGGCAGGCTTTGTTTAATACAATTTATAAACGTATCCCACTCATTATCATCAAGAATACCCTGATGCTTATAATAATTTTCCATTTTTTCATTGCTGCTTCTCAGTCAATGCAATTCATATATATATTTCTTACGTCATAATAATCGAACTATAACCCCTCTTAAAACCGTTTTTACCCTACAAATTTAGTATTATTATAATGTAGAACTTTATAAGAACTTACATCTTCGTGTTTTTTTGAACAATTTCCCTTGTTTCTCATGTTTTTTTCAAAAAATTAAAAAATCTAATATCATATAGGTTATCTCTGGGCCAATTTATCATCGATGACGTTCCAAAATTCTAAAAATCTATAAAAAAGATTAAAAGCTTTATTTTATTATTTAATTCATCAGAATAATGAATACCTTCTCTGATGAACGAGATATTATCAAAGTTTTTCGAGTATGGAAAACCGTCCATCAGATGGTTCATGATCGAGTAATTTTTTAAGCGGACAAAAATAAAGATATTAACAATAGAAGGGCTATTTGATGTCACAGGAAGAGTTAGATATAACACTTGAACAGTTCAAACAACAATATTGTACTATTAATGGGGTTGAGTATGAAAAAAATATTTTTTATAATGAAAATTAAAATAAAATATTAGTCGATCGACACTTACTTTTTATGCTCGACCTCCACCTGGATCCAATAAGGAACAAATATATGTTGCATTTCAAAGGGAACCATCTATCGGTATTAGTGCTATGCAATCCTTTGTACATACACTTCAGGAACATGGACATAAAATTGGAATTTTAATTTATCAAACTTCAATAACACCATCTGCAAACAAAATCATTGCTACAATGGCAGGAAAATTTACAATTGAGGCTTTTCAAGAATCGGATCTTTTGGTAAATATTACACATCATGAACTAGTTCCAAAACATATCGTTCTTACTCCTGAGGAAAAAAAAGAACTATTAGAACGTTACCGGCTAAAAGAAACACAACTTCCACGTATTCAAATGGCAGACCCTGTTGCACGATATTATGGATTAAAAAGAGGCCAAACTGTTAAAATTATTAGACGAAGTGAAACAAGTGGCAGATATGCAAGTTATCGCATATGCATGTAAATTTTATGTAAGTTTAGATATATTTTTTGTCTACGGAATTGTTATTAGATTTTTTTTATACATATTCATTATGAGCAATTTATAAATATATAGAATAATTGGATTAGAATTCTATAATTAAAAAAAAACAAAAATTTAGAAGTCATAATACTTTTCACATTAATTGTCTAATAAACCGGATAATTAACTCATTTATAAGTGTAAGAGAATAATAAAAAAGAATTAGCTATTAAAAACTTTGGGAAAAATATTCTTTATTAAAATAAAAAACACAGTATAAATTTTTATTTATAATAATTGTATCTAAAATATATCATTTTTATTATTTTTATTTATTTAAACCATGTATTGAAAATAAAATCACATATTTTGGATTAAAAAGTATCATTTATAAAACTTATTTTTAAAAATATTAAATAAAAATTCACCAAATCACATTTAATATTTATTATATATTTTTACTAATAATACATTCTTCAAAAATTTAAATATATTATCAAAGACTAGGTCATCATAACCTTTTGTATCATTCAAAAAACTTAATATCAACTAATTTTTTTTATTTCTAAAGAAAAAAATTCAATTCATTAAATTTATTCATTTTCTATATCTGAATAAAATCTTTTTTTTAATATTCAAAAAATGTCTTAAGTTTTTCTTAAAATTAGAATTCAACAAGTTCATAAAACTATAAAAAAGATAATTTTAATATAAATCTAATAATATACTTCAAACAATTTAATATAACTTTACAATACATAATATTGTAAATTCCAAAATAAAAATATTTAATCATTCCTTTGTTAAGAATCACTAAATTAACAAAAAAATCAATATTATTAAAAAAAATATAAAATTAACAACATATTATTAATAATAATGAATCGATTATTAAATATATTAGATGAATATATTGATTTCAAATTATAAAAAATATATAAAGTACAATATAAAATGAATTTCAGTATAATTTCATACTTAAAATAATATTTTTGTTAATTTTTTGATGGAAAAAAATTGGGTTAATGATAATCTTTATATGTCTTTAAACAAAAAGCATTTAAATTTTAATGAATATGTGGACAATAAGTAACAGAATAAACACTAAAAATATCTTAAAAAGAAGAAAATTGTATAATTTATTTTTAATTTCTCAAACAAAATATTTTTTACAGCAAAATTTATCAAGTAAGTATATAATTATATTAAATATTTCTAAATCAACTAGCACTTCCAATGACTCCAATTTTTAAAAAACTCCTAGAAAATGACAGAAATACAACATCTATTGAGTTCAAACAATATCATGAATCCTTTTCTTATTGTGATTTGATCAATTATATATCAGCTTTTAAAACATCTTTAAAAGCAATTAAATATAATGAAGATTTAAAACAAAAAAGAATAGGTATTTTTATTGAGCCTGGATTTATGTATACAGTTGCTATTTTGGGTATATGGGCAGCAGGAGGCATTGCTGTTCCTATCTGTATATTTTATATTCTTTTAAATAATTTATATTAATCTTTTAAAGGTATAACTCATCCAATTCCTGAAATAAAATATATAGTAGAGGACTGTCAAATGGATATTATCATTACAAGTTTAACTCTTAAGGAACGACTTGAAGACATATCAACATATATTAAAAAATATATTTATATTCACGTTCTTTCAAAATCTATTCTGATACAAAAACAAGAAGTATTTGAATAATCGGGGAGCTCATTCTAAAAAAAATACAGGAAGCTCAAAAACTCCTTCCATTTGACTTGAATAGAGGCGCACTAATATTATATACATCTGGAACAACAGGATCACCTAAGGTTTTAAATGAATTACAACATATAATGTATTTAATAATATTAGGGGGTGTTGACAACACATAAAAATATTTCTACTCAGGTTATGTCTTTAGTTGAGGCATGGAAATATTCTTCAAGGGATCGATTACTGCATATTCTACCTTTGCATCATATTCATGGTATAATTAATACATTAATATGTCCATTATATGTAAAAACTCATGTGTTTGTTTATACAATTTAAACCTTTTAACTGCAGATTAGGCGGGTGGAACTGTAGAATTTTTGCAAAAATTTATTGCTAAAGATGTTTGGTTTAGATTTCTAGATGAAAAATCTCCTCAAATCTCTCAATTTATGGCTGTTCCTACTATTTATTCTAAGCTTATTGATTATTATATAAATTATGGGGTTGGAATTAGTGATGCTGATTTAAAATCTAGAATGAAAAAAATACGATTGATGGTTTCTGGATCAGCAGAACTTCCAATATCTTTGAGGAAAAAGTGGCACGAGATCACTGGACAAATTTTACTAGAAAGATATGGAATGACTGAAACTGGAATGATTTTAAGTGGTGGATTAGAATTTGAAAAACGTTTAGAAGGAAGTGTGGGCTGGGAATTACCTTATATTAAGGTACAATTAGTGAATACTGAAAACTCAGTAGATGAAGGGGAAATTTGGGTTAGTGGTGATACTGTTTTTAAAGAGTATATACATGGAAACAAAATAAACACTAGTTAATAATAAAATAGATATTTTAATAAACCAGAGGAAACACAAAAAGCATTTGTATATGAAAAAGATGGAACTAGATGGTTCAAAACTAATGATATAGCAACCAAAACAAAAGATGGTGCTTATATTATTCGTGGACGAAAAGATATAGATATTATAAAATCAGGTGGATACAAGATTTCTGCTCTTGAAATTCAACAAAAAATCCTTTCATTGTAAGCAATTCTTGAGCAAACATAGTTTTATTGATCTTAGTTCTGATAAAATTTTAGGCCATATATTCATGAAGTTATTATAATTGGTATTAATGATAAAGTATGGATTCAAAGGGTTGCAGCTCTTATATCACTTACTTCTGATGTATTAAAATTTCGTCGAAATTTAAAAATAATATCTAATATAGTATATAGAAAAAAAAATTAACACTAAAGGAGTTCAGATCAGATTTAAAAAATGTACTGGCTAGTTATAAAATTCCTACAGTATTAAAAATTTTACCAAGTGGTATTCCTAGAACCCATATGGGAAAAGGTACATAAATATATTCTTCGTTTTTTTTTACAATTCCTTTAGTTGATAAAAAAAGCCTAATTAAAGAATTTGAATATGGAGATGTACAAAGATGGATAGATTGAGAGAATCCTCTCAATAACTGTTTTCAAGATATTCTAATGAATTTTCTAAGAAATTACGAAAAGTAAAAACGTATATAATCTTTTTAAATTCTAAAGTATAAATTACAAAACAATATCGTTATTAATAATAATGGTAAGTATACATAATTTCCAGTAATTTCAAATCATTTCATATAAAACCAATATTTTTGAATTTTTAAATTTTATTTTCAAATTCTTAAAATTATATAAAATATATTAATCAAACTAAACAGAAATTTAATGAATATATAGTTACAAATAAAAATTATTAAATTTATTAATATCTAGAAATATTCACAAAAATGTAAATAATTAAACTGAAATTTTTTAATACTATATTCGTGAAGAATATTATATTTTAGTATATTAATCTATTTTATATTTTAAAGATATTTTTTATATCATTTAAAACTTTTATATAATGAAAATATCATCTCTCATTCCCTCAATATACAAACAGTACATACATAATGTAATTAGACAACATCTTGATTTTCTTATAATAAATATTTCAATGACTATACTAATTATTATATATATAAGAACAAAAACTGTTTGTAATTTAATATAGAAAAACAGTTAGAACTTAAGTAACTTCCCAAATGCCTAACCCCTTTTTCTTTATTAGCTGTAACAATACAAAAAAAAAATTACTATTTGCAAAATCTAAGTCATCTAAAGTAATATGATAAGATGTTTTAAAAATCTGACGTAAACCTATATTAGTTTTACAAGAATCACTTGTTAATCCTTCAAAAATACACGAAAATTTCGCTATTGACGAAAGAGGGAAAATAAAAATAGTTTTAGTACTAAATATATAAGTAAATGTTGCTGCAAAATAATTTACAAACTTGTTTTGCTTTTCAGTAGATAAATAATCCATAACATGTTGAGCAGAATACCCAACTAAATGAGTAAAAACTATCTTTGAATCAGGGTGACGTAGAAATAACCATGTTGGTGGTGGATATGTTTTCCAAAAAACTATATTTACGGGTAATTCATCAACTAAATAATTTTTTAAAAAAATTATAGTAGATATAATGTCATGTTGATGAAAAAATCCAATAAAAATACCAATAACAGCATTGTATATAACCCAAGAAAACACAAATAAGTATCTCAGTTTTCGTTTCCTTATATTCCCTAATGAAGATAAATATATAATTAACAAAGGAAAAACTGGTAGCAAAAATCTAAGCTCTTGATGTGGAAATAAAGATAGTATTATAAGATACATAATACTATTCATTAAATATATATCGAAATTAATCTTTCTAACAATAATAGGCAAAAATATAGCAGGCCCCAGCAATATAGGAATATTTACCAAAAAATGAGTCCAATAAGCATGAATACCATGTTTCTGCAAGTTAGCATAATTAGTATTATATTTAAAATTGTTTAATGGCGTAAGAACAATTCGGTGACCATATCCATAATAAAGAGAGTCCAGTAGAATAAAGATAAAAAACATTAAAGCTAAAAGTTTAATTATTAAAAACAGCGTTTTTGGTCTATCATTAGATGAAATAATAATAATAATAACTAAAAACCTTTTAATAAGAGATTTTAAGAAAATAACTCCAGATGGAATAAGTATTATTGGAAATGTAATACGTGAAAAAAATCCAATACTTGCAAAAATAGCTAATAAAACACATCTCCACGAAGTTATATTCTATAATATATGTAAAATTATTCTTTTAAAATACATTACATACTATTATTTTGTTCTTGTGCATCAAAAGCAAACAAGCAGATACCATAATTGTTTCAACAGAATTAGAAAATGTATGAATTTGATATGTATGAGTCACAAATGATGATGCATAAAGTAAGAGAGCATTCCTTCTATATCTTGGACCTGTGCAAGTATAAACAAACCAATCTTATAGACAAAATAAGTTCTTATTTTATTTATAAAAATATACCCATACCAACAATAAAAGAAAGTCCAAAAAAAAAAATTCTTAAAAGAAAAAAGAGTAAAAGAGGCTCCACAAAATTATCTTTATCATTTAAATAACAAGATTGAAAAATTTATGGCTATAAAATACCTCTAGTCATCCATTGAGCAAGTTTTAAAGGAAACACATAAATTATCCATAAAGGTCCTATAGATCTAATAGGAGAACTTCCCTCAAATTCCCATGGATATTCTACTTTAATTTTTAAAAGATCGCCTAATATTATAAGCTTTTTTTTATTTTTTTTTCAAAAGTTTAAAACCAGCAACCACTTGTATACCCTGAAAATGTTCATCAGGATGAATATAACTTTCTAATACAGAAAACCCAAAACGAATAAACACAAGGGAAATATAAACTCCCCAAAATATTAAAAATTTCATGATATTTTGTCATTTACAAGCTACTTGTAGCTCATTTATTAATACGATATCAACTTAAAAAGTAGAAAAACATAGTTTTTATAGTTAATAATGTTAATATATAATTTAATAAAGGAAAATAAAAGGAATTAAAATCTTAATATAAGATACAAAGATAAACAATGTTATGTATTGATCAGATAGAAATAAATATAGAAAAGATTCATTCAAAATTTTCAACACTTCTACGTACTAATTTCCTGACTTTTTTCTTAAAGCCTTCTGCTATAAAGAAAGATCAGATATTTAAAATCTATAAAAAATACATACGATCATCTCTCCAATGTTTTGCTGCTTCAATATTAGCAGGACTATCAAAATTCGGACTAGAAACTAGTTAATATTAGCTTTTTATAATATAATTTATCTAATATATATGATAATATATATATATGATATATATATATGATATATATAAATAATACATACGCATAGAAATAACAGAAAGAAGAATTGTTTCAGGTGTATGAACTGCCCTCCATCTTTCTGAAGCATCTTCATATCCAAATTTATCTTCTCCGGGTGGATGAAGAATTGATATACATACAAGACCATCTGCATAAACATTGGGATGGTATAGCTCAGTAATAAACTATTAAAAAGATTAGTCATTTAATTTTTCATTTTTTTTCATAAAAATGATAAAAACAAAGAAAAACTTACCCTCATTTTTGGTGGAAGATGAGGATATTCCTTTTTAAAATTCATTAGCATAAATCATATAAAAACGTAACATATTATGCACCAAAGGAAATGAAAGACGACATTTAAAAAAACCTCCTTAAATATTTTAAATATTAATCCATCTTTTATAAAAATCTTTCTACCTTCGTATAAAGTATCTTCAGGTCTATTTTCAAGTATTAAAGAAATATTTTAAGAAAAAATTAAAAACACAAACCCAATAATAAGAACTAGAAACACAATTTCATTAGTTTTTCAAAAAAAAAAACATAAAAGTACCTTCCCACTCGTAGACATTATTATCATCTGCAAGTCCCGCTGAAAATCCCTGAACAGGATGTTTTTGAATTTCCTTTTCATCAATTAGCATTTAAATAATCTGAACATACTGAATATAACATTCAATTGACGCTTTAAAATTGCTTCACTTGGATAATTCCCCATTTTTACTTTTCCTTAAGTTTTAATTATCACGCAGAAACGATTTAAAAAAGGTTAAACAAAAAATAAATAATATTAACACATAAAAAACATATACATCATAGTATTTTAAAAATGAATGCGATTTTTTATTAAATTAATCTGTAAATCAATAAAGATTGAAATTTTAATAAATTAAATAGAAAATATATCGTTAAAATATGAATATATAAAAGAAAATTGAAGATCAAAATAGAATAAAAGTATATTTTATCAATATTTATAGTGATTTTTACTAGAAAATGATTAATTATATAATTTTTTTTTTATAAACTTACATCAATCTTAATAGATCCATATATTTTACGTATAAAAAAATACGAAGATAAAAAGCCCATTGTACCTTAAAAATTTAGTTAATAGAGTATAAAAACAGATATATATCTATATAATATACCAGTTAATATGAAAAACAGAAATGTCAAAAGAAGACTGTATCCTAAATATAAAACATGAGATGTAAAAGAACTTAATCTTATCCTGGAAAACCAAAATAATAAAGAATTAACAAAAACATAGAAAGAGGATGCACCTCCAATAAAAAAAGATCTCCACCACCTTTCCTATTAGTTAACATGTAAAATCAAATTAAAATTTATACCAATGATAATTTTCAGAACATAATTGCATGTATACCATTAATATAGTTACAGTTGAACATGTTATAGCCTTCTTCATTAGTATTTTCTAAATCCATTTGCAATTTTAAACATATATACCATGATAGCATAACAAACGAAAAGAAAACCAAACATATAATATATACGACCAAACCAAATGCTATTTAAAATAAAATAAAGCTCAACTAAAATGAAATTAATACTTGTAAATATACATTATAATCTTACCAAAAATTGCACTAAATGGTAATATTCCTCCAATAAAAAAAGAGGGCAAAAATTTCATATATGAAACCTGAGTTGGAATTTGCCTTGGAATTTGATTTGTTTTTACTGGATGACTAAATGGCTAAAAACGTCAGAACACTATATACTTATTATTATCTTATCTACGCCAGCATGGAATCCACAAAAAGAACCAATTATACTCAAAGGTACAGATACAAGAAACCATAAAGCAACAATAACAAACATGCTCTTAAATGAAACCACTCCTGATGAACGAGAACTCATAAGAATAAAATTAAGAAATAAAAACGCAAGAAAAACAATTCCAGGTACAAAAATAGGCGTAAGTATAACATTTTTTAACCTATTAATATAAGCTTAAAAAAATATTATAGATAAAGTACCAAAATTCGCCACCTAAACTCCTATACATACGTGTAGAAACATAACCAGAAACAAATCCAAAAAAAGTATACAAAATAATCATAAATGTACTTAATGATCCTCTATTTGAAGGAGATAAAAACCCAAGCATTGCAAAAAAAATAGTCACAAAAGCCATTAAGAATAACTGAGCACCACTTCCCAAAAAAATACTTAATAGTAAAGAATTATTAGGAGTTCGAAAAACATCACCATGAACTAATTTCCATCCACTATCTTCTTGCAATTCTTCTTGATCAAAAAAATCACTATTATATCTCATAATATCTTTATGAAGTGTCCTAGCCAAAACAACTATTACCATTCCAATAAGAAAAAAGACAATTATTGAAGAACTAAAAAGATTAAACCAATGAATACGCGGGTTATATATATGAAGATATTTATCCCAGCGAGTAGCCCAAGTTACATCTGATTCCTTCCATGAAATTTCATACGTATAAATAATTTTATTATCCTGATTTTCATGAAGAACATAAGAATCATTACTCAAACAATTAACAGTTCCATTAGAGTCAACCGTGTTTATTCTTGAGGAAGGATTTACAGTTACACCAACAACACGATACACATTATTCTTAAGTTTATGATATTCTATCGTAATATGATAGTGATTATTGATTTTGGCAATATTGGTAAATTCTATAAGTGTACCCAAAGGAAAACCTAAGCTATAAATTTTTCCAACAGAATTCATGTAATTTTCATCCGCGGCTGGAAGGCCATCAATAAACCAATTAATTCCATAATTTTCAGTGATTTTTTCAATAACAAAATTGACATCTGATGAAGGAATAATGGTTGAACATAAAAGTTTACAGGATTCATTTTTTACCATAAAAATTTCAAAATCAGATGTAAAAATCCTATCTCCAAAAATAATACTCCCTAAACTTTGTGGTAACGCTCTAGCATTCCCTTTATTACAAAAATGAAATCGACTATCATAATCTAAGTATATAAGAAAATTAGATATAAAAACTCAAAAATTTTAATTACAGTCATACATATAAACATTTTTATAATATTGAAGAACAGATCCAGATATGGGTCCTTCCATAGGACTTAGTGAATTGACCGTTAATGGAACTTTCTCTAATTTCTGATAACTTTTTGGTGCAACCCCTGGAAGATAAATTCCATAAACAATATTCAAAAAATATAAAAGATAATATAAAACAAATATCATCATACGCATTTAAAGACTTATTAATAATATTTTTGGCTATTATTCTACTTATTTTTTCAATTTAATATCCTCAGCTTATTTATATTATGGTGATTAACGATCACAGGACATCATAAATTATTAAAATATCATAAGAGATGATAAAGCTTTAAAATCCCTTAAAATTTTCTGAAACTATATTAAAACAAACAGATTAAATTATATTAAGTTTCTTTTAAGTTTATTATTTAATTTTCAAAATCAACAAATATTAATTTTATTAAGTTTAAAATTATAAAATCTATTTAATAAATGATTATTAATGATTTTTTTAATATGCTTTCTCACTTTTATGAGGAAAATAATGGCCACGGATTACTGAATCTTTTTGTTTTTGATGGCTCAAATGCTGGAGTGAATCTTTTACAAGAGGAATTACGACAAGTTTATTAATCATTAAAATATATTTTATTTATAACAATTACAGACAGAAACATACAATTTTTCGGAGGAATGTCAAAAGAGATTTGGAACATGGAAAAGTTTTTCAGAATTCGTAATTGCATATTTAGATTTTCTCAAAAATGTGGTTTTTTCTGATCTTGAATCATTTTATAAATTATATTCTCATGTTTTTTTGTAAGCACATCAAACTCTAATTTATAAAGTTCTCATAGTATAGACAATTCATTAATGCCTTTTCTCATCTTAATGCTATATGGCTTACTCCTCTTGTCAAATATATGTCATTAATTCTTACCAAATTATCAATTCAAGTTGATAACTTAACAAATAACCCACATCAAACAGCAACTAATGAATCATCAAGAGCAATTTTTAGACCATTTAATATTATTTTAAGTGACAGGTAGTCTTTTTTAGTTAGTTTTATAAGATATTCTAATCAAAATAGACATCCACTTCCTGATTCTAAAAAAGCAGCTGCATTATATATTGCAAATCTTTTACTTCGCTTATACTTTAAGGTTTTTAGATATGCAATTTGAATATCTATTAATATATATAGCTTAATCAGACACGTCTTTGTCAAACAATCAGTGCTAATATTACGTCATCTGGTGTAGAATTTAGTTCTTATCCTATATCTGAAAGGATAGAATTTAGTTACTATTTTGGTAGATATAATTTATATCAGCAACAAATCGCAAGAGCTCGAGGTCATCTTTTATTTGCATTTGATAATTGTCTCTCAGTAAGTTATAAAAATAAACGGTTTGATAATCCAATAATAAATATTATATCTAATACATCAAAGATTAATTTTAATATATCTTGTAACAGCATCTATCATATTAGGAATTTTTCCTTCAGCTGAACTTCTTTTAAAATATCATCTTTCTCAATATTTTTCACCTATAATATCTAGTTTAATTAAAGGAGATCACAGGAGTTTCTCTGAACATATTAATCATGAGTCTATACGCCCTTGGCTATTAAAAAAACAAATATTTTTAACAATCCAAGATCATTGTGAAATTCTTCTTTGGAGAAGTCTATTTCGTAGATCGTATATAACATATTTTCCATTTATTTATCTTTGTTGATTACATGAACAGGTTTCTAATAACTCGTGACCCTTCACAAAAGCCTCCACGAATTAAACTTAATGATTTATTAATAGCTGCTAAATGGATTAAAAAGGATGATACCTACGATTTATTAGATGTAGAATGTATATGTATCTCGTTATTGGATCAGGTTTATTTTTTTATCTTATATTCTATTTTAACATTACAAAGAACTATCTACAGGCCTATATTTTGCATGCTTCAAAACTTCTTGTTCTTAAACGTGATGATACCCATGGATTTCAGAAGATTAGCAATGTCAAAGCTTTACAAGCAGCACATGATGATGATATAACATTTGGCTGGTAACGTTTAAAGGATAATACGCATCTATATCTATATAATATGTTTTTACATTAAACTATTAAATATAATCTAAGAATTATTATATAATATACTAGAATGTGATTAAAGCTATTAAATTAAATCATACTTTAAAATTTCAAAAATCAAAATAGTTTTAGAATATAATTTTATGTATAATATATATATTTTATAAGATAAATTTATTAAAAAATTCAATTTTGCATAATCTTAAATATTTCAAAAATGAAGATAATGAGCAAAAAATGCCTTATCATAATAATCCCAAATATCAAAAAATTAAATATAAAAGAAATCATGAATAGATAGATATTTTTCATTATTTGAATATAAAAATATAATTATAAATAAAAAACCGACAATAATATAAAAACAAATAATTTATCAAAAACATCTAAATTAAATGATTGGTTCATAAGTACAAAAATATCAAAAACTGTTAACATGAAAATTTATAACACTGATATTCGCTATTTAAACAAACACAAACTTTTCATACTGCTAATACTATTTTATAAAATTGTCTCATTTACAACAATATCAAAATATACTAAGAATCAGACGCTTTTTTAGGCACACCATTTGCTTTTTTCTGAGACTGTTTTTTCTCTTGAATTTGTTGTAAGGCTTTTGCTTCCATTTCCTCAATTTCCTTCTTAGCCTTCTCTATACGCTCAATGACTGTCTTTTCCTGATTCTCTTTATACCATCCCACTCTCTTTTTTAAATCCTCAATACAATTTGAAATTTCTGCTTGATTAAATGGCGGATTAACATTAACGAAAGAAAATTGTTGCAAAATATTCATATCAATATTAAAATCTCCAATTGGATGACCGTTAGCAGTAGAAAGTGTTTTTTTATTACGTTTAACTGCTTTACTTTTTTTATCATTACCACAGATAAAATAATCCTCACGTTCAGCTTTTGATTTTAAAATAATTCCATTATCTACATCTGTTTCCACAACTGTACGAATATTCAACTCTGGTAATTTTGAATTTTCTATAATATTTATTTCTAAAAAGTCTGCGGATGGATCCAAAAAACGAATCAACTAATATCAAATTAGAACTCATTTATATACGAATAATACTTACATTCTCACAAGTGTTAATTTCCTCAATGAACGCGGGTTGACTCGCTTCCTCAAGCATCTTATTAGCCAATTGTTTCCGTTTTTCCCTATTATATTCTTCTTGTTGTAAACGTCGACGCTCTCGTGCCTTTTGTTTCTCTTCCTTTTCATATTCTTGAAACTTGCGTAAGCTTGAATAATATTCATCTTGAAGATTTTTTTTCTTTTCATAAGCTTCATTTCTCTTTTGATTTAACAAATTTCGTTCTTCATAAAGACTTTTTTGAAACCTATATACATTACCTTGTTCTTGACGAAGTACATGTTGTTCAGCCTTAAGTTTATCATATTGTTCGGAAAGGGCTTTAGAAGCCGGATCTTCAAGACGACTTTTAATTTCAGTTAAACGTTTTTTATCTGAATCAATAGCCGATTGTTGAAATAAAAGATCTGCAAATGATTTTCGACAACGTTTCATTGTAGAAATTTCTAATAAACATTTTTTTTCATCAACTAATTTTAATATACCAGAATCTACAGCTTGTTCTAATTCCCTAGAAAAAAGTTATTTTAATAAATATAAATAATAAATAATAAAAATATAATTTTACATAATTCTTTTATCAAGTTCTTCTATAGTTTTAAAGGGTAATCGCTTTTTTATAGATTGTAATTCATTAATCTAATATTTTATATTAATTAATCAATCATTTATTTTTTAAAAAAATAAACAAAAATATTCTTTTCTTACTTTAATTTTAACAGATTCTTCAAGTTGTTTAACCTGATCTACCGTTTTTTGTTTCGATTGCTTTAATTCTGCCTGTTGTTGACGGATTTCATCTAATTCATGACGAATACGTTCCGATCTTTCTTGAACATTTCCCTTTTCTTGAATTTGTCCTGTTTTCATTCTTAATTCATTCTAATTTTATATTAAAATCCTTATTTTTTCAAAAATACAAATAAACAAATATTATAATGATAATAATTAATTATTATCATTATAATATTTGTTTTATTTAAATTTATATAAACCATTTTTTCTGTAACCCATTTTAATTCTGCATCAATTTCAGCAAGTGATAATTTAAACGCCGTTTCATCTGGTTTAATAGGTCGACGTCCTTTAATATCTTCTTGCATTGTTTAATATTTTTTTTAAAAAAACTTTAAAAAATTATAAAAAAATTAACGAAAAATAGTTTTTTTTAATTAAAAATTAAAACAAAAAATAACAAAAAGTTAAAAGAATAAAAAAATAAGATTAAAAAAGAATTTTCAGACTTTTTGAATTAAATGAGAGTCTTTTAAAGGAGATTTGGGAGTACGCATTTCTTTTTTAAGTTCACGCCAAATACGTTTTGCTTCATCATCAGTTTGCCAACTTTCTTTACGATGATGATGATGATGAGATTGAGGAAGAGTCATTGTACTATAGGTACTGGATTCACGTAGAATAATGGGATCTAGACTGCGCCGACGGGTGAATTTTCCTGATTTTAATTGAGATAAATTTGTTGAATATTCAATAGTTGTAGTAGTTTTTGTAATTTGTGAACGAGTTCTAGCCAATGATACATTTCGTAAAGATTTAGGTGTTTTATTAGATGCAATAGAATTAACTGAATGATCCTTTAAAATTGATTTATGAGGACTATGCAAATTTACTACTCTATTATCATTCACTCTAATAAACAAACATATTAATTAATTAAAAATTTAAATAAATAATACTTACTTTTTTGGAGATACCCAAAGTTCTTTTGAAGGATGTACCGATGAAACTTTAGGCGATGTTCGTAATGGTGAAATTTTAGTACATCGAACCTGAGAAGGTGAACTCATACATGTATATGTTCTACGTGGTAAAACTGAAATTGTCCTTGAATGAATTTTTAATCGCTGAAATTGAAGTTCATCTTTTAATTCGTTGATTTCTTCTAATCTCCATACACCATCTGTCACTACTTCTTCTATTTTTCTAAGAGCAGTATCAATTAAACTACTTGCAGCTTTATTTCTTCCTCGATTAATCATTTCATGAGCATGAACAATTCCCTCAAGTGCATATTGACGTAAAAGAGCTAAAAGAACAGTTGGATTACGAACTCTTGAAGATGTATCTTCTGTGCATTCTGAATTATCTAATCGTTTCACGGTAGCATATTTTGTATTTAATCGCAATATAGTAGATGCTGGAAAACATGGATGTTTATAACATATTTTACAAGAAGCAATATTTGCAGGGAAAGCTTTTATCATACTTTCAAGTTCAGACGCAAGCGCTTCTGTTGGAACAACAAAAGATTCAGGTCCTGAAAAGCTGGAAACAGTTGGTACATTTAATGTAATGAAAAAGGATCGTTCTTCTAATGGTGTTAAATTTGCTTTTTTCATGTAAACAAACATAAATAATATAACAAACGAAAAACTTACTGATCATTAGTTCGAGCTTATTGTCATGTTTACAAACACCATCCGCATCATAATATGCATTTTTATCACCTCTCATATCACAAATTCCTACTCCTTCTAAACCGGCAACATTAATTTTTATATTAGACAATTTAGCCATGCAAGATCCAGCTGCACATAATTTTAGGAAATTTTTAACTTTTCTGGTTTCATTAACACAAATATAGCATCCTCCTTCAGCACCCAAGCTTGTCAGATGACGTAAATGAGTTGGATCTGGGCAAGGACCAACTCCAAGTGCATGTATTACAATATTATGTCGTTTAGCTTGAGAAGAAATGTGGTTTATTTTATCACTTGACACCGATACTTCACAGCCATCAGAGATAACAATAATATGTCCTAACCTTCCATGCCTTTTATTTTTTACTAGAATATCAAGAGCTTTACTTATTCCATTATCAGAATAACAACTATAAACACCTTTCATTTCTTTCATCTTTCCACTTAAATTATTCTGAACAGCATTTTTATGAAGATTATCACAAGTATGAAGAGCAAAAATCTTATTTTTATCATCAGAAAGAGTTGTAAGTATACATAATCTATCTGTAGATTGAAGATCATAAAGAAGAGTACATGTTATTTCTTTTGCAATAGCAAGCTTATTACCATGAGCCATAGACTCAGACATGTCTAAACAAACAGCAATATCAAGTGAATATATTGAAGGTAAATCGATAGTATCCTGATACTGTGATATTAGGTTAACATACATTATAACTTCTTCTTCGTTTTTTTTAAGGGTATCATAATCAGTCAAGACTTCAAAATCAATATTAAAAATAGCAGGATGTGAAGGGATGTCCGAAAGTTTTTGAGCCAAAGAAAAATCACTTTGCAAAGGTTTACATACACGAGGTTGTTCTAAAGGTATTGTCGAATTCCTAAAAAACATGCTTTTTTGACGCGCGGTTGTGAATAATTTTTGAAACATATTTTCTGACTTTTTAACATGAAATTCTTTAATCATATTCACCGGACCTAAACATTTAGGACAAACGGCTTTCTATAAATTATAAATACATATAAATCATTTAAATAAAAAAAAACCTGTCGAAAACATTCCTCATGTCCCATATGTCCACATCCTGGATCAAAAGGTAATGAAAGTGCATCAATCGGCCGGTAACAAACAACACAAAAAGACGGTTTTAAATAACTTGATCGAACAGAATATTCACTTTGTCGTCGCTGCAAGTCGTGCTTTCGCAGCGACATACTTGGTATGAGAAAACAACCTATTTCGAAAGATTTATTAAATTAAATATTTAAACTTCATCTAAACTTCTTGATAAAGCGTACATTGATAAGCGATAACGAGACACTATAAACAACGATTTAGGGTTGTATCGCCATAACCCTGACCCTAAATAATAGATTATTAAATATAGAGTTAAGCTATTTGAAGTGAATTAAATGAAATAAAATAGATAAATGGGGTTGTTTTTATATTTAATTTGATTGATTTAATATGTATAATAAATATAAGATATATATAAAATATTATATAAATGTAATATTTAATTAACCATTTTAATTTTAGTGTGTTTTATAATAATAAATAGTATTTTTCATATTTTACCACATTTATTCTAGTATAAATAGACTAAATACAATAATAAATAATTAACAAAATTATACATTTTTTATATTAATATAAATGCATTTTTTACTTTTACATGAAAGTGATAAAAAATATTGTTATAATAAATGCGAAAAAGAAGAGATTTTTTTGAGGCAAAATATTTGAATATTGTATTGCATTGTTTACAATAGGTGTTAATATCCTAGTTGTCCAATATTCAGAAGGTTCAAGAGGAGTTGAAGAAATTTCAATAGTAATAATAGTCGTTTGAGAAATTAAATCTGTTTGCGTTGTCCATGTTTTTTCTGTTTCAGTATATGTCATTATAGATGCAGATGAGCTTTTATTATATATGATTGTTTTATATATCGTATCAATAACACTATTTGTACACGTAGGTTTGTTATAAAAATCTGTAGTTGTTTCTGTTATGACTTCTGTAAAAATTGACGTTAATGTTTCGACAAGCGTTACATTCCTAATTACTGTTGAAACATTCGCTAAAGTTGAAGATGGTTCTTTAAAAAAGAGCATCTCTTCACATAATATTTTAATTTTTTGACATATATTTTTAATTTTAATATCAAAACAATCATCCTTAAAAACACAGTAATCAAAAGTTTTAATACATTCATATATTAATGATTTTTGTAATCCAAGTGTGTCTATAACGGCCTGAAAAGCCTCTATATATAGCTTATCATGTTGTATTTGTATAATATAAGATGTTTGATTGATTTCTGAAGTAACATCTGTTACTATAGCAAGCTTATTTTTTTCCAAAGCCTTTTCAGAAGCATTAATTGCTTTTATTTTTATCTCCTGAAATATTTTCTTTTTCTTTTCAATTGATATAAAACTTTTATTTAATTGATCTAAAAAACTTTTGCATCGTTTTTGCATATTATCAACAAATTTCTGACAAATTTGATCTGCTTTATCGTTCTTAATATTTTTACAATAAGTAATTAATATTATATTTTTTATTTGAGTCGAATTATTACAATATAGCTCCAAACAATTCATACACTTAAATTTATTACCAAAACATCCTTTTAATTCAGAATTCAAAAAGTTCTCAAACTGTATTTCATAGTAATTAGAGCACGTACTAGTAAGACGTTCACAATATATTGAAAGATTATCAAAAAGACAGTTATCTTTAAGCATATCACAATATGACATCCATAGTGCGCATTCCTTATCTTTAATATTGTTATTAATAGTATCCAATGTAATATTATATTTTTTAAGATTTTCCTTAAATTGCAAACAATGATTGTTCATTGAAGAAAAAATGATTTCACACGTCTTAACTCTTTGTTTACATGGTTCCACGAAAGTTTTATTATTTTCACTCCATATGTCGCATGCATCATTCAGACGTTGTATGCAGGAAGACTTTTTTTCTAAATAATTCTTTTTCTCACTCAATAATTTATATTTTACTTGTAATATTCCTTTCAATATATTGCAAAATTTGTAAAGTGTAGAACAATTAATATTTAATTCAGGACAATCCAAAATCAATGTGTTACAAGCTGATTCCAAAGTGCGACATTTATCAATAGTAAGTTGACCATAGTTATTTAAAGAATTTAATTGTTTTTTTAACATTTCACAGTTTTGCTGAACATTTGAAATTAACTTAGAACATGTTTTTTTCGGTAAAAGACATAATTCAAGTTGTCCATATGTATATAGCTCTTTTGATTCACGACAAACTTCAATTAATTTAGTTGTACAAGTAGAACTTCGCTGTAAATTTGTCGAATTATGTAAATACCCACGTAGGACATCCTCCATAAAACTGTAAGATGCGCCGAGAAATCCCTGATAATAACAAACAAGTCTTAAATTATCACAAAGAGATTTCTGAAAATAAGTTTTTTCACAAGTTTCTTCCAAATAAAAACATTCTGATAATAACATTACACAAATATTAGGAGTAATTGGAGGAAACGTATTCCAACTGGAATCCACATCTAAATTATTATTTTTTGAAATACCTAAATATTTTCTAATTCCTTCATCAAGATCCTGACACATAACCTTCAATCTTAAAGGTAATATGATACATTCCATTACATCATTATTGTTTTGTTTATAGCTTAAACACTTCTCTTTAAAATTCTTATCCAAATATTCGGTAGATGAACAATTGTTGTACAATGCTTTCTTACATTTTTCCTCTATATTAATATTGGTGTGAATTAATAACGCAAATAAGCGATAGATATTGAATGTGTTCAATCTCCTATTAACTACAATACCATTTTTTGCTGCTTGATTATAAATATAAGAAAGATCTATTATATCTGAGAGTGAAATATCCTGCTCCATTGGATTAAAATATGCATGTGGATTATAAATAACATTTATAGATTCACAAATATTTCGAAATTTATTACACAAAATACTTAATTCACTCAAGTTATTCCAATTTTTTTGATCATTTTCATAATTTTCTACATAAAAATAACATTCAGGAAGTAGTTGATAACACTTATTCTTGAATATATTATTATATTTGACATTCTTTTTATTCTTATTTTGAAAGTAAACACCAGTAGTCATCTGAATTTCATCTTTAATAACAATATATCTTTCTTGGATTGTCTTTGTAAGTCTTTCACATGTTAATGTCCATGTAAGACATTTTGACATCAACTCATCACTTTCTTTGCTTAACAATAAACAATATTGTTTAATTTTAGACCGACATTCAACCTCACTATAAAGGCTTCTGCGCAATGCTCTCATAAGGGCTGTATCCGCTATCTTATCTCGTTCTTTTTTATAACAAGAAACCATTAGTTTATTGCATTGTTTACGAAATGAACTAGAACAAACACTTTGTAAAAAAAGACATTTTTCTAAAAATAATTCACATTTATCCTCTGTTGAAGAAATTGTGCTTTCAAGCATTATTTCAATTTTCTTGCATTCAGATTGAGCTTGTTTATTAACTTTTAGATCTTTACATTCCTGGTCTATATTTCCATTGCACATTTCTTTTAATTCTGGAAAAATCTCTTTTAATTCTGGACAACGTTCCTTCAATATTTTTATACAATTCCCTTGATTTTCTATATTTTCTTTTAAAATTAAAGATAGAAGAAAGAACTGATCATTAATAATATTATTTTTACCCATTGATACATGTCTTAAATTTAAAGAATGGAATGCATCTTCTTCTATTGCTAATACATTCAATTTATCATTAAATTCTAAATAAAATTATAATCAAAAAAAAAAACAAATTATATAAAATACTTATATCTCTCGAAAAAATTTGTTTTATCCAAATAATTATGGATAAAGCAAACACTCTCATAGGTTTAATGATAAAATGTTATAAAGATTTACTCTTTTTATGAAGGTTATCTCATGTTTTTTTAATATTAAAAATTTAGGAAGTAAAAATCGTTATCCGATGCTTAAAAAATCAGATAACTTTTAATAAGGTTTAGTATATTTTATTTTATAAACAATAAATAAATATTTATGTATATTATTATTATTATTATTAAAAAATTTATTATTTTTTTTAATAATCTTAATTAGAATTCTATATAAAATGATTCTTTTTAAAATTAGATATATTAAACTTGATTTTTTTATTAATGTCATTTATGTCTTTTATTCAATATATATATTGAATAAAATCCACTTGAAAAATCACTGTTTTATTTATTTTAAACCTTGAATATAAAAAAAATCTTTGATTTTTTTTATATTCATTTTTCTTCAAAAAATATTATATGTATAAATATATAAAATTTCTTTCCCATTATTTATCATGTAATCATTATAAACACTAATAATTATAATAACCTTTTAAATCATTTATTTATAAAAAATACTTATATTATATTTAATTTTCATAATCTTATTTTTTTTAATCTTCAAATTATATAAGTTTTATTAAACTATTTCATAAAGAAATATATATTAATTAAAAAACAATTGAAACAGTTAATTTGAATCATAAAATATATTTCATTTATACTTTTTAATTATAAAACCTTTTTGCAAATATTATGTAAATTCAACTTTTAATCATGTTAGGGTTGGATAAGATATAAATTTATAATTTTGTTTCAAAACTATAGTCATTCTTTTAATAAAATGACCTCAATAACAGATTCTCGATTAGGGGAGAGTGAAAAATATATAGATGAATATATTGTTAGTTTTAAAGCAGGAAAAATGGTTCGAGATGGTAATTCTTGTCTTGTAAAAGCAGATATAAGGAAAGGGTAAATATATTTATTTTATTAAAAATAAAAAGATTTATTTGCATAGGTTGGTGTTTATGAAAATTGGACAGGATGATCTTGTTCATTTTTGTTGGAAAGATAGAGTTACAAATATTATTGAAGACGTTTTTTATAAAAAATAAATAATTTTATATTTTTAATCAATTTAGGATCTTATCATTTTCCCTGATGAAGCAGAATTTTTTCGTGTAAAAGAATCGCCTGGAGGAAGAGTCTTTGCTCTTCAATTTAAATCATCTATGCAAATTCATTTTTTTTGGATGCAAGACTTTAAAAATGACAAAGATCAATATTATCTTGATAAAATTAATGAAATAATTAAAACTCCTATGGCAGAAAGTATGGAAAATGTGAAAGATTATATTTACCTGACCTAAATAATATATTAGATATATCTGATTCTAATGAGCATGATACAAGTATTAAAACCTGTGAAACTCTATTTTCTGATGATCAAAGTAAACTATTTAAATTATAGAAGTTCTTTTTTAAAAATTTTATAGATAATAAATCTATTGAAAATATATCTTTAGATTCTAAACAAAAAAATTTAGAAGCAGAAACTCAAGATATTTTGCATATCTCACTACACGAGGATTATTCTATATCATCCAAATATCTTTCATCTATAAAATCTATTTTATCTAGCATATCCGTTCCTGATGATTTTTCTAACGAATCTATTATTTTAACAAATATTTTAATGCCATCAGAAATAATTAATCTTCTAAGAAATAAATATATTCAAGAAACATTATTTCCTAATCTTCCATTTGATGTTCTTTCTGAAATTAAAAATTTGAATGAAAATAATCTTGAAAATCTTATTTCTAAAGCATATTTTCAACAGGTAAAAAACCATAACATTTTTTTTTCTTCTTAATTTCACAGGCACTTCGTTCTCTTCATTATGCAATCTCTCTAGGGAAATTAGATACTATTATTTCGAAATTTGAATTAGATAATTCTAACTCTAGAAAACTTGATGTATTTTTTCGTGCTATGATACTTTTATCTCAAAATATAGATCAGGAGATGGATATTACTGAATGATTTATTAATAAAGATTTAATAATATTATATAATAAAATTATATGACAGCATTTTCATGTAACTACTGTTATTTATACTGAAATTCCCTAATAATATTACTCTATAGATAAAATTTTTATAAAATAAATGTATAAGCCTTTTATCTTAAAAATTTTCTATATAAAAATCAATTCTTTTATTCATTCATTTAATATGTAATTCATTATCTATAAATTACAAGTATAAATTATATATTTACTGATATTTGGAATTTAAAAGATAATAAAATTATTAATATTTTTCTTCAATATAGATACATTAATTTATCAATTCTAATTTATCAAGTGTTTTAAAGATAATAATTTGATTTATTTTCGAAATATTCATAATTATCTTTATTTCTTTAAAACTATATACAAAAAATTATTCTATATACTGTTTAAAAATATTTTTGATTTAGTTATTTAACACAACTTTGAAATTTAAGTTATTAAAAATAAATCCTAGGATTTTTAGAAATAATCTTTAGTTTAAATAAAAAAACCTTTTAAAAAAAATTAAATATAAGAGATTCTTAGCTTTATTTAGTCTATAAAAATAATCTTTATCTATATTTTGATATAATCCATATAGATATAATATATATATTATTATTCAACTACGTAAAAACGCATTTTCATAACTTCATAATAAAAATCAAATGAAAAATAAAGATGAAACGTCAAAAATAACAAATACTATGGAAGGATTTTCAGTAGAAGGAAGTGGGGAATCTAATTTTAATACACCAAAAGTTAATACTTTTTATGGTTTTATAAAAATAAACCTTTTTTCTTAGCTAATATTCTAAGATTCAATATCATCTAATGATTCAGAAACAATGACATGGTAATTTAAGATAATTCTATTTTTCAATATTAATTTATTAGGATTTCATGGTGGTGTTCTCATATAGGCCATGATTATTTTGCAGAAGTTTCTGAAGAATTTATTGAAGATAATTTTAATTTAACGGGCCTTAGCACTCTTATTCCATTTTATAAGGAAGCCCTTGACATGATATTGGATGTAGACTCCGGTATTTCGTAAATGCTATTTATTATCATTTATAATTTTATTTGTAGAAAACACAGATGAACATGTACGAGCACCAGATCAAAATATTATAGAAGGTAGTGCTGAACTTTTGTATGGGCTTATTCATCAAAGATACATTGTTTCAAGATCTGGATTGCATGCAATGGCAAGATACAACATTTTCTTAATTAAAATTAATTCAAACTAGGCCGAAAAGTTTGAAATGGGCCATTTTGGTCATTGCCCAAGAGTATATTGCAATTCCACTCCTGTTGTACCTTGTGGGAGATCTGATCTCCCAGGATTAGAAACAGTTAAATTATTTTGTCCTAATTGTTTAGATATTTATGTTCCCCCGAGCTCTAGATTTCAAAATATTGATGGTGCTTTTTTTGGAACAACATTTCCTCATCTATTTTTTCAAACATATCCTGAATATAAACCATCTACCCCTAGAAACAGTTTTCATATTTATCAACCAAAAATATACGGATTTAAAATTTCTGAGAGAAGCAAATCTGGACCACGAATGTCTTGGTTAAGAAAATTTCTAGGAAAAGAATCTGAGAAAGAAAATATATCACTTGAGAAAAAAAGCAACAATAAAGAAGGAAACAAAAACAATGATGAACTTTCATGATATTTACAATAACATAATATTTTCATTTTTTTAAAAAAAAAATCGCAATATTTCTAATATTTAAAAAAGATTATTTGAAAAAACATTATAAATAATGTTTCTATAATATATATCACGAACAGTTATCTTTAAAATATTTCAAACTTTTTAATGTATATATTTTATGCTGAATTAATACATATGTAGTAATATTATTTTTCATAATATTAATATGGTCGAAATATACATATGTAATTTTCAATTTCTCAAAATTAAATTTTATCTAAAAAGTATAAAATTCATATGGAAACAAGTTGAAAATACTACAAAACTCTATATATAAATAATTATATATTAATTTGTTTTTATTTTTTTTATATTTAAACATTAATCATTTTTAATTTAATTAAATATAAAACCAAATATATTATTTGAAATATAAAATATTCTATAAAACTGAATCATTCTTAAGTTATTTTGTTAAATTTAACTTTATTAAATATCCATTTTTTAAGTCAGTTACCGAAAGTTCTTCATAAAAACCTTAAAAAATTAAATTTCTATAAATTTTCATCATTTATTATCACAATTTTCTTATTTAATTACATAAAACATAAAAACAAATAATTAAAAGTCATTAGTTAAAGGGTTTATCTTTTTATAAACATATTTTGTTATATTAAGATGTTAAAACCATCTCAACCAGTTTTCGGTGTTATTACTACTTATGCATCGCGTATAAGAACAGGAAATACGTCACTTATTATTCCTATTCAAGGACAATCAGGGTCTAGAAGCACAGGGAGACTCTCATCTCGCAGTGGAATTATATCTTATGCAGAAAAAGACGATGATGATTGGGATCCAATGATAGAAAGCGGACAAGAAACATACATGGCAGATTTAGATGATACTGGAGATAGTAGAGCTTATATAAATGGTCCCCCTCCAGATAATGTTGTTAAACGAAAACCTGCAGTTAAAACAAGACATATGTATAGGTAAACATCGTGATATAGGATTATTAGGAGATTATTAACAATATAGATCTGATGATCAAATGAAATTTGCAGCAGAAAATGAAGAAGTGTTAATTCCTATTAGACTGGATTTAGAGTTGGATAATTATAGATTAAAAGATGTTTTTACATGGAATATGAACGGTATTTTTTTTTTTTAAAAAAATTATATAATCTTATTATATAGAGGAACTAATCACACCCGATCTTTTTGCACAAATAATGTGTGCAGATTTGGATATACCAGCATCAATTTTTGCTCCACAAATTTCTTCCGCCATACGTACACAAATTGAAGAATACGCTCCAGTTGCAGAAATATCTTTACCTGAAAATAATGATTTAAGAGTGATTGTTAACCTATCTTTACATCTGTCTAGGCATCTTCTAACAGACAAGTTTGAATGGGATCTAACAAGTTCTCTTACACCGGAAGTTTTTGCAAGTCAAGTATGTGCAGATTTAGGATTAGGAGGAGAATTTTATCCTGCCATTGCACATGCGATTCACGAGCACGTCCTCAGATTAAAGAAGGAAGCATGTGAAGGCGGACTTCCTTTTGAATTAGATAACGATGCAGCATATGGTGCAGAAGCAGGCATTCGTGTTGAGCAAGAAACACTCGGTGCTAGCTGGGCACCACATATTGAGATTCTTAGCAGAGAAGAAATAGAGAAAAGGGATGGAGATCGTGAACGGCAGGTTCGACGAACTCGAAGAGAAGCATCCCGATTTGGTGCGAGTGTAATTTCTAATTTTGGAGAACGAAGAAGTGGAAGGGATAAAAGAGGGCGAAGTTTAAGTCCAAATAGTAAAGGAATGTCAGAGCAGACATTACCAGCGGGTGTCAGTGGCGCACAAACATTATCTGATTAGTATGTTGGTTTTTATAAACAGTTTTTACTAATCTATAAAAAAGTGAACGTACACGTTGGAGATGCTCTTATTGTCACTGTTCAGGAACAGGCACCTGGGCTGTTCGTCGAGGACCATCTGGAAATAAGGTATATATATGATAAAAAAAACGCTAAAAATAAATATTTAATTATTTTTTAGACATTATGCAATCCTTGTGGTGTTGCTTATGCTAAAACTAACGAACTTCCTGTCTGGAGGAAAGGTCTTTTTCGTTGAAAAATACACCAATTCCAGATATATCAATTTTAGAATATAAAATTTCTTCCCAAACTATCTCAAATAATATACCAATTTTTATCAATAATATATATAACAATTTATTAATAAACAAATACAACTATGCAGCATAAAATAATGAAAAACAGATATATAAAACATAATATTTACAAGCACAACAGCATAAACTCAACTTTTTCTCTTATTTTTCAACATACAATTTTTCGTTTCTTAAATTAGAAAAGGCACCAAAAATAATATCACCTTCATTTTTAGTACTCATAAGAAAACAAAACGTCTCTAATATTTTTTTTAACACCTTATTCAAAAACTTCTAACTTTATTTTATTATAGAATATTTATGTCACACCTTTTTAGCAATCGATTAACCCTAAAAAAACACTAGTTCAAAGCTATCTTATATTATTAGTAAAAAAGAAGTCAATTAACCGCTATTTTTTTATCGCACCCGTGGGATCACAATATATTCTTTGTGATCTTTGAGTTATACGAATAATTTATTAAAACATTATTATTATTATTATTATTATTGGTGGTTAGGAATATTATCAACAAATAACGTTTGATCAAAATTTCGGGTTAAAATCTGAATAATAAGAAAACATTATATTATATTATATATTTTTAAACACTATTTTATCCGGAAATTCATCTTTTTATATAAATGTCAAGAAATATTGAAAAAGATTTGTTTTTTTCGGAGAAAAATCATGCAGAACAACAAGATGATTTAGAACCTACGGAAGAAGAATTATGTACTCTGCGGAGAGTTTCTGATAAAATTCCACTTTCTGCATATCTTGTTGTTGCTATTGAATTCTGCGAACGCTTCACTTATTATGGTTTAACTAATCCTCTGCAAAATTATATCCAGTACAAACCTACGGATCAAATACCAGGCGTATTAGGCCTTAAACAAAGCGGAGCAACTGCACTAAATAGTTTTTTTTCATTTTGGGTCTATGTTACACCTGTCATTGGTGCTATTATAGCAGATCAATATTTGGGGAGATACTGGACAATTTTCTGGTTTTCCTGTATATATTTTGTTGGGCAACTCATTCTAATATTTACATCTTTACCATTTGCAATTGAACGCAACTTATCTCTCGGTGGAATGATCGTTAGCATGATTATTATTGGTTTGGGGGCTGGCGGTATTAAGGCAAATGTTTCTCCATTTGTTGCCGATCAATATCATTTAGACAGACGTATTGTTAAAACCTTACCAACAAATGAGAGAGTTATTATAGATTATAATGTTACTATTCAGCGTATTTTCCTAGTTTTTTATTTTGCAATTAATGTGGGATCACTTGGGGGCACAGCAACTATCTTTCTGGAAAAATACATTGGTTTTTGGGCAGCATTTTTATTACCGGCATGTATATTTATTGTAGGGATGATTATTTTAATTACTTCTAAATCCAAATACGTTACACAAAGCCCACAGGGTTCTGCAATTTTGAATGCTATACGGGCTATGTATATTGCTTGTAGAAATGGCTTTAATCTTGAAAAAGCTAAACCAACTAAATCGAATGGAAAACATAAATTATATTGGGACGATACATTTATTGATGAACTTCGAATAACGTTTGTTGCATGTCGAGTATTTATTTATTATCCAATTTACTGGGTTTCATATATTCAAATAACAACCAATTTAATTTCTCAAGCAGGAACTATGCAGTTACATGGTCTTCCGTCAGAACTCATGCAACAGGTGAATTCATTAACATTAATTCTTTTAATTCCATTTTTTAATTATTATGTTTATCCGAAATTGCGAAAAGTTGGGATTTTATTTCGTCCTATTTCAAGAATCACCATGGGTTTCTTTTTTGGATCATTAGCAATGGCATATACTGCTATTATTCAAGATAGGATTTACAGTAGCCCCCCTTGTTATAAATATCCGGGAAAAACAAAATATTGTACTGCTATTGCGAAAGAAGGCCAGCCCAATAATATACATATAGCCTTTCAAGCTCCTTCATTCTTTTTTGTTGGGATTTCTGAAATATTTGCATCAGTTACTGGTTTAGAGTTAGTGCAAACATATAATTATTTTCATTAATATTAATCTATATCTATAGATATGCATACACTAAAGCTCCTGCTAGCATGAAATCATTTGTTACTTCCTTATTTTTATTAACACTTACAGGTAAATAATATGAAATACTTTTATTTTATTACATATTAACATTTAACTAGGTGGCTCCCTTATTCAAATGATGCTTACATCACTTTCACAGGATCCTGTATTAGTTTGGCTGTATATGTCTATTTCTATTGCAATATTCGTAGCTGGATGTTTGTTCTGGTTTTTATTTAGAAAATATAATAAAGTGGAGGATGAAATGAATTCTTTCCAGAGGGATATTAGGCTTGTTAAAGATGAACAATTAAAAAGTCAAAACATGTCTGTAGAATAGTTTACATTAATTTTAATTAAAATAATATCTTTTAATAAGAAACACTAATCTGGAAAATATTAATACATTAAACTTATATATACTTCATTATTTTCTTACTAGTTTACCAGAAATTAGATATCTTGTATTAAATTAAAAATAATATTTACAAATTTATTACTTAAAAAAAATCAATATGTAATTCTGTTAACCCTCTTATGCTTTTCATATAAATAGCGATGTATCTATTATTAATATAACACAATAAAATTTATAATTATATATTATATAGACCCTAAAAATGTTAAAAATATTAATTTATGCAAAACAATATAATATTAAATATCAGAAGATATTGACAGTAAAATATCAAGTATAGCATTAAATTTCCCATTTTCCGAATCAATAATCATTCTAATAACATCCGGATCAATAATCGGAAACATTTGGCAAAAAAAACTAAATGTTTCGGATTTTATTTCAACCTGTGTTTCTTTTAATGCTGCAAATTTAGATACAGGAAACTGAGTATTTATTTTTAGTTCTGTTTGATTATTCTTATTTGAATCAGTTTCAATTATCAGGTTTTGAGGTATTTGTGTAGATGTTTTTTCGGAAGAAATATGTTGATATGATTGTTCTGTATTATAATCTGTGAGTATTTTTCCTAAAGAAAAAAGCGGTTTTTGAATATTACGAAATGCATTGTATGATTTAGATAAAATATATTCTTTTGTTGGTTTAAATAAAGTAAAAGGAATTGATTGAATATTTTTTATTTTTTCAGTTGTTTCTTTGATCTTTTGTTCATTAATTTTAAAAATAGCACACTCCAGATTTCTTTTATGTGTGAAATAATTTCAAAAACGTTTCAAAATTATATACCTTTCAAATTCTTCATCAGAAATTGTTAATGATGATTTATCTAAATTCTCGATAAAAGTAATAGCACCTATCTTAATACAGTAAATAATAATATAATAAGATAATAAAATGGAATTTACAAAACTAGAAAAATAATATTCTGACTCTCCAGAGAGTTTTTCAGGATTTCTAAATCGAGATATATATCTAAAATAAATAAATAAATGAATGAATGAATAATAATAACTTACTGAATGTTTGATATTAAATGTTTTGGATTAGTCTTAAGTATAATTAAAATTAAAATAGAAATAAATTTATCAGCAGATTCATCAATTCCTGCATATCTTAACAAACCTAAATAATATTATAAAAAATAAAAAGATTTTCTATAAAATACCAAAAATAATTTTAGAACAATTTAAAATGCAAATTATCTTATCTCTTGGTGAATGATAAGTATTAACTTTTAAAAGTTCTAGAATAATAAATAAGTAAACATTTTACTATAAATATTATACCTTGCCCAGCTAATTCCAAAAACTTTCCATTTAAACTTGTACTGGGAATTTCCATATGCTCCTCTTTAACCCATGTAAATATGTTAATTTTTTCTTCTAGAATTCTATCTTTTTCCAAATCATCACTATGTCCACTCATATCACCATCAACTAAATATGATATAGCAGGAGAAAAAGTGTGATCATACAATCTTGTCATAATAAGTTTCTCCATTCCTTCTTTCGCATTATCAAACTCGGTTTCTGATGCATTTATCCAAGGTTCAAGTAATTGCATTTTTCGATATATAAACTATATATCAATAATTATATAACCGAAAAAATGAAATAAAATTACATACATTTAAAAAATCACGGATAATTTTAATCTTCTCTTTAATTGTCCAGGGTTTCTGTAGAAACTCCCGAATAAAACTTAACACTGTTAAGATTATTCAATAAATAGGGAGAATAAAATAACCTTTTCATATATTTTGTTATAGGAATAGCTGATTTATATTTTAGTTGTCCAAGGAATCTATGAAAGTCGAAATTTTGTGATGATTTCAGTTCTGATTGTTTTAATATTGTTAATGAACTTTTCGAATGATTATCAGTTTTCTTTGCATTTTTTTCATAGAGAGACATTTTTTCAAGATCATATATTATATTTTTTTTCACTTCATCCTCTTTTTCCTCATTTTTAATAATATTTTTTGTCTTATCAAAATTTATTTGTTGTGCATTTTGTATTTGTGATATTTCACTCAAATTTGACCATTTTTTTTTAGGAAAAGAATCATATGATGAATTTAAACATTCAGAATCCTCCAATAACGAAAATGTTCCAAGAATATTTGTTTTTTCCATTTTAATAGACGCTTTTTGTTCTAAACATTTTTTATGTTTAGATAAATTAAACTCATATAAATCATTAAAAATTAACTCCCTTTCAGAAAGAACGACTTTCTCATTTTCTTTTTTATCATTCAATATCCGTTTAACTTCTTTCATTCTCTTCTCTTTAAAAATAGTTTATTTTAAATTAGTTTTAGATATTTTAATCGTTAATCTTATCGATTTTTTTTAAAAGCTTATTTTTTGTTATTTTTGGTTTTAAAAATTAAAACTCTTAAATTGACTTTTAAACAGATATTAAACATTATTTTTAATGAAATCAAGATTTCAAAAAAAAAAATTAAATATTCTTTATAAATTTAATAATATAAACTTAGATACGTCAAAAAAAGGAACTTTAGATGAACCTATAATTGATCTTTTAAATCTTATTAATAGCAATTCAGAACTTGTTACAACAAGTTCTTGTTCGGGTAGAATATCAATTTTTGTTGAAAGTGAAATGACACAAAATATTGGAGGAAAAGGGTTAGGAGGACAATGGTTAATGGTTCGTCATGAACCATGGGATAATGTAATTGAAAAATTTATTTTAAAAGAAATTTTTGGAAATTATCATATTAAAACAACCCATTCAAATGAATTAATAGGAGGACGATTAATTCATTTTAAATTTGAACCAATGGTATTCACATTTTTTTTATTATCATTTAGATTAATCCAAAGATTTTGCATATTTTGGCTGAAACATTATCAACTGCACGTAATTTTCTAACTTGTGCACTTTCTTCTAATTTTCGGGAATCAGGTCTTATTTTATCAAAAAAAAACATTATAATTGCAGTTCGATCTTCTATAGGATTCAGTTGTCCTATAGGTTATCTTAGAAAGGAACAAGATACTGAATTTATTCAATTATTAGTAGATGAAACATATCTTTGTTTATTAATAGATATGGCAAATAAAAGATTTGAAGAAAATAAAAAAAGAAGAGATATGTTATATAAAAATATATCAGATTGGATAATTGACACTTCTAAAGTAGATATGAAAACAACAATCCATTCTTAAAATAAATAAAAATGATCATATTAATAAGGAATATTATAATTGAATTATTTTTGATGTTTAACTTAAATAAAAGTCATTTAAATTAGAAAGTTTGAAAAAATACATATACAAAAAGCTAATCATAAGATTAAATATATAAACTATGTGTTATGATTTTATATTCAAATTATCTATTCATGTTTATTTATTCTTTAAATTTCATAAAAAATCATTCACTATTCTTTTAAAGATTAAAAATGTTTTAAAGAAATTAGTGAATCAAGTAGTATTAAAATAAATTCACTTCTGATTTATAAATTATTTAATTCAAATTATCAAACTAGCTTGAACATAAATATTAAAAATACAAATATCTATATAAATATCTAGGCCTTTTTATTATCTATCATTTCAAATAACATCTTAAATACATTAAATCCCGTTATTTAAATCTAGATAATTATAAATTCTATTCACATTTAAACTTATAGAATTTTTTGAGAAACAAAACATAAAAATTCTTAAATGTTTTATTTAAAAAATTTTTAAGTTCTTTTAGTTAGATTTTATAATTTATTTTTTCAATAAAGCTCACTAAAATATAATCATATTAATATAATTTTAATAAATCATACATACATATATATGTATCAAAACAATGAAATTATTCATATACAAAAAAGATATTTATTTAATTTTTAACAATTTAAATACATTTATTATAAAAATATATCTAAATTAATATTACAATATATAAAATCTCTGTTTTTTAAAACAAATTATAAATCCTTTAATTGATAATAATTATAAATATATAGAGTTCAATAAAATCTTTATCAATTAAATATATTTCTAAACAATGATTATTAAAAATTATAACAATTTAATATTATAAAGTATAAAAAAACTCTTCTATAACATATAATTATTTAAAACACTACATAATAAAAGAATACATGTTTTCAAAAATACTAATTTTTAAAACAATTCTTTAAAACTCTTATACTATAATTTTTTTTTATCAAATAAAAATAATATATCAAAAAGATAAATATAAATCTTTAATAATATATATAAAATCAAGAATTTCCAGAAAATTTAAAACACATTAATTAGATAATATAATTATTGAAAAAAACATAATATTTAACTAATCTCAATCTTTGTAAATGATTAAACTTTAATATAATTTTAGCATCAAAGTAAAATATTTATTAATTTTATTAATTTTTAAATATTTCAATTAAAGAAAAAATCATCAATTCACCAATCTTTATATAATAATACCTATTCCCTTTTGAAATTTATATAATTTTTTAAAAATATTCAACTTTATCTTAAAACTTGATTTTAACCTCGATATTTACAAATCTTAATATTTAAAAGACATTAAATTTTATTTAAACAAAAATTGTATTACCAGAAAAGAAATACATCATAATTAATTATTAAAGTTATTTGTTTTTATTTTTTTTTAAATTTCTATTAAATTTTTAGGTATTTATTTATTTATATTTCATCAATTTTGATGAAATTGAAAAATTTTATCTTAGAATCTAAAAACACTGAATAAAACAATTATCAATTGATTTTAGAGTTTAATATATATATATATGAAGGATAATAAATATGTATTCTTTAAATAATTTTAAAGAGAAATCAACTCGAAACAAGTTTGCTGTTATCACTCAGGAAATCGTAAATCAAAATATCAATTATCCATTATACGAAAAAGACACTATTCAAAGAAAACAGAATTTATCAGAGAGCACGAATCAAAATCTTTATACAAATAACAGAAATTTAACTTTGAAATCTAAAAGTTTATCTTTAATTAATAGGCCATTACCTATTCCAAATATTATGATTAATAAAGAAACACAAAACGTTTGTATTCTTGTAATTTTATCAAAAACAATATTTATTCTTGAAGGAAAATACAATTGCACTTCCTCAATTTTATTCTCAAAATTACAAAACAAATCCAAATTTTTTATGTGGAACATGCTATAAAAATCTAGGATCTGGCAAAATAATATCTGTATCAGGAAAAAAATATCATTTGGATTGTTTTTTCTGTGTCCATTGTATGACAAACTTAGAACATGTTGCATTTTATGAACACGAACATAAATTATATTGTCATTTAGATTATCATGAATTATTTAGTCCAAAGTTCGTTCAAAAATATTGAAATATTAAAAAACATCTAATCTGTACAGATGTAAATCTTGTGGAACTTCTATCGAAGATGTAAGTCTTACCTAATTATTATTATTTTATAATATATTTAGAAAGCAATATTTGCTCTTGGAAACTATTATCATCCATTTCATTTTTTTTGTGCCGGATGTGGTGATGTATATTTTTTGATCTAAAATTATTAAATGCTTACTTTTAGCCTTTTGATGAGAACATATCTTTTATAGAAAAAGATAAATATGCATGGTGTCAACGTTGCTTTGAAAAAAAATATTGTCCTAAATGTGAAAAATGTCAAAAATCTATTGTTAATGATTTAGTGCATGCAATGGATTCAAATTGGCATACTAAATGTTTTACATGTTCTGTAAGTAAAACAAAATTCAATTTAAATAACTAAATATTTTTAAAGATTTGCAATTCAGAACTTACAGAAAATTTTTATATTTATAATGAAACTCTTAATTGTCCTTCATGTTATTCACTTATTATTAAACAATATAACTGAAATACATATATTTACAAAAATAAAACTTTAATATTTAAATAAAATCTAAAAATTGATATCATTTCTAAATATAATACTGTTTATCATAAGATTTTTTTTAAATAAAATATTAATTTGTTTTTTTATATTTCTTTTGTCCTGAATCTATAAAAGATTGATGTTCTCCATATTTCCTTTTTTTTGAATAATATTTAGTATCTTCAATAGATACAATACTTTTATAATCTTTAAGATCATATAATTCTTTCTTTTTTTCTATATTTTCAAAAACATTTAAATTAAGCTTAATTTTTTAGTAAAAAATATTTAATAAATATTAATAAAATTCTTACATTTAAATTTGATTCTGGATGAATTGCTAAAGCTGTTTCAAGTAATTCTAAATCTAAATCTTCAATTGATTTATTTTTATTTTCTTGTGATTTTGAAATTAAATCTCTAATAAATCTATCTTTTAAAATCACATTCTTCCCTATATTTTAATTATTTTTTATTTATTAATATTTATTTATGTACCTGGAAAATGTTGAATATATCCTTTATAAGATTGTCGCATCTTTTGCTTATTTCCAAACTCATCAATTCGTGCTACACGTTTTGCCAATTCATTTAATCCATAAAGACGTTGTAAATCTTCTGTTACATAAGGTTTAGTTGGTAAATATTTTGAAAAATTAACAAAATAAAATTCTTTATGAGAATTCATTTTTTAAAAAAAAAAAAAGAATATTTTTCTATTAATTTTATCAAAATTTATTTCAAAATTCTTTAAAATTTCAAATATTCAATTTAATTCTAAATGAATTTATCAAAATCATCATCATCTATAGGAACTACGCGTTTTTATAGGATTCTTGTTCATCCTAGACAAAAAGAAAATCCCATATTAGTTATTTTTCACTTTTTACATTAATCAAAATATTAATTTTAATAGAAACATATTCATAATGTTCCATGGGTAAAAATGAAATGAAAATGATTTATTTAATTTTAATTATTATTAGGAATATGGAAACAGTACAGCAGATTATATATTAGGAACAAAAATATGTGCACTTTTTTTAAGGTTAAATACATTATATTTCAAAAATGTTTTTTTTACATGAAAAGTCTTCGTTATCATTTATTATATCCAGAATATATTTACCATCGTTTACAACATTTAGATAAAAGTTATCAGTTACGTCTTCTTCTTGTTTTAGTTGATTCAGTAAAAAATTTATTTACACAAATTTTATCATTAATTAATTAGGATACTCATGAAGCGGTACTTCTTGAACTCAATAAAATATGTATTTTTCATGATTTAACACTTATACTTTCATGGAGGTTAATATTAAATATTTAAACAAATATAATCAATCTTCATATTTCTAACTTTTTACAGTTTTGCAGAAGCAGGTCGTTATTTAGAAACTTATAAATCACTTGAACATGCTTCATTTAATATTATACAAGGAAAAAATCCAGAAGATTATTATAGTAAACTTGTTGAATGTTTTACAAGTATACAACATGTTACTAAAGATAATACATATGCTATGATTAGCAACTTTCGCAGTATTAAACGAGCTATCAATGCTGATAAAGAAGAAATTTTAATGATTGGTGGTTGGGGTGAGCAAAAGGTTTATTTAAAATCATAAACATTTATATTTTTTAACGAAAATGAATTAGGCAAGTCGTTTTAAAAAGATAATGACACAACCATTTGTCATAAAAGATTCAGAAAAATAACGGTCTGGGACAATATCAAATAATATTATCATACCATTTATTATTTATATTACAATTTTCTCTTTTTCTTTTCATATTTTTTTCCAGAAATATATGAAAGTCGTACTTTTTTGTGTTCTATTTCATTTTGATCAAATTCAATATCCCTCTTTCTCTTTTTTTCTAATTCTTCAAAGGTTTTATCTTCTTCATTTTTTAATAGAATCATTTTTTTACCCTTCTCTCGTTCTTGACGTCGTTTAACAACATTAATATTCTTTCTGAGTTAACATATACAATAAAATAAATATATATATATACCTCAAGAGCAAATTCCACAATTAACCGCTTTTTTATATTCTCATCTTTCTTCGAACTAATTTTTCTTCCATTAAGCCAACGAAGTCCCATTAAAGCCCATCTATGTCCTACATATTCAATAAAACCACATCCTCGCTTCTGACCATTCTTTTCTTCAAGAATTTTAGCTTGCCGAACAATTCCTTTTTTCCCTTTTTTAGGATTACCATCCCGAAGTTTTTCTTCACGAGTTAATGGCATTCGTTTATTCTCTTTTACTTCTTTAGCAAAATTTACACACGCTTCTCTTGCTAATGCTTTTAAATCTTTATCAGAAATACCTTTAGGAATATTCCGAACTGCTAGTCTTGTAAGAGATACATATAATGATGGATTTTTTTCTAATAATTTTTTTCTTTGAACTAAATTTTGATTCCTGATATTTCGTTCTGTTTCATTTAAGAAATTATACAATGATGATTTTGGATCAATATGGCCTTCATTTAATAAAAATATGTTTCTTTTATCAATTTTTCGTCCAAGAATATATTTTCTTTCCTTTTTATTATTATTTTCAATTACGGATATTTCCTTTTTATCTAATGCAGGGAAAACAGATAATAAATTGCCATCTAATACAAGTTTTTTAGTATTATCATCAATTATTTCATCCTGAACAAGTATACTTGATTTTTTATTAATGGATGTAGATTGCCTTGACAAGCTTTGATAAGTCTTGAGACAGTTATCCATATCAGATTTATGATAAAAACATACAAAAGCAGTTCCTTTTGATTTTTCCGTCATTGTATCTACAACAACACGTGCATATTTTAAACGACCGAATTGACAAAAATGAGAAAATAATACATCATTTGTTGTTTCAAATGAAAGATTTTTTATAAATAAAGTATTTTCATTATTATGATGTGAAATATTTTGATCTTTTTTATTCTTAATTGAATCATCTTCAAAATCCAATTCAGTAGTAGATTCCATACATCTTATTGCACTATCCTCCCCAGAAGATGATAATTTTACATCTGTAATTAAACTGGACTTTTTTTCTTCCTCCAAAAAATTTTTCCATTCTATTTGACTTAATGCCCAATCAACTGCAACATGTCGACCATTCAATTCCATTCCGTTTATGTTCTTCATTGCTTTTTCCGCAGAAGATCTTTTTTTCATATGAATAAATGCAAACCCGCTCATTTTCCCGCCTTTTTTTCTTGGAATAATAACATTTATAACTTTTCCATATTTACTAAATTTTAAAAAAAAAGCATCATCTTTTCTCCTAATAGACCATGGTAAATTTCTTACAATTAAAAAAGGTCTTGGCAATTTTTTAGGTATTTCCTTTACTTTCTCATGCATTTCAGATAAATCATTTTTATTATTGCGATGTCTAGGCCTAGCAAATTCTGCTTTTAAAAAATGTCCATTAAACGTTCGACTCTTTAACTCAGATATAGCTTTCTTAGCGTCAAGATGTGTTAAAAAACTTACAAATCCATATCCTTTAGACTTTTTTGTTTCAGGATCTGTAACAATCATTGCATGTTTAACAGGTGCTATTTCCGAAAAAAAAGAAAGAAAAGAATTAGAAGAAACATCTAAAGGAACCTTTGTAACAAAAATAGATGTATTATATTTATTTTCATTTAAAATCATTTGTTTATTTTTATATCATTTAAGTTATTTTAAAAAAATTGGATTAATTTAAAAAATTCCAATTTTTTTAAAATAACTTTTATAGAACCTAAAGAATATAGAAATTATAAAATATATGTTCCAAATTGATCCTTTTTTTTATTAATTTATTGTTCTTTTTTTTAATAAAAATCCTATATATTATTAATGATATTAATAGGGAGTTAACGATCAATATAGATTTACAAGTATACTTAAAAATAAAATAAATTATCTTTAATATATATATATAATTATATATATTATACTTTATTTCAATATTGACTTTCTAGTTTTTATTCATAACTATGAATGATACATCATGTAAGGCATTTTGTATTAAAATGATGATTAATTTTAACAAATTAAGATATACCGGACCCTCCACGTGATGATCCTATTTCTCCTACTTATCTTTCTCGCTGTAATGGAACTGATGAAACAATGCCTATATTAGTAGCAATTAAAGGTACTGTTTTTGATGTAACACGTAATCGTTCACTTTATGGTATTTTTTTCTTTATTATAAATTAATAAAAATTAAATAATATATATAGGACCAAATGGTAATTATCATATATTCTCGGGCAAAGATGCATCTAGAGCATTTGCAAAGAGCAGCCTTAAGGAAGAAGACGCAATTGCTAATTATACTGACCTTAATGAACAAGAACTTCGTGTTCTCGACGACTGGTTTCTTTTCTTCACAAAGGTAGGGTGTACATGTCACGTGATCAACTTATAAAATAGAGATATAATATTGTGGGTAAAATTGTTCCAGATGTATGAATGGTTGATATATTAGCAATATTTAATAACGTATAAATATATTATTGATTAGAAAGGAAAAAAGAATGTAATTTTTATAATCCAAAAAGAACTATTTTTAAAGTTCATATATTTACAATATCAATAAAATTTATGTCCAAAGTCGAATTGTCGAATCTGCACCACATGAGAATAACCACGGTTGTTTAGGATGCCATTGTGTATTTAAAACTCCTAATGAATGTTTTATTTCATGCCCTCGAAGAATTTTTAATGGAACAAGTAATGGATTCTCCATTAAATCATTATATACCATACCATAAAAAACATGAATAGTTCCATCATCTGCTGATGAACAAAATAGAGGATATATTCCCTTATGAAAAGCAACACTTCTTAAAGCCTTTGTATGGTAACACAATGTTTTGTATGGTCGAGAAGATAAATCCATATCAACCCATACCAATTTCTTATCATATGATCCGATAATAATATTATCGCCTTGAGGATGAATATCAATAGATGAAATCCATCTTACACCAGAATGAATTATTTTTATTAATTCTTGTTTCACGAGATTGTAAACTTTTACATATCTTTGAGTCTATTTTTCTAAGCATAAATCTTACCTAAATCTCATACCTACCGCTACAAAAAAAAGAGGTTTTGTGGGATGAAACTCTACTGCCTGAACTATTCCTTTGGTTTTTTTAAACGGTGATTGAGATTGATGCTTAGAAAGTAAATGTACCAAAACAGAAGTATTCGCATTTTCAGGAGCAACAGTAACAAAATAATCACCATGACGATGCCATACAACTTGTTTAACACGTTTCTTAAGATCTAATAACAGAATTAATCCTTTATCCGCCTGTTTTGAACTTGGTTTAGACCACGTTGCTAAAGTTTTTATTGTTTGGGTTGACTCTATGCTAAATCCTAAATTAGAAAATTCTTTTGCTGCATTTTTGATATCATCATTATGTATTGAAGGTAAATATATATAAACATTATTCCCACTATTAAAGTTATAAATCATATTTATATATCCAAAGGATCATACCATGATGCTAAAATCAAATCTGAATTTTTTATTGGTCTCCATGCTACAGAATCGACGGGTTCATTATCACTACATTTAAAACTACACATTTCTTTTCCAGTAATTATTTCCCAAACACAAACAATTCCATCATCACCACCGCTTGCAAGCCATAATCCATTTGAATCAATGTTAATAGAACGTACACGTCCTTTATGCCCCTTATATATTGTTGAGCATCTTGTCGGAAAGGGACGAAGGTCTTCAGGAGAAGGAAGCTTCGGTATAAGAGAATCAGGATCTATATTTAACTATATGATTGTTAAATGAATGAAAAAATATATTAATCACTTCAAACCCTATTTTTCCGTACTCTGGGTGCCAAATAAAGATCTAAACATCTTTCGAAGCATTCCTGTATAAATCGATCATATCCAGGTACAAGTCTTAGAGATTTATATTTTGATGGAAGATAATTTTTCTCTCTATCCTCAGGAGATGTATCATTCCACTTTTTTATTTCATCTTCAGAAAGCAAATATTCCTCAGGAGGGTTATAACTTTCATCATGAGTAGGTAAAGGTAATTTTGGTGCTGGAATATGCATAATATGATCATAACTTTTCGCGGAGGTATCACTCCAAATATCATAAAATACAGGCTGTTGTTCAATATTTTCCTTTAATCTACTTGGTACAATTCTGCCTTCACGAATAGCCTGAACAATTTTCATAATCTAAAACTTATAAGCATGATCATTATTATTTTCTATAGTACCCTCTTTTGTTCATTTTTACTTGGTATAAAACGCCTTTTGGGTTCAGAAAAAGTATTTAAAGGTGTTTTTTCCAATTTTCCTGAAAAATAATCAACATAATCCTCAGAAATTAGTCATAAAATATAAACAAATAAATTCAATAAAAACCTCAAATGGATTAAAATGATCGTCAGGAATTTGAGCATGTTGTATTTTTCTAATTATATCAATTTCCTCCGACGTAAGTCTAATATCCTCTCCCGTATCTTTATCTATTATACCCGTCCTTAAACTGTTAAAAAATATTTAAAATTTATTTATGCATTACCATTCATCTTTTTTATTCATTGTATTTAAAAGGGCATCTAAGGCCGGTTTAGTGGCTGGTCTCATAATCTTTTTTCCATTAATATCATAACCCTTCAAAGTCATTAGTTATAAAAGAATATCATAATGAATAGAAAACACAATATGTGGAAAATCAGCATATTTATCTAAGGAAAGATTCCCTATCGTATTCAATGTTTCCTCAGTAGAAGTATCTGATCCATATCCTGGAATAATTTCAAAATCTACTTTTCGAGATTTTTTTTCCTTTTTTAATATCATTGATGTATTAGAATTCTCAAAATAACTTGATTTTTCATAATCCCTATTAGAAAAAGAATTTTCACTAGAAAAAGTAGTCGTTGATAATAATTCCCATTCAGAAATTTCATTATCATTATTTATTAAAGATTGATGATATTCATTTACAATATTATACAAATTATCCTTTTTTTCACCTAAATTCATCTCTTTTTCAAAATTTTCTATATTATTCACTTCAGATCTTAATCTAAAACCTTTTTAATCTTCAAAATTCCTATTTTTTTCATCATTAAAGCAAAAAACCTTCATTTATCTTTCTTCTTTTTATAACCTCAAATTAATTCAAAAAAGCTCAAATAAACCCCCTTTAAAATATACCATTCATATTCATTATTTTCTTTAATATTATCTTTAAAAACCTTTAAAAACTCTTAATCTTTTAACTTAATTTTTTAATTTCTTTCATTTGAGGTTTCAATTTAAAATCATTCTTAACCTAACCCTAACATATTTCAACAAGAAACTCCGTGTCATGTCGGAACATGACACGGAGTTTCTTGACAAAAAATACACATTTTAAGACATCATGGGATTGTCAATATCTAAGATTTTTCAAGGACTATTTGGTAAAAAAGAAATGCGTATTCTAATGGTTGGATTAGATGCAGCAGGTAATTTAGTTTATATAAAGTTTTTAATTTAAAAAAGAAAAATAGGAAAAACTACGATTTTATATAAATTAAAATTGGGGGAAATAGTGACAACGATTCCAACAATTGGTAAGATTTAGAACGTTATAGGGATAATATACGTGTATATTTTTATGCGTACATGACTTATATTCATTTATTTTATATTTATTATTAATACGATGGAATTTTCAGGATTTAATGTTGAAACGGTTGAATATAAAAATATTTCATTTACAGTATGGGATGTTGGTGGTCAAGACAAAATTCGCCCATTATGGAGACATTATTTTCAAAATACACAAGGAATTATTTTCGTTGTTGATTCTAATGATCGTGAACGTGTTTCTGAGGCACGGGAAGAACTTACACGTATGCTTAGTGAAGATGAGCTTCGTGATGCTCTTTTACTCGTTTTCGCCAATAAACAAGATCTCCCGAATGCTATGAATGCCGCTGAAATTACCGAAAAACTTTCTCTTGTAAGTTATTTTAATTATATTTAATTATTTTTTTTTAATTCATTATAAAGCCCGCTTTACGTCATCGCAATTGGTATATTCAGGCAACCTGTGCTACTTCAGGAGGTGCATCAATATATTGTTACTAAAACAATTTAATATTAATTAGATGGATTATACGAGGGTTTAGACTGGCTTTCGTGTAATTTAAAGAAACGAAACTCAACTTATTAATTGAAAAAAATAAGGACGGATAGAAAATTTTAAAGATGAGTATGTTTTTTCTTATCTGAGTCTTTTTTTTTATAAACCTGCGGATAAAATATCAATATATTGGAAAACATATCAAATTTTAAAATAAATGGAATTGATTTATTTTTTAAAAATATTCATTTTAAGCATGTACCATTTAAAGTATATGATCTATACTCATCTTTAATATATCTATTCTCATACTCGTCCAACATTCATTCTGAAATATATCATTCAGAGAAAAAAAATCATTTAATCATTTATTAAAAAAGAATTAATAAATGATTAAATGATTTTTTTGTTTTCTACAGTGATATTCTTATATATATATATATTTATTCCATATCCTTTATCGGATATTCATTTATTCTTATATTGTTCAAAAATATCTTTAAAATTATCCTTAAAATAGTTTTATTAAAATACCAATATTAAATTGTAAATAAAAATTAATCATTTATAATGGCAATCATCTCATGTTTATTTTGAGAGTCAGATACAAATTAAAAAATTCTTAACGAAATTTTTTAAAAAATGTAATAACAATTGATTCATAAAATCATGTTTATCATAAACAGTTTTCTATTTTCATAAAATTTAAAACGTCATATAAAATATTATTAGAAATGATAAAAAATAGATTAGGGTTATATAAATGTTAATATAAAATAATGAAAGATTTAAATTTAAAACAACTATGAATAATTTCAATTAAATTATAAACAACAAAAAAACTTAAAGCTTTAGTCAACTGTATCCTCATATTTAAATCGTTATTCAATACTCAAATGTTGTAAAGTTATGAATCAATCATTAAGTTACCATAAGAATTGCTTATCAATTCATATTATCTACAATTAATTATAATTTGAATTTTTCAGCTGATTCCTCTAAAAAGCTATTGTTGTTTTCCAGCTATTTTAATAAAATTAAGAGTTAACATTATATTTTCATAAAATGTTTTGAGATAAAGAAAACTGATTTTTAACAATTAGGTAAATCATAACATGATATTCGTTCGTATAATGAAAGAAAAGATTGCCATAAATCATTAAATTCACAATTTTTTGCTAATTAAATTTATGAAAAAAATAGTATAAGTAAAATATGAATCAAAGAAATAAAAAAAAATAAGAAATGATAAAATTACAATTAAAAGTATCGTCATTGAAACTAAATATATTAATAAAAATAAACTTAATGCAAAATATTACTTTGATAACCAAAATATGATTAATAAAATTTTCATCTTTTTTCAATCCCTAATATATCCAGACATATTAAACGTATTTAAAAAAGATTTTAAATCCTCATATAGTAGATATATACAGATGCCAGAATAAATATTTCCTTCAATTGCATAATGAAGCATATACATTACTAATTATTAAAGGATACCATTCATAATTCTTAAGCATTAAACATATCTAAAAGAACATTATAAGTCTATTTATATGTATTTCCTGTATAAAAGATTCTCAAAATGCACGCATATAATCCGAAAAAAAATATCCTTTAGATATAATTTGCAAAAATGTTTAGTAAATAATGTTCTTTTGCTAATTTTATTCAAATTTTTGATATTTTTAAAAACATATGTTAAATCCATTTTTAAAGCTATTTAAATAGAAAAAAAAACTAACCCATATTTTCAGATCCCCTAAAGTTGTTTTTTAATTATTCATAGCATACATTCCTTTATTTACTCATTAATTTTACTAATTATCATATAAATATTTTAATTTTCATTTTTCTATATCGTTCTCGTTTTATATCTTTTTTAACGGTATTCATCATATAAAATACATAATATTAACCAAATATTAAGAAAATATAACATTTTTTATTTATTATTAAGGACATATTATATAAGAAAATATATATATTTATAATCTTACTTATATGATAAAAACATATGGTGAATGAAACAAATACTTTTTTAACAATATTAAATCAACTTGACATTTCACAACTTGAAAAAGAAATATCTTTATTAAACAATTCAATTAAGCATTTAATTCGCTCTAATCAGGAATTGGAAGCATATATCCCAGAAATTTGGGCAACAAATGCTATTACAGAAAATAAAGATGTTATTGCAAAACAACAAACAAAAGTTAATATAATTATTAAAGAATTAGAAAAAAGGAATACTTCTTCAAACAATAATGTGTCATTTTTAACGCATATATATGCATTTAATGCATAATATAGCAACAATCCAGGGATAAATTTATAAAATAAAACAATATATTTCTTCAAACATTATCTTTTAACACAATTAACGTTATTATATGCAGATACGTATAATATATTAAATGAAAATAAATTTTATATATTTGAGATTTTGAAACAGACAAACATATAACAAATAAGACATTAAAGCAGATAAAAAGCCCGAGTATAAATTATATTACTAAATTGATAATATTAAGATTTATATATTTTTTTTTCAAATTTCATTAAATAAAAATGCAATTAATAATATGAATAAAAAATACTTTGATATATTTAGTAAGTAAAACATAAATTAATATTTAATTGAGTATTTATAGGTTTTCATATGTTTTTTAAAATGAAATAGAAATTAATTTTTGAAATTTTTATATAAAAATTTCAAAAATTAACTTATTTTTTTCGATCGCTTTAATTTATTATGAAGTTTTAAATAATCTATTATTTTAAGTTTTTTTTTGAAAAAAGAACTTATATTCAATACACCTGTGATGAGTTCTATCAAGGGTTTTCCAGGATGCGCCTTTCATAAGCAATTATTTCTACATTTGAATTTAAATGAGTATATGGGATATGAGAAAATTCCATTACTTTCTAAACATAAAAATACTTTTTTATCATGCATCAGATATTATTCTCAAGGAATGCGTCCATTCAAAATGTCTACAGCTCAAGAAAAGAAACAGGGCTCATTCTTAAAAGAACATGGCATCGATCTGACTGAATTAGCGAAACAGGGGAAACTTGATCCAGTAATAGGAGTAAATAGCCTACTACCCTATTATCTAAATACTAAATTTTCATAGAGAGGCGAGGAAATTAGAAGAACAATACAGATTTTATCACGAAGAATTAAAAAGTATATTCATTTTTGAAATAGATGTTTGTTTGTAAAACATTCTGATAATCTTCAGTAATCCTGCATTAGTAGGCCCTTCCGGTGTTGGAAAAACAGCTATAATTGAAGGACTTGGTTTAGAATTTATATTGCATAATTTTTATATGTATTAAGTGTTTTTAGCACAACATATTATTAAAAAAGAGGTTCCTGAGTCTATGAAAAACAAAAGTGTAATATCACTTGATTTAGGATCTCTTATAAGTGGATCAAAGGTAATTTTATATGTGTATATTTGCTTTTTTCTTAACAATACTAGTATCGTGGGGAATTTGAAGAGCGATTAAAAGGTGTTTTAAAAGATATTGAAAATGCTAATAGGGAAGTTATATTGTTCATAGACGAGTTACACATATTATTCGGACTTGGGAAGGCAGAGGGATCCGTTGATGCATCTAATTTACTAAAGCCATCATTAGCACGTGGCCAACTTCAATGTTGTGGAGCAACAACTATTGAAGAATACAGGAAATATATAGAAAAAGATGCAGCTCTTGCAAGGAGATTTCAACCAGTTTATATTAATGAACCTACTGTATCAGATGCTATTTCTATTCTTAGGGGATTAAAAGAAAAATACGAAGTACATCATGGTGTAAGAATTACAGATTCTGCTTTAGTAACAGCTGCTGTATATTCAAATAGGTATATAACTGACAGGTTTTTACCGGATAAAGTTTTCTTCTTTTTTATTATAATCTTTTATTAATGTAAAAAGGCAATTGATTTAGTTGATGAAGCGGCATCCTCTCTTCGTCTCCAACAGGAATCTAAGCCGGATGCTATTCAAGAGTTAGATAGAATAATAATGACATATCAAATAGAACTGGAAAGTTTACGCAAAGAATCTGATCCTATTAGTATTGAAAGAAGAGAGAAGTTGGAAAAAAAATTGGAAGAAAAACAAAAAGAAGCTTCTGTATTAAACAAAATATGGGTTAAAGAAAAGTTTGTTTTCGAAGATTGCTGTATTTTTTCTTAATATCATATAGAAATGAATTACTATCTATTAAAACGGCTCAAGAGGAGCTCGATCGTGCTAAAACAGACTTGGAGCATGCACAGCGTGAAGGGAATTATGCTCGCGCAAGCGAACTTCAATACTCTATTATACCTGAGTTACAGAAGAAAGTTCCCAAAGAAGGCGATTTAGATAAAACTAATTCTCTTCTTCATGACTCTGTAACATCGGATGATATAGCCTTAATAGTTTCTAAGGCTACTGGTATTCCAACATCTAATTTAATGCGCGGAGAAAAAGATAAGTTATTATCTATGGAGGATGCTTTAAGAAAAAAGATACGTGGGCAAGATCAAGCTCTTAAAGTTGTTGCAAATGCAGTAAGATTAAGTCGGGCTGGTTTACAGGATGAAAAAAGGCCACTTTCAAGTTTTTTATTTTTGGGATCAACAGGAGTTGGAAAAACTGCTTTATGTAAAGCTTTAGCCGAATTTCTTTTTGATAGTGAGAATTCTATGATACGCTTTGATATGTCTGAATTTCAGGAAAAGCATAGTATTTCTCGTTTAATAGGATCTCCTCCAGGATATATTGGATATGAAGAAAGTGGTGAACTTACAGAAGCTGTTAGAAGGAAACCATATTCAGTTATACTATTTGATGAGCTTGAAAAAGCGCATCGCGACATTTGTAACTTATTACTACAGGTTTTAGATGAAGGAAGTTTAAAAGATTCTCAAGGCCGAAAAGTTGATTTTAAATCTACTCTTATAATTGCCACCTCTAATCTAGGATCTGATATTTTAGTTAATGATCATTCGCCTGAGGGTGCAATAAGTGAAAAGACAAGAGAAGCTGTTATGCAAATTGTACAGAATGCATATCCTCCTGAATTTCTAAACAGAATAACAGCTATTCATTGTTTTAATAAACTTGGACCTAAATGTTTAAGAGATATACTGGACATCCGTCTTGAAGAGATTCAGAAAAGATTGAATGATCGTAAAATTGCATTATCTCTGAATGAAGATTCTAAAAATTGGTTAAGTGATAAAGGATACTCTTTAGTTTATGGAGCAAGACCACTTAATCGTCTTATTGAAGAGAAAATACTTATTCCAATGTCTTCATTACTTATAGAAGGAAAAATAAAGTCCAATGAAACTGTTTTTGTAGAATTAAATGAAAAAACGTCAGAATTGCAGGTTCGTCCAAATCATTAGAGAGGTTATTTTGTTAATATTATCATGAATATATAAGTTATTTATGTTTTGTTTTTCAATTTTTTTTTAGAAAATAATATTGACAGTATATTTTGTCGTTTTTTAATCTTTTATATACACATCCTTTTAGTGATATGATTACCACTACAATATCACAATCTGTTTTATGAGATTTCATAGGTTATATTTATTAAGTAATAATATTAAATATCAAATACATTATGTTGGAAGTTTTATAAATTTTAATTTATTTAATGTAGATTATTCATTGTTATATATTATTGAATATTTTAATTAACAGCAATAAAGATTTTTAAAAATAGTATGAATTATCATAAAATATAGCACCCTAAAATATTCTTATAATTTATTTTTTTATATGGAGAAAAAGATCTTTTTTTGAGTACTTTCGTACAATTTGATCATGACTAATACGAACAAAAGGGAAAACAAGAGAAGCAATATACCCAAGAATAGAATCAATGATTAGATTATCTCTCGGAGATGGACCTCTCATATTATTTTTAAGAAGATCACCAAGAATTTCAGTTGTAATAAAGAATTTCCCTTTTTCAAGATTTTTAATTATATGTAAAGCCACTGTTTCCGGGGTTTGACCTTGATCAATGCCCTCAAGTTCTTTCGTAAGTTCTGGTTTAATCAATTGTTCTTTTTCAAATCCAGGAGTATATACGGTTGCAAGAAATGCACAATGCACTTTAACTCCATAAAGAATACATTCTTGACGAAGAGTATCTGTCAATGACCGAAGAGCGGACTTAGTTGGAGAATATTGGGAATATCCAGCCATACCCAAAAATGCAAGAAGCGAAGAACAAAAAACAATTCTCCTTGGAGGTGCATTAGAAGGCAATGGTTTACTAACCATTTTACGAAGAGCCGCCTATCAAAAATAATTAATTTTAAACATTAATTTGAATAGTTTTATGTAGCTACATGAGCTGTATATGCTGCTGTTAAATAATTCACTTTCATTCCCTCCTCAATTTGTTCAGGTAATAAATCAATAAAAAATCCAGGTTGTGCAGCACCTTATATATTTAAATAAAATATCACTTAATATTTATAAATACCTGCACAACAAAAAACAATATCTGGAGGGTTATCCGAAAATTCATCTAATGCACGTTTTGCCTCACTTGCAATAGTTAAATCTGCACTAATTGCTTGTAATTTTTGATTTGAATTACATTTTACAGTCTGAAATTTTTATCAATTATTAATAAAACAAGTATTAAAATATATAAAGACCTCCATTTCTTCAAGAGTTTCATTCAATATTTTTTGATTTCTTGCAATAATACAGACATGAGCTCCTTTACGTGTACAAAATATAGCTAATGCTTTACCAATTCCCTGTGATCCACCTGTAATAAAAACATTCTATATCAAGATATATTCAATATTTATAAAATAAAAAAATCCACATACAAGTCCTTCCCATTGAATTTTGTTATTTAATTCATAAAAACGTTGTATTCCATAATATATTAAACTTATAACAAATATAATTACTATAGTGATAATTATATGATGATTATTTCCTTCTATTCTCTGTTGTTTATAGAAAATAAAATCAATTAACCCGTGTATTTTTGACATTTTTTGTTAATATAATTCCAAAAATCTTTATTTTTTCTTATAAATATTAATTTTATATGATATAAAAAACAAAATCGATTTTAACTAGATAAATTAAGATGAAAAAAAAGAAACATAAAAAAAAGGAGGAAAATGGATTAAAATTTAATAATAATAATGAAAATGAAATGAGGAGAGGTCAATCTATGGGGGTTTACGAAAAAAGTGCGAATTCAAAGGATGAATGTAGAGTTTTTTAGCTTTTTAAAATGATTAAAATTTGATGAACTTTAGTTGAATTAGAAAAAGATGAAATTCTTTTAAATGAACCAAGTCCTATAAATGAAGAAGATGGTATTTTTGTTTTTAAAGAATATTTTTAACTTTAATAGATTTTTGGAGCGCTACTGATCAAGAAGTTCTTTGCGTAAATACTACATCTTCTGAAGAAAGTGAGAATGAAGATGAAGTTAATATTGGAAATTGGGGAGGATCTAAGAAAAATTATTATAACGCAGATATATTATCAGAAGAAGATATACTTGAAGAAGAAAAAGAAGTCTTAAGATTACAGAAACTTCATTTTTCTAAAATGAAAGAAGAGGATTTTTTGGATGATTTAAAAGAATGGAATGATGATGATACTGAACAAAAAAATATAGATGACAAAATGTATAAATTTTATTTAATATTATATTTTTCTTTTTAAATAAATGTATAGTGAAATAATCACAGAAATATCTCAACATGATATTCCAGATGATTTATCAGACGAAAAAGCAATCGATCTTTTGGAGAAAATATATCCGGAATTTACTTTACTTTCAAACGAATATCAATCTCTTTTTCCATTATTAGATCCATTAAAAACTTTATATGAAAAAACAACATGTTTTCAAAAAAAATTAGTAGAACAGAAATTTTTTAGTTTGTCGGCATATCTTGGTGTATTGGCTATGTATTTTTCAATTATATTAGATCCAGATAAAGATGTAGTTTCTATGAAAGATCATCCAATTATGATTAGTCTTATTCGTTGTAAAAAATTATGGGAAATGGTAAAAAATATTGATGTTAATGCAACAGTAGTAGACACAGAAACTCTGTCGGAAAAAGAAAATACTATTGGTAATTTAACTGATAAGGAGGATTTATTTGTTGAAGTACATGAAAAAAAGAAAAAACCAATAAATGATATTAAAAAAAAAATGAAGAGAGAATCTGTTTTGAATTTCAACGATCTAAATATATTGGATGTTGAGAGATCTCTTAAATCTATAAAAGATGCTTCTGATAATAGGTTAAAAGATGATGATTATAAAGAGAATTCTTTTAAAATCTTTAATCCTAATGACAAAAATACTAAGAGAAAATCACTTAAGTTTTATACAGCTGAAATTAATCAGGTGATTTTGTTAATTCTTTGGTTAATATCTAATTTGTTTTATAGAAGATTGCAAAAAAAGTTAGATTTTCAAGTTCTGGGGATGCAGATTTACCATACCTGGAATCTAAAGATCAACATATAATGCCTTCCATTAATGGAGCAGACGAAGGGATAGAGGAACAAAATGATATTTTTTCAGATTCTAATTCAGATTTACAAAATGATGATTCAGATGAAAATTATTATAATATGTTATCTGACACTAATAAAAAGCGGAAAATAGTAAAAAAAATAAATTACGATATAAAGAGACAATATGAAAAACAAGCTTTAATGGATACAGAAAATGAAATAGTAAACGGAAAACGAAAAATTAGATATGATATTGAAAAAAATAAAGGGTTAATTCCATATAGACCAAAGGGTATATTCCTATTATATTTATAATGATGTTTCTTTAATTATTTTATAGAAGTCCGTAATCCTAGAGTTAAAAAAAGAAAGAAATATGAAGAAGCCAAGAAAAAACTAGCTAGTAAAACTGCTATTTATAAAGGCATACCAAAAGATGGATATAAAGGAGAAACTACTGGTATTAAAACTCATTTGGTGAGATCTGTAAAATTTCGGTAATTTTTATTTATAATTAATGTTAAACATATTTGATTTATGAATAAAAAAATAATAATTATGATATTTTGATATAAACAATATCAACAAGAAGAAAAATACGTATTGGTATGAATCTAGTATTAAATCATTTCTCTATTTTATATTTAAAAGTAAAGTATATTTTGATAAAAATTTATATGTTGAAAATGATTTTCTGGATAATGATAATAATAGACAAATAAATGAATATTTAAAAATAAATGTTATACATAAGTTCAAATTCATCTTTTATAACTCTATATTTTTAGGATTAAACTTGTATATTTTTTTTTAACTTCATTTTTTATTAAAAAATAAATTATATATGTTTTAATAATATTTTATAGTATATAACTAACTACAAATAAAGTTTTCAAAGTTTTAAAATAAATAGTAAATTATTATGGGAAAAATAATTAGTCGATTATTATTATTTATAAGTCTTTTTATGTTATTTCATGGTGGATATTCTGCACATAAAATAGTTTCATTAATAAAATCAAATAATCAAGAAGAAGTGATTATTCCGATAAACGTAAAAATATTCTAATTCTTTAAAAGTTTTTTATCAATTTTATAGATTATTATTGAAGTGATTTTATCATTAATTATATTTTGTATTGAAAGAGTACTTTATACTGGCAAATTACAGCCAATAAATCATTCTGATTATATTTCTATGCAAAAAGAATCAAATAATATGTAAAATTATCATTTTTTATCATTTTTTAATCTAATTCTATAAAGGGTTCATACTATTTTAACTTATAGACCTGGATTTATAGATATTCGTCAAAAGAGAAAACAATATGAAAATTCAGGGAAAAAACACAATAAATTATGAATACCTTTTATTTCATACATAAATATACACATTTATCAATATTTAATTTCATTTTTTCTATATTTTTAATAAAAATACAGAAAAAATGAAATTATTTTAATTTTATATTCAAAAATCTATTCAAAATTAATTACAAAATACTTCATATATATATATTTATTATATATTTATCTTTATACTCTTAATTACCCTTTAAATATAAAAATTAACCGTTAATTTTATCAACGATTAAGTATATTTAAGACATGAAAAAATGTTAATAAATTTAGCATCAAAAGAAGGATTATTAACAGTAAATATATAAGAATTTTAAGGAATAATAATCTAATATTAATTTTAGCTTAATACATTTCTTAAAGACAAATCGTATATTTCAGGGTAAGGTTTTTTTTTCCATTTAAAATAATGTATATTTTTAAATATATGATGATATATTGCTCTGGTCCGTGTATATGAAGTGAATTAAAGGACTTTTGATTGATTTTTTAGATTTTTTTATTATCTGATTTTAAACAACAAAAAAAAACGAATTTTAATTTGATATATTTATTTATATATATATTAATTATCATTTTTAACATATTTTAAAGATATACACCTTCTCAAGCAGATGTTTCTGTTTTTTCGGAGATAAAAATACCACCTTCAGCTAAAGAATTTCCACATCTTTCCCGATGGTATACACATATTTCTTCATATAAACATGAACACTCTAGTTTTCCTGGAGAACCTGGAAAACCAGCATCTTCATATATTTCTTGTTCTTCTCAACAAGAAGAAACAGATGATGCGGATATTGATCTTTTTGGGAGCGAAGACGATGAAGAAGCAGAAAAAATGAAAGCAGAAAGAATTGCTCTTTATAATGAAAAAAAAGCATCAAAACCCAAAGTTATAGCTAAATCAATTGTAACTTTAGATGTTAAACCATGGGATGATGAGACAGATATGGTTGCTTTAGAGGCAGGAGTTCGAGCCATTGAAATGGATGGTCTCGTATGGGGCTCTAGTAAACTTGTTCTCGTGGGTATGCAATATATAAACAATCTATATTTTTTATATTTACAATACTTAGGATATGGTATCCGTAAACTTCAAATTACACTTGTTGTTGAAGATGAAAAAGTTTCTATTGAAGAACTCCAGGAACAAATTGCAGAATTGGAGGATTATGTACAGGTTAAACTATAAAATCTCTTATTTAAATATATATTAAATAATTTAGAGTTCTGATATTGTTGCAATGCAAAAACTTTAAAAGAAAAAAAAACTTTTTACAAATCTAATTTATTATTAATTTTAATTTATATACATTTTAACTATTTATTAACCTTAAGTGTAATAGAGTTGATTTTTTGTTTAGGTATATTTTCAAAAACTGCTCTTAAAGCCGTTTTTTTTTGTTTTTATAGATAAAAAATTTATTATCAAATCAAACAAGCCAAGTAAACCAAACAGACCAAGTTTATTGTTTAATTCTAACAAGCATCATTTGTTTTGTGAAGCTAATATTCTATAGCTATTATATTAGTATGATTATGTGATTTAAATATAAGTAATAAAGTATTTCTTACAAATAAATGTACAAATATGCATTTTATTTAAATGATTTAAAATCATTTATCCATTTAGTACGTATTCCTTCATTGATACTTTAGCCTTCACTCGACACATCCCATTCAAATAGTACACGATTATTATCTACGGATGCAAGTGGACTATCAGTTGTACGTAAAAACATGTCGGGACGTGTTCCACTCTCATCTGCACCTACTGTTTGAAGGATATCCTCAACCACATAACGAGCAGCTTCTTTTGCAGGTGTCTTGAGCAATTTTGAAGGTGGTAAAGAAAATTGCTATTAATATTATACATTTTTTATTTATGTATAAAATTTACCATTGTTACTGGAGGTGATAAACCGACAGGAAGTGATATATCTAAATCATCATCATCATCATATGTATTAAATGCGGGCTGAGATGGTGAAGATGCATCTAATGCATTTGACATACGCCTTTGTAATGAAAAAGGATGATGTGGTGTTGCTTGTAATCTCCACGATGCATCAAGAACACGATGTAATAAAGGATTCTTTTTTTTTGAATAAACTGATTTTCTATCATCTGCAATATGCGTAATAGCAACTGTACTAGACATGGATGGTGTATCAAGTATAACAGATGTATCAAGTGGCGTTGATGCCCAAGGTGGATCCGGAACATCCATTGGTTTATCCTCCATTACTTCTAATGCATCCTCATTTGTTTCAATAGGCTCCGATGCTAAATCTTGTTGTGATAATTCTTCATAACCTGATAATGATACATTTGCACTTGTTTCAAAAAATTGCTTCCAAAACTATTTCTCATAAGAATTTAATATTAAATCTTGCAAAGGACCTTAGATCCTTCCCAAACACGTCTTGAATGTTCTGCATAACGTTCAACAATAGGTAAAATTCTTGTTGTTACTATTCGATGACAACGACTAAAATTAGCATCAATTTCATATAATGCTAACGTAATTTTTTGTTCTAAATATTCAAGCTCTATTAATTGTTATTTCATTCATTTTATATAAAAAATATGAATATTTTATCAAAATTTTTACCTGAAAGCTCGTCCATTTCATATTTTTTAAAAGATTTATCGTGCGCTGATATTTGCACAATCACGTGACCTCATGATTAAAATATAAAAAGCTTAAGTTAGAATAAATTAACCTTAAAATAATAAGTATATTTATCAATTATTTTGATAAATATGTATATGTTGCAATATATTTTTGATTAATGCCAGTAAATGGGTTATTTAATAAACAACTGAATAAATATTGAAAATTCGATGATATAAATAAATGAAAAATATATGAAAAACCAAAAAAGAAATTCCAATATAACATAAAAACCCTATAGAGATTTTAAGTTCTTTTCGGATTGTTATGTATTAATATTAAAATGGAAAATAAGGTATTGATCAGACCTTTTTTTAACAGATCAAAAACCCTGTTTTCGTTAAATACATATTCCAAAGTCGAAAAAAAAATAATTCTCTATGAATATCACAAGATATATAAAGCTTATTCTTTTTTCTTTTTATTTTAAACTGATTTGACCAGCAAATAATCAAAAAATATATATTAACAATCGTCCATATTTGTATAAATATCGCACACATCCAGTATAAATATACATAATAAAAAGACAACTAAAGACGTTTAAGACCCCGTTTACGAATGTCATTTTTTTTTCTCTCTAAAATTTTATTCTCCGAACCATATATATTTTCATCAACATGAATATTTTCACAACCTTTTACAAATCGCTCAGTAGCAATCGGATAAGTGGGAGGTGCATTGCCATCGTCTAAAGGCGTAAGTGCTGAAGAATTTGAAGAAGAATGGGTGCCGTTGAGCTGCATTAAAACTGTTCCAGGCTTGATCGAATGAATTGATGTAATCAAGCGCGCATGTTTACAAAATGACTCATAATTGTCAAGCAATAATCGTCCAGCTTCTTCATTCAATGCGGATTCTGGATTTGGATGAATTAATAAACACTTTATTGTCTATTAAATTAGAAACATAATTGATTGCATAAAGTTCACTATACCAAAAGAATATGTGATACATGAACAGTAGGTGACCAGTCCTTTTTGAGAATACTAACACAAACATCCCCTTTTGGGGAAATATTCGGGTGAAAAATCTTTGTTATAAAATGGCCTAATATTTATGAAAATCATTTTTGATTTTTTTATAATATATTTTACATTTAGGAGGTACAGTTGGATATTCGGCATCAAACTGTAATCGTAATTTAAAAGCTCCGCCCTCATATGGTGTTCCCTCTATAATATTATTAATACATCAATTCCAAAAACCTTATCTTTTCAATTTTACCCGGTCCAAAAACATATGCTTGAATATCTTGAAATGTACTATCATTGCTTTCAAGCAATCGTATTCCCTCTAGTGGCTGTGCACACAATGACTGGATTTCCTTAGCAATCCGATGTGCAATTGGACGAAATGTCTATATAATTAATAATATACTTTAACTTGTTAATTTACCATCAAAATAAAGAATTGTTAAAATAATCTAAAAAAGCACCCAAATAGCGCTAAAAACTTGGAAAAAAAGGAAATAAAGAAATAATATGTGATTTTAAAAACTTTTTCTCGTATTAAAATAATTCAAATAATGTTGATCTAAATATTCGTATTTTTATCACTTTCTATCTCGTTTAGATTATTCTCGTCACTCAACGGGAAGACACGAAACATATTCAAACAAAATCATTCAGATTCGAACACACTCTGTTTCCCATCTGTCACGTGAAATATCACGTGATAGTAGCCACGTGAGATTGATCTGCATGAATGTTCGATAAGGATAATTATAATGGGAGGAAAAGATAAAAGTATTAGGAGGGGAAAGAGCAGGAAATGGGGGGAGAGGAGAGAAAGGAAATGTGAAAAGAACTTTAAATATTTCTAAAAACAAAGTTTTTTAAAGTTCTTTTTTGAACGGGGGGAGGAAATATTAGAGTTTTTATTGAATTATTTATAAATTATTAGTGAATGTGTCTTTCTCAAGCATTGATGGGGAATAAAAAGGAAATTCTCTTTTCTGTAGGACATGGTGATACAGTTGCGCATGTTGGGCTAAGCGCAATGCTTCGACTTGAATCGAAAGTGATTCGAATGTTTTCACCTGGATTAGCGAGATATTTACGACATATTACTGTATTTTCTAATAATGTTGAATATCGAAAGATTCATAAAGGTGTTTGCTATATTCTCACATTAGTTGATGAAAAAGAAGTCGAAGCATTTAGTTTGCTTATGAGAATTCTTCATGATCCAACTACATTTTCATGGAAATCTGAATTTCACCCCGTTTTAAGAATGGCAGCTAAATACGAAGTTTCAGAACCAATCACTGGATTTTGTCTTGCTTATTGTATGAAATTTCATAAAGAACCATCTACAGATCCTCTCATGCTTCTCCATACTGCCTTTTTTTGTAAAGATGATGACGTTTTTATGAGCGCATTACTTTCTGTTCTCAAAAAACTAGATTTGTACAGAAACAGCAAATCATTCCGAAAACTACCTTGCTATCTTGGGTTCCAAATCATGTCTATGTCAGAATCATTGTTTCGAGAATACACTAGTCTTTCAGATTTTTCAAATAATGATAACTGGCCTGATTGTGAGATTGAACTTTGTACCGAAAAATTTAGATATGCATGTAAAAATGTTTTTGATTCATTCGCGTTACCTGCTGTCCTTTCTTGGGATGGAGAATTACTTTCAGAATGGTATAATAAGTCTAATGAAGAAATTATAGAATGCATAGGTACGTGGGAAATGCCATTTGCTGCTGATCCGGATCATATCAAGCAATGTCGTGAAGATTGGGCTAGAGCACTTAAATCAAATGCAAAATGGCTAAACCGGAAACTAAAAGGTCAACTTCATGATATCTCAATTGCATCTATCTTACAAAAATAAAATTAAAAGAAAATTCTTTTTATTATATGTTCAATTATGTTTCATTGTACAAGTAATTTTATATTATTATTGTTTTGGGCACAATAAAAAACTTTACAGGACATTAAAATATAATTAAATACATTGTTCATTCATTTTAAATGATATAGAACCTATTTTAAAAACATAAAGCATAAAGTATATTTTAAGGGAATTTAAGGGTATTTTTAAGCATTCTTGTATTTTCTTACGAACCTGTTTTTTATACATTTATTTTAAATCCATGTGTTTTTATGCATTTCATATAATAATTATCATATTTAGAATTTTAGATTTCTCTATTTTTATACAATCCAAATATAAATTCATTATGTTGTTATATAGATACCATACTTACCCTTATTTAATCTTGATATTTTATTATTTAACATCGAATTAATATTATTAATTATTGAGTGTAAAAAAAACAATTAAAATAGACAAAAAGTAGGAAAAAACATCAAATATTTTAAGTTTTTAGTAAGAGATATTTGTTTTTTAAATAATATCTTTCAGTTTAAAAAAGCTTTTTTATTCATATTTATTTTTTTAAAAAATTTATAAAAAAAGCATAAAAATGCGTTCACAATGGATTTATAAGCTGCCATTTCAATCAAAAGGCATTTTATCTGGTAGATATGCAACATAAGATACTTTTTTTTCACTTAAATTAGGATTTGATATTCTTTTTAGACCAGCTATTTTTCATAAATCATCAAAGAAAAAAGCAACTTTCAACATATTTCCAAACTGGAAACAGCCCAAAAACAATATGGGAAGATTATTCTGTTCATTAAGAACATCAAAGGGTTCAATTTTAGATAATATCTTTATGAAAAATGGTTCATTTACACCAAACAATATAATAGGACGACGATCAGGTATATCAATTTTATCAAGCATGCGTTTAAGCAAAGAATCAAAAAAAAATGCAAGTTATAACGTCAATAATAATAATAATATATCGGAGTTTCCCGCTAATACATCTAATGGGATGACTGGTACTCGTCCGATTTATCTTGATATGCAAGCTACTACGCCTGTTGATCCTCGTGTTCTTGATGCTATGTTGCCTTATTATACTTATTTATATGGGAATAGCCATTCTCGGACGGTAATGATTTATTTAATGTCTTTTAAATACTTAAAATTAATAATTTATATTTAGCATAGTTATGGTTGGGAAACTGACCGGGCTGTGCAAACAGCTCGAGAACATGTAGCAAATTTAATTGGTGCTGATCCAAAAGAGATATTTTTTACATCAGGTGCAACTGAATCAAATAATATGCTTATTAAAGGTGTAGCGTACTTTTATAGCAACACTAAGAAACATATTATTACAGCACAAACAGAGCATAAGTGTGTTTTAGATTCATGTAGAATGTTACAAAATGAGGGGTTTGATGTAACTTATTTACCAGTAAATCGACAAGGGTTGATTAATTTGGAAGAACTTGAACATACAATTCGTCCAGATACCATTTTAGTTAGTATTATGACAGTGAATAATGAAATTGGGGTAATACAACCGATTGAAGAAATTGGGAAAATTTGTAGAAAAAAGAAAGTATTTTTTCATACAGATGCAGCACAAGCAGCAGGAAAAATACCGATTGACGTCAATGCCTTTAATATTGATTTAATGAGTGTATCAGGTCATAAAATGTATGGACCTAAAGGTGTTGGCGTATCATATGTTCGACGACGACCTAGAGTGCGTATTGAACCATTGATTAATGGTGGGGGGCAGGAACGAGGGCTGCGTAGTGGTACAATTGCTTGCCCTTTAGTCATTGGAATGGGAGAGGCATGTAGAATTGCAAAACGTGAACTTGAGGTAAGATTATTATCATTTTTATATTTGTATAACAATTATCTCATCTATGATGATCTTTTTTTTATTATTAAATATTCATAATGCCTGACAATGTAATGATTTTTAATCATTACACGTATTGGAGGATATGCAGGGGTTCTGATATAGTTTTTCATTTATTGCATTTATTTATTTTTTTTTTTTCTAACTAAAAAAGTATGATTATGCACATGTAAGTCGACTCTCAAAATTATTAGTAGAACGTTTGTCGCAACTTGAACATGTTTTTTTTAATGGGGATCCGGAACATCGATATCCTGGATGTATTAATGCTTCTTTTGCGTATGTTGAAGGGGAATCTCTTTTAATGGCATTAAAAGTATATCCTTTTCACTTTTATTTTTTTTTAAAAAAAGCGTTTTAGGATATTGCATTAAGTAGTGGAAGCGCCTGCACTTCAGCATCTCTCGAGCCATCCTATGTTATTCGTAGCCTAGGTGTACCAGATGACATATCTCATTCGTCTTTACGTTTTGGAATTGGGAGATTTACAACAGATACAGAAATAAATTATATTTGTAATGCGATAAAAGAAAAAGTTAACTTTCTAAGGGAATTAAGTCCATTATGGGAAATGGTACAGGAGGGAATTGATCTTTCTACAATTAAATGGTCTTATCATTAACAATGTAGAAAAAAGTAAGATAAATGAATCTTGTTTTAAACAAATTATAATTCATATCTAACAAATCCCTTAATATTACTGTACATATTCATTTCTCGTTAGTTTTGTTTTATTCTTATTAAAAGATGTATTAATGATATTTTTGCATTGCTTAAATACTAATGTAAATGTTTAAAAGTTTGAAAAATGCTATGAATAAAATTTTAAATAGTTTAACAAACAAACATTAAAAAAAGTCATAAATAAATTAGTCCAAATTAAGAGGCACAGTGCTTCCGCCCAATCTCCCACTTTTAAATATTTTTTGTTCACCAGAAAATGTACGCGGTTCAGGAAATTCGTCTTCATCTTTAAATTTCCACCGTGAGTCATCAACTAAAACACACATTAATCAATCTACATCAAAATAGTTCATTTTACTTAAAATGTTTGCATTACTTGGTTTAATACCAGGTCCAGTATAAAGTTTAAAATTTGAAGATATATAAGGTTTTTGCAATTTTGTAATAAACTTTTGAGAAGAAAATGCTAACGGAGATGTTTTTTCGAAACGTGATTCTTTCATAGCATCTACTGAAGTAACTGACGGTAATAATTGTGGAGGAGGAGGAGGTGGCGGCCTCATATTCACTTTATTTGAAATAACTGTTTGTGGTAACGGTGGCGGTGGTGGTGTTGATGTCATTTGAATAGATGCTGGCACTGAAACATTACGCGTTGGAGGAGGAGGCGGTGGCGGTGGTATAAGTGGTGCTGGAATTTGAGTATTAATTTTTTTCGTTGATAAAGATGCAGTTCTAGGGATTGATGGTGGAAAATGATTTGATTGCATCAAAACAGCTGAATTTGTCTTCCTATATGATATTTCTGGCGAGTCAGAAACTGATCTAGAAGAAATGTTATTTTTTGGAAGAGACGTTTCAGCTGAATGAATATTTGGAATAGAAGGTGCATTAGAAACCAAAGATTTCTTCGCTTGTGAAAACTTTCTCTCTTCTTGCGAATTTTCTGTATTTTTAGTTGTAATTGCTTGAATGTGTTTCAATTTAAAAATAAAGATAATTAAAAAGTATTAATTACCTCCTGTATTTACGCCTCCTTCCCTATGTTTTAACTTTGGAATACCGTCAACAAATAATTCTGATAATTTTTGTACAGCCGGCTGCTGTTTTTCTTGATTTGATATAACTCTATTTGATGTAACTCTATTTGATGTTTCATGAGAACGAACATTTCCTAAGAAAAAATAAAACTAATTATAATAAAATAATAAACAAACGTATTATAGGTGCACTTCTATCATTTGTTATAGTTTTTTTAAGAGTTTTTCCTATATTTTTTTAATATAAGTTTTAAAAAGAATTATAACACACCTTTTTGAATTTGATTTAAAAGCGCACTAATATCTTGCATATTCCCAGATAAATTCATATTTCTAATATATATTAATATATAAAAATGCCGTTTTTTTAACCATCAAATACTTATTTGAAGGTAATACGGGAGGAACAGGTTTTACATTCTGTGTGTTCATTTTTTAAGAAAAATGATAATAATCTAATAATTTTATGATTTTTTATGAATCAAAAATCAATTTAAAGCGAATTAAAATGATATTATTCCCCAAAAAAAAAATAAGTAATTTCAACCTTTTTTTATTAAAATTAATATGTTTTTATATTGTTTTTAATAAAATTCTAAGTTCCTTTTTTAATTATTATTATTAGAATTGAATAACTCTTACCATTTAATTTACTTTAACCTTTTTAACTTTAAATATTTTAATAAGTTTATCTTTTATCTGATAAAATGAAGATTAAAAATTAACTACGTTAAAAGTTCGTTAAAAAATATTAAAAAGATAAAAAAAAATATAAAATATAAAATATAATAAAGTAATATTATAATAAATATAAAGTTTAACTAATAAGAATAGATATTTATTTATTTATTTCGTTTTTTTTACGTAAAAATTGATAAAAAATCCATAAATTTTTGATTCATTTATTACCGAGTTTTTTTTTTCTATTTATTATTTTATATTTTTAATTATTTTTCATGAGTGCACTTCAGGCATTTGTCAATCGTATGTTCTTATAGAATTAAGACGTATTTTTAAATATCTAATGGTTTTTTTTTTCAGAAAAAGTGATGATTGTAACATCAGATGGTCGAGTTTTAACAGGACATTTAACAGGATTCGACCAAACGACTAATCTTATTGTTTCACAAGTTGATGAAAAGCTATTTTCTATGGAAGGAACTCAAGTGACCAATGTAGATGGTGCTTATTTAGTTCGTGGAGATAATATGTAAGTATTTTATTAAAAATATATATAATTATATATTAAGAATAAAAAAAATGCTAAAATAAATGTTTAGAGTACTTATAGGTCTTGTAGACTCTGAAATTTATGATCAAATTGATTGGACTCAAATAAAAGCTGAAGGAATTAAACCGACAAAAACATATTAATCTGTTAATAGTATACACGGAAAGATCAGGAAAAATGGATTTTTTTCTGAAGAAAATATATATATTTCATCAATTATAATTCTATTTAATATTATTAATTTTATGGGATAATCAATCGATTGTTATTAACATTTGATTCATCATTTATTAATGAACATGACTGTATTACTAAATAGTCAAACAATGATATTCATTTTTACCATTAGATCAATTAAATCACGTAATGGATCAATATCATGTTTATCCAAAAGTTCAAATTCTTTCCCAAAAGATATAAAATGTGCAAAAAAGCTATTCCAATGTGCTTCGAGAGATAAATGAAGAATTTGATCAAAATGTGAGTGATAAATATGTGCAAAAACTCGGAATAACTGTTTGTACATTGATTTAACAATTATTAAAAAATTAGAAGGGAATGCATGGCCTATATATAAGATCAAATATAATTAGCATTATTATAAAATGATTTACCTGTTTTTGTAGGGAAAGTATTTTCATCACTAAGTCGATTATTAACCCATGCTAAAACACAATCAATATATTGAGGAGCAGATAATTGTATTTGTTTCCGATTGCTATCAAACCACATATAATTCATACTATTATAATACATGTTAGTTAAGTATTAATATATATTCTAGGCATACTTTATACCAGCAGACATAGATGGACAATTCTGCGGTGTACAAAACTCTGAAAAAACCCCATAAAATTGATCTAGATATGTAAAAAACTCAAACACTATATTTAATTAATATATTTAAAAAAAAAGAAAAATATATAAGTCAAAATTAAATTAGAGCCGAATTAATATTATATTTTGCTAAGCATTATTCCCTTTGAATAAAATCTATCATAATTTTGATAGATGTAAATAACATGACTTGTTTATATTATCATACCATTCAATGCAAGCCATTCGTTTAAATCAATATACTTTGGAAGAGCAACAATCGTGGCAAAACTTCCCTTAACTAACGCTGTTTTAACAAATGGTTGACATAGAAATAATTTTCGCTGATCTTGTTGAGAGTTTTGTGTATATGTTCCAATGGAAGACTTCTTTAACCGAGAATATCGTCCAATTTTCCTATAACTGTTCAATTTAATCGCTTTTTTTCGGGAAAAAAAACCCAAAGCTATTAAAAAAACTCATTTCAAAGCATCCTCTATATAAAAAGCGTTATTTCTTTACATAAAAGCTTAAATACAAGATTTTATATTTTGATTGATGGTTGTGATCGGCTAAAGTTGCCCGGGTAACTTATGAACGTCAAGAAATTACGAGCTGAAATTATTATTTAAAAAAAAAGGGTTAAAAAAGATTATTTTAAGTAAAATATAAGATCAATGCAAGGTATGAGCTATTGGCATTGATTTTATTTTTTCTTATTTTTTTTTTCATTTAAAAGAGCCTTCAGAAGAGCCTTTAGAAGAGCAAAAAAATAAGGAAATTAATTTAGAAGAAGTTATAGAACTTGAAACAACAGAAAAACATTTTTTTGATGAAAAAAATGATGAAAAAGAGTTTAGAGAAGATAAATCGAATGATTCTTCCTTAGATCATAGAAGAGATGATTTATTTGGAGATGATTCAAGTGAAAATGAACATTACGTTAAAGAAAGGTTTGAAGATATTAAATAACGTTTAATACATAATTTGATTGATTCAGTGATAAAGAATTATTAGCAGAGTTTCAAGAAGAGACTTTGGATGAATCTGAATATCAGGAAACAAGGCGAATTTTAGAAAGTACACTTATGAACCGTGCAATACCAGAATCAACAGATAATGATGTATCGACTACATATATAATGCCTTTAAAAATGACAGTTGATAGCTCTATTATGTTAAAATGCCGAACTTTTTAACAATTATACAAAAACCGTTTGATCCAGAATCTTACTTAGAAGAGGCACGTGCAGAAAATGAGACCATGGTTCATTCATATGATAATAATCAAAGAATTCTACTGAAAGTTGAGAATACAATTCGATGGAGATATGTTAAAAATAATGATGGAACTTATGTAAATTTTATGATCAAATTTACATTTCTTCGTTTTGATTTATTATTATAGTCTAAACAATCGAATGCGCGTTTCATAAAATGGTCAGACGGATCATTATCGTTGCTTTTGGGGTCGGAATTGTTTTCTGCAGTAACAAAAAGTAATTTTTCCGAACACAAATATTTATGTCTTTCTCATGAAAGCCAAAATCTTCTTATGTCTAGAAAGCAATTTACAAAAAGCATGACATTTCTGCCAATTGATACAAGCAGTTCAACACATAAAAGGTTAACGGAAGCTATTCTTCGTGGAAATATGAAACGATCTAGTATTGTTGAATTTGTTAATGTAGAAGATCCAGAAAAGGTCAAACGAGAAGCAGAAAGAGTATGTAGCATTGTGAAAATATAATATAACTTATTTATCAACAGATTGAGGAAGAAAAGATTAGATTTCGTCGTCGACTAGAATCTAGACGTCGTGCTCAAGATTCTAGATATCATGAAAGTCCTATTTTAACAATTGAAGGGCTAGAAGCAGAGGAAATGAATGGACATTCAAGAAATATGTATTTTGATAAAGATAATGAAGATAGATTTATTGTAGATAATGAGAGTGATGAAATAGAAAGACGAGAAAGATTACTCAAAGTTAAAGGCAGAAATATTTATAAAAAGCATCGAATGTCTTATGAAAATAAAGATGAAGAAAATAATGAAGAAAAAGGAAATGAAAATAATCAATGGTATACAAAAGAAGATAATGAAAGTAATGATTATACAGATTATACAAAAGAAGTGGATTTAGATGAAGAAATTATTCGAAGAGTTGGAAAACGGCGTAGAGTAGTAGATGATGGATTAGATGAAACAATAGATGACCAACCAAATAATACTGTATCATGAATTATTTATATTTAATGGATATAAAAACTTTGTCATAATTATACATGAATAATTTATGAAATGTATATAATTTAAAAATATTTAAACATACATATATTTAAACACACATATATTTAATGTAATACCATTTATTATTTATAATACATATTGTTATGTATGGCTAAATTTCACTGTTTCAAAAATTAACATCGAAACAAAAGATTATTTTGCCTAATTTTTCTCAGTGTCGGGAACGACAGAACCAAAATATAAAAAAATACATAATGAACTGTAACATGATCTTTAAAGGATGACACTTTGAGGTTATTCTGTTTTATTATACAAAACACCCATACTCTGAGTATATATTAGTTTAAATCTACTATATTTATATTAAAAATGCTTACGATGAGTTAACAATCAGCGTTGTCATGTCACCCATAGATATCCTCTGTTGCTAGGATTAAATTAAAACTCCGCATATCTTGATTTCAGAACACACTATTTAAGACATTCCTTTGATTCAATTAGAACGGGACACGCTATGTTTTATAAGTATACTATTTGAGACTAGTGTGATAACGCGCAATGTGCTTACTTATTAAGCGCATCAAATACGCTAAATGAGTTAAAAGATAATGAAAAGGATACTGTAGGTATTAGATCAAGAGAATAAAAATTGTATGTGCATTTAATTGAAGAAATGCTATAATATTTCAGCTAAACATTATTATAAAAAATATATTATATATAAGGATGAAATACATTGGTAATGAGATTTATTTTGATTAAATTTTACAGCTTATAAAATCATATAAATGTAAGTAAATGATACTGAAATATTTTGATATTAATGAAATGAAAGATTTTTAGAGGAAAGGAAGGCAAATTGAGCGCATATAAATACAAAATAAAGATAAATATTGACATTTTTATTTATTAAAACGTTTTTTTTCATCAAATATAACTGATTTTTTTTTTCTTATAAAATTAATTGAATAACGCATATATTTCGGAAAAGGAATTTTAAGCAGCATATTATCACGCATACATGAAGAAAATAATATCATTGTAATATTTTTAGCATTTTTATCTTTTTTCAAATACAGATATATATATATATACATATATACTTTTTGAAATTTTCTTCATTTTATCATGCTGTCGAAAGAATCTAAAGTTTTTTCAGTCTTTAATAATACTGTTTATTTACCTGCTTCTGAATTTGATGGATCTTTATTATTAAGGATGATTTGTCATCCAGATGTGATTGAAACAATTGCAGCATACATGCATTTTAAAGACTTGGTTTCCTTATCATGCATTTGTAGAATGGCGCGACGTATTATTTATAACAATGTTCGATGTTGGAGAGTTATTGATCTTGGATATCGTAAAGGTACAATCTTAGAACGATATCAAAATGCAAAAGCTACACATTTGGCAACATTTAGAACTATACAATTACTTTTCCGTCGAAGCAATATTCCTTTTGATCGTTTAACAGAAATTTTATTGGATTTTTCAGCAATTCAGTATCCAGCTGTTCGCTTTGTTATTTTACAAGCAGGATTAACTCGGTTGGAAAAAATTAGTCTTAGACATTGTCGGTTTATATCTCTTAAAGATTTAAATAGCATTTTGGTGTCCCTCCAACGAGTATGGTCTGGTGAAGCGAGTTATTACAAACAATCATCTCTTGCCATTGCACCATATACATTAAAGGAATTAAGAGTTCGATATATGAAGGGGCTCCCGAAATGTACAAAAGATCTTTATTATAATTATAGTCAATATAATCTTCTATACACTTTTAGGAATATTGCGAAACTTTTACGATTAGAAACAGATGTTGAAACTTGTTCAATGATTTATCCGAATAATTTATGGCATAATAGGGAGATATGTATTGATTATTGGAATGATCTTGATCAAATGGACTATGGCGTGTATTATCCTATAAATAACATTTTTTTTGATTTGAATAAAACGTTTCGAACCTGTGGCATTCATCCGGAAATTGCAAATTATAAATTCTGCGGCATTTGTCTTCAGAGTTCTCAATGCACAAGATGCGGGTTAGGTGTCTGTCCTTTTTGTCAGGGTGTGGATCAGTGTAATTTGTTTTATTTGAATGTACGAGGACAAGGTTTGAGTGAAAATGCACCTTTAAAAGTTGGTTTTTGTCAGCAATGTGGCATATTATGTAAAGAATGCAGAAACAATACTATCCCAAATTGTTTAGTTTGTTTAGTGCCTTATTGTTCAACTCATATGTCATCTAAGATTAAATATCATTGCGAAATTGGCGGAGAAGGAATGTGTAATAAATGTGATTTTGAGAAACCATGGCTTAAATATTGTTTTGGTGGATGTGGGCGTGTAATGTGTAAAAAGGAAGTAGCAGGAAAATGTTTTAAGTGTCAAGAAAGTATTTGTTGGCAGTGTATGAAATTGTCAACACCCCTTGAGTCGGCATTTTTACGAATTTCTTCAGCAGATCATTCCTTAGCTTATTCAAGTATTTTTGGTATTTTAGGAGATCAAAATACGGGAAATATGGTATCAGGAAATGAAATGCAATTAATGAAAACTATTTGTGCACCTTGTCATGTATTAATTCAATTAAGAAAACGTAAATTAAAATCAAGAAAATTTTATACACTTTATGGTCCATTTGTTAAGCAATTTACGAAATATATTAGCAGAAAAAGGTTAGCATTAAAATTATATAAATATGCAACAAAACTTAGACATTATATGAAAAAACATAATCATTTTTATTTAAATGATAAAAGTATGATAAAACGAATGCATTTTTCTTTGATGGCTCATGATATAAATCCTAAAAATATTTCAATGATTTCTTCTCATTCTATGAATTTTATTAATGTAATTAAAGTTGCAATTAATAGGGAATTAGAAAACGGTATGAATAAGAAAGAATTAATTGATATTATTATTAGCATAATGAATAATATATTAAATGAATGAATAAAAATTTATTATTATTATAAAAGAAAATAAAAAAAGATTTTTCGATCCAACCAGGAGTCGAACCTGGAATCTCATGATCCGTAGTCATGCGCCTTAACCATTGGGCCACTGGACCCTATTTGATTAAAATTTTTTAAAATGAATATAATAAAGTTTAAATTTGAAAATTATTTAAAATAATTAAAAAAAAATATTTTTATTAAAGTTTTTTAAAAAATAAAAATTAAATGAGGTAAAAAAAAAAGAATAATTTTTTAATTGATTGATTAATTTTTTATTTATAAAAAAAATAGTAAAGTTAGTATAACAACAATACGTGAAAATGTTCGTCTTTTATTATCAAATTCACAAGAAAATAAACGAGGATTTCTTGAAACAGTAGAACTTCAAATTGGTTTAAAAAATTATGATCCACAACGTGATAAACGTTTTTCGGGAACAGTTAAATTACCTAATATTCCACGTCGACTTGATATTTGTATATTAGCAGATGCATATGATCTTGATAGAGCCAAAGAATTAGGTGTAGATGCCTTATCTATTGATGATTTAAAAAAACTGAATAAACAAAAAAAACTTGTTAAAAAGCTTGCTAAAAAATATGACGCTTTTGTTTCAAGTGATTCATTAATTAAACAAATTCCTAGATTATTAGGTCCAGGTCTTTCAAAAGGTTTATATTTTATACTTTTTTTTTAAGAAAAAAAAATAATAATAATTTGTAGCCGGAAAATTTCCTACACCAATATCACATATTGATGATTTATCTGTTAAACTTGCTGAAGTTCAAGCTACTATTAAATTTCAACTTAAAAGTAAATAATTTTATTTTATTTTCTATTATCTTATAATTATATTAGAAGTTCTTTGTTTAGGTGTAGCAGTAGGTAATGTTGGGTTAACAGAAGATCAATTGGTTGCAAATATTATGTTATCAATTAATTTTCTTGTTTCTTTATTAAAAAAAGCTTGGCAGGTTATATTACGGTGTTTATTTATTATTTATTTATTAAATTTTATTATAGAATGTTAAGTCATTGGTTATTAAATCAACTATGGGAAAACCATATAGATTATATTAATAAAATGAATGCTAAATATGGGTTGATTATACATATTTCTTACCGTTCGAGGCAATATTGAGTAGTAATATAAATTAATAATTATGTAAAAGCACAGATGATCTGTGCTTTTTTATTACTGACTTTATGCTGCCCTATTAAATCTTTAAGTCATGTAAATAAAAAATTTATAAAAACATTCAAATAATAAATATTATCAAATGTTTTACAAGTAATTAATGATAGTATTCAACAAATACATGGTACTTGATTGATTAATGCTCAACAGAGCTTATTTAATACATTTTTTTTTTCTCGTCTACTGAAAAACCACCTGGGCCCATATTAACGAGTAAAATAAGTCCTCCCATGATTGAAAGGGTTTGAAAAAAGTCTATAATGAATGTTAATATCGTATTTATTTGTATTCTTTTAATGAATATGAGATGAGAAATTATAACATACCATATTTAAGTAAATCTTTTTCAGATTCAGTGATTTTTGAACTCCACCAATTATTAATAAGAATGTTAAAAACGTTAAGAATGCAAACGAGAATGAAAGCACTCCATTTAGCTTTAAAGCCTATAATAACCATAAAACACGCAATAAAGCCGAAAATTGACATGAGTACACGAACAATTGTTCGTGTCTCTTTAAAAATAAATTCAGAAAAAAGAAAAATAAGAAGAATTCGACCGACAGCGAGAAGATATTTTTTACGATCAGTTTCCGAGATTTGTGGTAATCCTGGAAAAAGAGGTTGTTTTTTCGACCAAGAATCGGATAAAACCATTATAAGACCTCCTGTAATTGATATATTTCTATATTTTAAGAAATTTTTAATATGAATAGAAAAAAATTAATTATTATTTATTTATTTATTTTACCTGAAAAATAATAATTTATCAAAAATTAATCCATAACCAATTGCTTGAGCAATAACTACTCCGAAAAGAAGTCCAACTGCAATTTCTGATTTTTTTCGAATAACAACCATTAATGAAGCAATTGACATAGCCAAAACATTAAAAATTAAAAATGCATGACTAAACCCTTTATAAAAATTTCGATAAACATGTAAATAATATAATTGTCCTTTCATTTGTGTCATAATACGTACAGAGTCTTCAATAAAGGTAACAACAATTAATAATCTTCCTAATGCCGGAATATATCTTTAAATTTTATTAGAAAAAAATAAATGTTTATAATTTATTGAAATTAAAGTTTTTTTTTCTAATAAAATTTAAAGAAAAAAAAAAATAACTCTAATTTCAACTTTAAACTTACGATTTAAATGGACTCATTATCGTATCAATATATTCCTCAAAATTTTTAATATATAATTTTAATAATGTTAATATTCGTAATGGAATTGATAATATTGATTCTGATGATTCTGATGATGATATTGATGATGATAATAATGATGACGATTGTATAGATGAAACGCTATAAGAAGGAATTGGAGAAAAGTTAGCACTCATTTTGATTAAATAATTATTTTTTTTTATATATTTTTAATAAGATACGAACTTTTTTTTTCTTTCGAAGGGGGAAAAGTAGTAGAGAGAAAGGAGAAAATGGTGGAAATTAAAAAAGAGTGAAGAATAATAAAAATATTTCTAATTTGATAATGAAAATTGTAAAAATGGATATATCGGAATATATGCGTCTTCTATGCGCAATGTATGCGTCCTCTATGCGTTACTACACGCTTTATCGATTAAAAATGTTTTTATTATCATCGTTTTAAATCTCGGGTTATTTTTTTCACTCAAAAAAATAAAATGGATAACTCAATTCTTTCATCACTTTCAGGAGAAAATCAATATATTTCAATAATTTATAAACGTTTAAGAGCCTATCTTAAGAAAAAAGTTTAATTTTTTTAATTTATTTTTAAAATATTTTTTTTAAAGATTTTTTTTTTCTTTTAGACTCGATTAGATAAGCTAGAAAAACAATGGGAAAATGATCAAACACAATTAAATGAAGATCAAAGAATGTTACTTCGTAATAAAGATCAGATATTAGCGCCTCTTCGTGAATTAGAAATGTTAGCAAAGCAATTTATTACAATTTCTCAAACAACAACACCATTTATAAAAGAAAATGAAAAACTAGAAAAAATATCATTGCCTTTAATAAAAGATAAAGAAAATGATAAAGAAATAAAAAATGTTCAAGAATTTGGAAGAATACGTATTCTTGTTGGATTTTTAAAACATGCAAGCATGACTCGATATAAACCAACAGAACGAATAGAATATAATATAGCAATAGAAAGAGTATTACAACAGATTTATGAAGCAGATGAAATGGCAATTGATGTTATTGAGAAACTTTATATAGGATCGAACGAATATATTGATCAAAGTGAAACTATAACATGTATATTTTTATTTTAAAATATTAATTAATTAACATTTTATTAATATTTTATTAATTTAAAAGATCGACAAATTAAACAACAAATCGAATCTCAATTACAACTTGAACCTACGATTTCGATACCTTTAAATGCTTCTACATATATTTTAAATACATCTTCAGAACAAAAAATGTATGATCAAGCATCGAACAGTATTCAAAACGTAACGAAAATGGGATCGAACGAATCTGTCAATATAACCGGTAAAATGAAAAAAACCTATGAACATATCAGTTTTCTAAATGAGAGCGAAATTGAGGGTGGTTTTACGGGATGAGCGAATACGTACGGCCACTGACGGCTGTAGGTACGTCATTAAAAGATCCATTAGTGACAAATTATACACAAGTGTCCATGAATACATTACCAAATGTATCGTATAATCATTATCCGACTGAAAGATGTGTATTTTCCCCTTCAGTACATTATGGAATGTCAAATCCATTACCAATGACATGGGAATCCTATGATACGAATCATCCAAATTCAACACATTGGAATTTGGAAAAACAGGGTCCGTTAACGAGTTTTGAAACACAAACAGAAGAGAAAACGAGGCGGATTAAAATGCCTGATAATTTTGTTTCAGAAAGTAAAAATCAAGGACATGGAGAATATTATGGACGAGGTTCTTTATACAATAGAAATAACGAATATTTTGGACGAGGACGTCGAAAAAAAGGTTTTGAAAATAAGAATCAAATGAATTTCAAAATGTCTAAAAAAAATACTCACGGTATGGACAAAAATTTCAGAATGAATGAATAAATAAATAAATAAATAAATGGATGAATGAATTAGCAATATAATATTTGTTTATTAAAGTGTTGATCTATATGAAAAATGGATTTTTAATGATTATAAATATTAATTTTTGTATACCGTATATGAAAAGAAATGTAAAGAAAATTTATAAATAATAATGAAAAAGAATAATTTTAAAAATAACGGATTATAAAGATCATTTAAAAAATCTATTTATTAGCAGTAAAAATAAGAGAGTGTTTAAAGGAATAATAAGGAGAAATTAAGTAATATCATCTTTTATTGTGTATAATTGAGTTTTTTTAAAAAAAAAAATGAAAAATTGGAACCAAAGAAAACATGAACCTATTTTATTTGATGAGATTAATTATGATGATAAAGAAGGTAATTATTCATTATTTATAAAATTTTATGATTCTAATAACTAACTCATTTTTATTAGCTTTACAAGCAGCTAAAACTTATGCAATACGAGAAACATGGATTCGAGCAATGGAAATGCGATTAGTAAGAGAAGAGTTGGATAAATGTTATAAAATAGAAGGGGTTAATCATTTTGAAAACTGTAGAGAATTATCTGAGCGTTATTGGAAAATGTTAAAGGGAAATTACAAAGTTAAAGGATATATGGCAGATGAACGAATAATTAAAGATCAATAGTTATTTTATAAATATAAATTTTACACTTTTGATATAAACCTGTTATTCTCTGAATTTAAATTGAGAAATAAGATCTAGAATATCAGAATATTAAATTTTATAGATAAAAATGAAACACTTATATTTGTGTTTGTGTTGATTCTTCATTCGATAAATTTTGACTTTTGCGAACGGTTTTATTTCTATAGCCTTGATAGCCTCCACGAAATCCTCCTCTGCCTCTTCCACGTCCTCTTCCATATTTTTTTGGTCCTGATAATTGAAATTGACCAAATGTTTCTATATTCTGATTTCTTTCCTGATCACGTCTCGCTCGACTATTCTCTTTTTCCTTATTTTCAATATGCTCTTTATTCTCGCAGGATATGTTATCAAAAAAGGATATCTTGCTATCATAATAACTTTCTTTGCAACAAATTCCCGGATTGTTTTCTTCATTTGTTTCTTGCTTATTTGAAGGCTTAAAAAGTTCTTGTTTGTTAAATTTTGAATTCCAATGCAAAAAATCAAATTCTCCCTTTGGTAAGTTGGTCGTTTTCGGTATATTACGAGTATGACCGTATCCATTATCACGCCGTTTTCCATAACGTTGTGTTAAATGATTGCCTGTACCTGGCAATTGAAAATCCTTTGATTTAGCGCATTCTAAATTATTAAATACAATATTAAGCTTAAAAGTTTGTTTACCAGTGCTTAATTTTGATACTTTGCTTGTTAAATTTTGAATATCAGGAAGTCCATCATTATTCATCGTAGAAACAATGGGAACAGAGTGAGTTTTAGGTGAACCAATAGGCTTCACCATATCTTTATGATTTATTGTTCCATTCTTCTTAAAAGCTGTCTGGTGTATTGCTGAAGTTTCGATTCGTGTTGGCAGAGGCAAAGCTGGTGGTATANATTCCTTTTTAGATAACTTCGTAAATACATGATTACTGTCAGCATCTGTCTTAACTTGATTGATAGGAAAAGTACGTGATTGAATATCAGGAACTGCTGAGAATGAACTCTGTGTTAATGGTATTTGTAAAGACTGTTTAGATGAATGATTTGAACTAATTGGATGTTCAGAGGAAATATTGCTAACATTATCGTAATACGACGTCACTGAAGCTCCTGTTTGAAGACTTGAAGATGTATTGTATCCTTGATATGAAGTATATTTAGGAGCATTTTGATATTGTTGTTGACGTGAAAAAGAATATCCTTGTTGAGATTGAAATGGTAAAGGAGCAGTTGTCTATCATTTTGTAAGTTCACGCATAATAATAATAATAAATTTTATCATTTAGAGCTAAAAAAGAGCTTTTATATATCAATACATATATTAAAAAATATAATTTTTATATTTTATTTGTTTTATTGTAAAAGCTCTTAGCTCACATTTTAGTCCATAAAAGCACATACACCAACAATAGCAGGATCATTTTGCATTTGAGATGTCATTTTTATTGGTGCTGGTTCCTCAATCCGTAAGTCTTTAACATCAGAACCACGGAAAACAATATATTCAAAAACGTTGTCTGAAGGTGGAATTTCTTCCTTCGGATTTCCTTTACGCCCTTCTGTTCCATAAGAACGAACATTTTGAAGAGATATTGTGGAGTCTTTTGAATTAATTTCATGAAGAATTCCAGAATATCTGTTAAATCATTTTTTATTAGAATTCTTGATTAAATAAAGTATTTTTGACCGTTTAAAAAATAGAATTCACTCACCGTATATCACTACGGCTAATCAATGATATTTTGCTGTTTAAATACTCCATTTTCCTTTAAAAAAGGATTTTTTGAAATTTTTAATTTTGGAAAGAAATTAAAAATAGTTTTCAATATTCTAAAAAATTTAGCATAATTTTAAAATATTAAAAAGATATTTAACATTTTATATTGATAATATAAAGATTCCTTTCTCTTTTAATCAATCAATTAATCACTAATTTATTATTTTAAGGTTAAATTTCAATTTTTTTTTCGTCCACGATTTAGCAAACATAAAAACATGTTTAATCATTCAGTAAATAATAATCATTCTAACTCATTTTTACATGATATTTCTGTTGATATTAATCAAAATTTAGAAGAATCTTGTTCATTACAGGTATATATATTTATATATTTATATATAAATATTCATTTTTATATTTAAATAATAATTTTACATATTATTTTATTTAAAATTGTATTAATAAAGCTAATTATTAATTTATTAGTATCATTTTGATCATTTTTTTATGTGTTATACTTTAAAGAATCTATTTATTAATTATTATCGCTATGGTCAACGTCCAGAATGTGCGTCAAAATGGAAGGAACTTGTATGGTGTATAAAGACTAAAAGTCAAGAGAAAGAAGAGGAACAAAGAATGTTAAGAGAGAAGAAGAAGGAAAAATTTAAAGGAAAAAAAAATAGTGAAGAAATATGGACATTACGTACAGAACCTTTAAAAACATTATTTAATTCTAAAAATATATAATTATTGTAAAAATTATTATAAATTAAAAGTATAATTATTCATTTTTTTTCATATATAATATGCTGCTTTAATTTTTAAATTTTAATTACACTGTACGTTTTACTTAATAAACTATAAAAAATGGAAAATATTGAATGTGATTTTTTTATCTATGGAACAGGATTAACAGAATCAATTCTTGCATCGTAAGTAAATTATGATGTTTAGAATATGGAATTATAATAAGATTAGTGTTTTTTCAAGTGAAAATAGTGTTTTTCATGTTGATCCTAATAAGTATTATGGAAAAGATTGGGCGAGTTTAGGATGGAATGATTTAAAAAATTGGGCAAAAACATTAAATTTGTGTATGCTAAATTTTATAGATATCTTTTCACATATTTAATATAAGTAGTAAAAGGTAATTTATGAAAGAATACTTTGAGAGATAACATTAATGATTAAGATACGGTTTATCGTAATGCAGAATTAATTATAAATAATGAAGATTTGATATGTTCATCGAATGCATATTCTTTCAATCTTACACCGTCTTTAATTTATAGTAAATCAAAAATAATTGACATTATAATATCACTTAAACTTCAACCATATCTTCAACTTAAATCGTTTGATTGTGCCTTAGTTTATCATGAATCACTTGATAACCCTTTTTTTGAGATTCCTTACAAGAAAGAAATGATAGCATTTCGTGAAGATATTGATTTTATATGGAAACGTAGGATTATGTGTTTTATTGAATTTGTTTTGAATATAACATCAGAGAAGAACCAAAAAATATTAGAGGGTCGCTATTCTAGTATTGTTTTGTGTTTATTGATTATATTTAGGGCGAGAGGATGATCGACTTGTTGATTTTCTTTCATCAGAGCCCTTTGCTTTGTCTACTTTATACATAAATATGTTTGTCTATGGCATTGCATTTTCTAACACATGTGATATTACTGTAAAACAGGCACTTCCTAAAATTGAACAATTCTTTCTATCTATAGAACTTTATACGAGTTTTGGAATATTAAATTGTTCATATGGTGGAGGAAGTGAATTAATTCAGGCATTTTCAAGAAATGCTGCATTAAAAGGCGCTGTCTATATTCTAGGAAAACAAATTACATCCTGCACTATGAATGATGATGATGATAATGAAAAATATCCATTGATTGTCGTTTTAAATAATAATATGAAAATTAAATGCAAAAAACTTATTACATCTTGTCAAATAGAAAATTATCAGCCAAGTCCTATACTTGATAGTAAACCGCTTATTCGTTCAATTTGTCTCATTAAAGGTAATTTATCTCAAATTTTTCAGGATAAAAATATTGTATTATGCTCATTTCCGCCTTACTCTTTAAAATCAAATGAACAACCTGTACAAATGATAATACATGGAAGTGTTTCTGGTGATTGTCCTAATGGACAATGTGAATAAATTATATTTTATATTATAATAATAATGTTAATTATTGGTAGATGTTATATATACATCAACTTTAGATGTTGCTTCTAAGGCAAAAACTTCTATTTTACTTGCTATTGAGACATTAATTCGTGCTACTTCTACAAAAGTGGATGAGGGTTAGAAATTTATTATTATTTTTTAAATTATTTAACATCATTATATAGAATCAAAGATACTTTTTACACTTTTTTATTCTTATTATCCTATTATATTTTCAGATCATCATTTTCAACAAATTATTCCTGTTCATGGTATATCTTTAGATATTGATTTTAATCAAGATATTCATCATGCTAATCATATTTATCGATCTTTATTCAATAAGGATCTTTCTTTTTCTTAAAATGAGTAAAGATAATAAAAATTTTGGATTTTTTAAAGGTTATTATTTTTCAATTTTTTACAAAAAAAATACAACATTTTTATTTTGATAAAAAAGAAAGTAGTTTTCTTGGTTTTGTTTTTTTTCTTATATATTTTTTAGATTTATTAATGGAATTTACTAGATTTTGTAAGATAAAAAATCTCGGTAATTTTTGAAAATTTAAAATATCAAGAAAAATTATTTAAAATATTATTAAAAAGTCAAGAATGAGTCGTCTTTATTATACTTTAAGTTTTCAAAGATGTAAAGGATGGATTTATGGAATTAAACAAAAGATAGATCAACAGAGAGTTTATTCAACAAAAGAATTAAAATTTGGACAAGATGTAAGATCTTCACTTTTAAATGGAGTTGAAATATTAGCAAAAGGTTTAAATGCAATTATAAAAGATAATTTTTTTTATATATATTTATAATGATTTATAGCGGTTTCTGTTACATTAGGACCAAAAGGAAGAAATGTTCTTATTGAACAAAGTTTTGGAAGTCCTAAAATTACAAAAGATGGAGTAACGGTTGCAAAAAGTATTACACTTAAAGATAAATTTGAGAATTTAGGTGCACGGTACTTCATTGTAATTGATTAATAAAAATAAGATTGTTTAATACTTAATATAGTCTTGTTCAAGATGTAGCGAATAAAACCAATGAAACGGCAGGTGATGGGACAACGACAGCAACTGTATTAGCCCGTGCTATTTTTTCAGAGTCTGTTAAAAATGTTGCTGCTGGATGTAACCCAATGGATCTTCGTCGTGGTGCACAAAAAGCAGTTGATGAGGTAGTTAGTTTTTTACAAAAAAATAAACGAGATATTACAACATCAGAAGAAATTGCTCAAGTGGCAACAATTTCAGCGAATGGGGATAAACACATTGGCCGTCTTATTTCAAATGCAATGGAAAAGGTGCTTTGTTATTAATTATTTTTCCGTATTTTCTGTATCTAATAATATAGGTTGGTAAAGAAGGTGTAATCACTGTAAAAGAGGGAAAAACAATTGATGATGAGCTTGAAATTACAGAGGGTATGCGTTTTGATCGAGGATATATCTCTCCTTATTTTATTACGGATGTTAAAGCTCAAAAATGTGAATTTGAGAAACCTTTAATTCTTCTTTCTGAGAAAAAAATATCTGCATTACAAGATATTCTTCCATGTCTTGAGATAGCAGTGAATCAAAGACGGCCTTTAGTAATTATAGCTGAAGATGTTGAAGGAGAAGCGTTGGCTGCATGTATTTTAAATAAACTTCGTGGTCAACTTCAGATAGCTGCTGTTAAAGCACCTGGTTTTGGTGATAATAGAAAAGCTATTTTGGGAGATATTGGTATTCTTACAGGTGGTCAAGTATTTACTGATGAATTGGACATGAAGTTAGAGCGTGCAACATCTGAATTGTTAGGCTCTACTGGAAGCGTTACCATTACTAAAGAAGATACTATTTTATTGAATGGTGATGGCCAGAAGGACTTAATTTCTCAAAGATGTGAACAAATTAGACTTACTATTAGTGATTCTGGTACATCTGAGTATGAAAAGGAAAAACTTCAAGAACGTCTTGCGAAACTTAGCGGAGGAGTTGCTGTTATTCGTGTTGGGGGTTCAAGCGAAATTGAAGTGGGTGAAAAAAAAGATCGGTTTGTTGATGCAGTAAGTATCTCTTGTAACGTTTAAACTAGTAGGATTAATACATAATAGCTAAATGCAACTCGTGCTGCTGTTGAAGAGGGTATTTTACCTGGTGGTGGTACTGCTATTCTTAAAGCTGTCCCTGTTTTGGAAGAAATTGCTGAAAAAATGGAATCATTTGATGAGAAATTAGGAGTAAAAACAATTCAGAATGCCATCCAGCAACCTACACGACTTATTGTACAAAATTCTGGAATGACTGATGGTTCTGTTATTATTAATCGTCTCACTAATGAATATGGTGACCAATTTTTAATGGGATATGATGCAGTTACAGGTAAAATTTGTAACATGGTTTCGGCGGGTGTGGTGAGTGAAGAATTATATTGTTAATTAATCATAAATTAATTGTTTAGGTCGATCCTTTAAAAGTCGTTAAGACAGCTTTAGTTGATGCCTTTAGTGTTGCAAGTCTTATGGCTACATCAGAATGCGCAATTGTAGATGCACCTGAACCACCTAGCACATCTGGAGGACCAGGTGGTATGGGTGGTCCAGGTGGTATGGGAGGTATGGGAGGTATGGGAGGTATGGGAGGCTTTTAAATATTTTTTGTTCAATCAATTATTTTGTTAGCTTCCATGGCTTCATTTTTGGAACATACTTTTATTTAAATATGTAATTATGTTTTTTTTAATAAAAAAATTAAATTTCAGTTTCAGCATATGCTTGTTTAAAAGTATTATATACTGTTATACAGGCATTATTATCAAGTTTTTTTGATAAAAATGATTTTAAATCTTCCCAAAATGCTGTATCTAATATAATGGGTTGTGGAATTGAGTCTGATTGAGTGTTTAAAGAACTATTCTTTTCAAACACTTCATTTTTTGCTTGGACTTCACAAGAGGGTAATTGTGCATCTTGTGTAGATATTTTTTTCTCCATAATCATCGCTTGAAGTGAAATTTCAGTATGATCTAATTCTAATATTTCTGATATTAATTTCATATTTGTAAGTATTTTTCCTTTATTTAATAGTCGGATTTGAGACAATTCTACGCCATATCCCTCAGAAACTTTTTGTTTAACATTAAGAATTGTATCATCTAATTTCATTTCTATATTAATTACTTTTTTAGGGCCTCTTAATGATTTAACTGTAACATTAACTTTTTTCAATATTTTAGCTTTTTTTAAAAAAGAAAAAGACAATAATAAACCTGTACCCTTTTCTGTTAAAGAATTCACTTTATTTCGTCCTGGTAGAGGTATTTCCGGCTGAATTAGCTATATTTCTTGTAAATATAGATTTTTTATTTATTTTTATAAAATTTACTTCAAGTGGTACTTCTGTAAGCTTTGAAAGAGGTGAAATAAAATTCTCTGAAAATTGAACTTGTTTTTGACTTAAACTCTGTAAAAATCCTTTAGCAAAACTCTTTTCTTCTTCCATTTTTTTTTTCATAATCGGTCATTCGTTTACATATGTTAGGTTTATATCAATTGATTTTTTTCATTTGTATTGTTTCTGCAAATCTTGAAAAAATCACTTTTACTGTTTCTCCACATATTAATTTACTTGAAAATGTATCATATGATACATTACATATTACTGATAAACTTATTCCTGGTGAAACACTTGAACGACAAGCTTTACTTGGATTTGATATTAATCAAGCAGCAATTCCAATATTTTATCGATTTTGTGCACAACAATTATTAACTAATGCTGTTTATGAAGTTCGTTTTTGTTGGCCTGCAACTGTACGTTGATTCATTCATTTAATTAAATTTATCTTATTATTTAGTCTCCTACACATGTTGATTTAAAAATTTTTAGACCTTCTTATATACATTCTTGTGATATTTATATACATTTAAATCTTTCTGCTGCATATTTTTCTCCTACATCTACTATTATGAAATCTTATCCTTTATTTTTTCATATAAGTATTTTAAATATTTTAAAATTTATATCTTATTAAAATCTCATAGCTCTTGATCAAGTTATCTATGGAATACCATATACTTTACGATGGACAATATTATATAGTTTAATTATTGGATTGATTGCTTGGTTTTATATTGGCCCATTTATATATAATTATATTTGCCAACAAATTAAAGAAAAAACTCTTTAATAATAAAAAGATTAAGATAAAACATTTTACATTTCATAATAACAAGCACCTATATTTCAAAAATAGATATTTTAATTCATCGTATAGATTTAATCCACTTCTTCAACGGATGGGCCTGGATCTTCATTGGCACCAGGGAAACCACCTGGTTGACTTCCCATACCACCTGGACCACCCATACCAGGAATACCATCAGCTCCTTGATAGATTTTAGTCATAATAGGCCCAGCAATTGCTTCTAATTCCTTTTGTTTAGATTCATATTCCTCTTTTGTTGCTGTTTGATTTAAATCAAGCCATGATGTAACCCCATTGACTGCACTTTCAAGCGCTGATTGTTCTTGAGCTGAAATTTTATCTTTACATTTACTATCTGACAGCGTATTCTTTAAACTATACGCATATGATTCTAATCCATTTTTAGCCTGAATACGTGCTGTTTCTTCTTGATCCTGAGCCTTATATTTCTCGGCTTCTTGAATCATACGTTCAATTTCCTCCTTTGATAAACGACCTTTTTCATTTTTGATTACAATTTTATTCGTTTTACCTGTTCCTTTTTCAACCGCAGAAACATTAAGAATTGAGTTTGCATCTACATCAAATGTAACTTCAATTTGGGGAACACCACGAGGTGCTGGAGGAATGCCTGTTAAATCAAATTGACCAAGATGATGACAATCTTTAGTACGAGCACGTTCACCCTCAAACACCTGAATAAGTACACCCGGCTGATTATCTGAATAAGTAGAGAAAACTTCGGATTTTTTGGTTGGAACTGTTGTATTTCGTTTAATAAGTGGTGTCATTACACCACCGGCTGTTTCAATACCCATTGAAAGAGGTGCCACGTCAAGCAAAAGTAAATCTTGAGTTTGCTCTGAAGTGTCCCCACTAAGAATTGCAGCTTGAACTGCAGCGCCATATGCAACGGCTTCATCCGGATTAATTGATCTATTTGGCTCTTTACCATTAAAGAAATCTGAAACGAGTTTCTGAATACGAGGAATACGTGTAGAACCACCAACCAAAACAATTTCATGAACACTTGATTTGTCAATCTTAGAGTCCCGAAGAACCTTTTCAACTGGCTCCATTGTTCCTCTGAAAAGATCCTGACAAAGCTCCTCAAATCGAGCACGGGTAATAGAAGTATATAAATCAATCCCCTCAAATAGGGAATCAATTTCAATGCTTGTTTGCGTTGATGATGAAAGAGATCGTTTAGCACGTTCACACGCAGTTCGAAGTCGACGAAGCGCACGTGAATTCCCTGAAAGATCTTTTTTGTGTTTTCTCTTAAACTCCTGAATGAAATGATTTACAAGACGATTATCAAAATCCTCTCCTCCCAAATGGGTATCCCCTGCTGTTGCTTTGACTTCAAAAATACCCTCTTCAATTGTTAAGAGAGATACATCAAAAGTTCCCCCTCCAAGATCAAAAATAAGCACGTTCCTCTCACCCTCCACCTTCTTATCTAACCCATATGCAATAGCTGCAGCGGTAGGCTCATTAATAATACGAAGAACATTCAATCCAGCAATTAAACCGGCATCCTTTGTAGCCTGCCGTTGAGAATCATTAAAGTAAGCAGGAACAGTAATCACTGCATTAGTAATTTTAGCACCAAGATATGCCTCCGCTATTTCTTTCATCTTCGAAAGAACCATGGATGAAATTTCCTCCGGTGTAAATGTTTTGGTTTCCCCCTTAAACACAACCTCAATATAAGGTTTACCATTTTTATTAACGACAGTGAATGGCCAATGCTTCATATCCGCTTGCACCTCTGCATCCGCAAATTTACGACCAATCAATCGTTTAGCATCAAATACTGTATTTGATGGATTCATTGCAACTTGATTCTTTGCAGCATCCCCAATGAGTCTCTCAGTATCAGAGAAGGCTACATACGATGGCGTCGTACGATTTCCCTGATCATTTGCAATAATCTCCACTCGATCATTTTGCCATACTCCTACACACGAAAAGGTTGTGCCTAAATCAATTCCAACTAAAGCCCCAGTCATTAATTATATCATAAATATTCCTATACTCACTTGCTTTATTTGACATCTCGTTTTTATTTAATATAGCAATGGTAATTCTGTTTTATTATTTAATATTTTTGTGGGTACCCCGGACGTCTTATATCTTTGTTGCGTAGAATTTCATGGAAGTTTTTAAGTGTAGAGAAAGCTTTGATCGGTAAGGATGGGATAATGGAAACGTATGGAAGGATGAAAAAAATGATACATATATATATATGAATAAGAGTAAAAAGGAGAAATAATGAATTTAAAAAGATAAAATATCTTTTTAAACATAAAAAATATCTGTAAAAAAGCTCATAGTAATAATAGTGATAAATAGCATATTTGAAAAAGTATAAAAATTACATAAAATATAGATGATATATGTGAAAATATGTTTAAAAATAGGCATAAACACATTTTATATTAAGAAATATTTATAAACATGCATTTGTAATAAACTCATTATATATTGATATTTAATAGTATAATTTAAAAAGAATTCCAGAATATATAAAGATTATATCATTTAATCATTCTTTCTTGCATTTATTGAATTAATAAATTTTAATTTATTTTTTTTTATTGTCTTATATAGAATTTCAGAAAAATATATAACTATTTATATTAAAAAAAATCAAACAAACATTAGCTAATATGCATTTTCCTAAATATTTAATTAGTCAATTCTGAATTTACCCTCAGGGTTGTATTTTCATGTTCATTAAAATGATGGTATATTGTTGCAGACTCAACATTTATCCAATCGTTTTTCATTTCTTTCGAGAAAGGTTCAATAAAAAAAGTATTAAATTCATCATTTTCTGTGCAAAAATCATCTTCAAAGCCATTGACTTCTTTTGCTGCAATAAGATTATAAAACATTTCTTCATTTCTTTGCTCGATATCTTCTGATTGTGATACTGTATTTAAATTTCCAACGCTTTTTGAATAAAGGCATTCTTTACTTTGCAATGATTTATCAGATTTATCATCCATGCAATTGTTTTTCAATAATTCCGCTGGATAAGAATTTATATCATTTTCATTTGTCGTAAAAATTTTTGTATTATAAGAGACATTATAATCAATATTAAAAGATGATAGATTAACATTCGATTCTTTATTTTTATTTTGAACTAATTTATTTGTGAATTTTTAAAATAAATGATTAAAATTAATTACCAGTAGAATTATCAATAAAATTATCTGGATTAACGGACTCGGACAAATTGTAAAAATCTTTGATTGGTGGAAATTTTGATATAAACTTGTTATCTCCAGAGGCCTCTTCTGATTCCGAAACAAAATTTGTGAACACTTCATCAAAATTTGCTTTACTTTTTTTAGAAATGCTATTATCACGAGATAAAGACGCATCAAAAAATGCATCTTCTACTTTTTTATTAATTTCCTACACCCACTTAATAATATAATTTAATAAAAATGCAAATATTACATCATCTTTTATGTTTTTTTCTGTATCATTAAAAGTATGATAAATATCTTCGTTGTCTAATGATAAATTATCAGAGTCTATTGGAAATGTTCCCGGGAGGGTTCTTATTATATCCTCCTTTTTCGAAATTGAATTTTCAATATTTAAGTACTCGATATCATATTCTTTGTGCAAAGTATTATCCGATTCAAGATTTATATTTGAATTATTTCCTATATTTACAGATGAATGGAATAATGTAGTATTTAAGTCATCCATATTGAATACTTCTTTTTTAGATTGTATATTATCCACGGGCTTTTCTGAATTCTCTTTAAAACCAATAGAAACATTTACTGCTTCTAAATTATTATGTTTATTATGTAGATCTTCTTTACAGGATTTAGGTTTTTATATAGCAAAATTTTTTGGGAAAATACCATTAGGTTCTAAATTTAAAGATTCTTTTTGAATTTTTGGAGAATTACTTTTATCTGAAGCATATAATGTAGATGTTTCTGAGCAAAGACTTATTCTAGATGATTTACCGGGAGTTAATTCTAAAAATTGAGCACTTATTGATGAGTTTAAAAATTCTGTTGAGCTATTTTTCTTTTTTAATATATGTAAATCTGTGTTTGATGATATTTTTTTTTGTATAATATTTTCCATAAGACTAGTTGAGGCAATTAATGATGAATTTTTTGAATTATATAGCTCCAATAATTGACTATTGTGTTCCTGTTTGTATATTAAAGAAAACCATTAATTAAAAATTTTTATAATTACCATCTGTGTATGCTGATTATCTATAACATTTAAAGATATATCTAATTTTTCATTATAAGTAGTTTTATTGGAATCTTCAGTAGAATTATTAGGTAAATTCGACTGATTCATAACATTTATATCATCATGAGCAGAAATAGGCACAGGTGATACCTGTTTTATTTCACTAAAATTTGAGATCTGATAAAATGGATTCGATGATTTATTATAAGATGAAGTAAATGCTGAGTCAATATTTTTTAAGGTATTATCTATTTTTGTATTCTTTTTTTCAATTCCAGTTTTCAATTTTGTATAATTATCTTGAAATATAAATAGTTGTTTCTTGTTTATTGCTGTTATGTTTTTCTGGTCTGATGAATCTTTTTCTATCACTTTCAATTCTTCTTTTAAGCAAAGCAATTGATTATTTATGAATTCTATTTTATGTTGTAATTCTATATTTTCATTTTTACTATGCTCTAAATCCTCGAGTAATTCTTGTTTTTGATTTTGTAAAGCATATAACTTTTTCTCGAACTCTAAATATCTCTGTTTTAATTTTTGTGTAATTGCACGAGATTCTGTAAGGTTTTCCTGAATTTTCTGAACAGCTTTTATTTCTTCATCATATAAAATATGGATTTGTGATAATTTTTCTTCAGTATCATGCTTTTGAATATTAACAACATCTAAATCAGATTCAATAGATGCGCGTGTTTGTTTTAATTTTTGTATTTGTTTGTTAAGGTATGATATTTTGCTAGAAGAGTCTTTTGATTCATCAGTGTTAATATTATTTTTTTCGGAATTTTCAGAACTTGAATCGCCTAATAAATCCACTAATATGGAAGGTGATTTTTGATGTGAAACTTTAGGATCCGAAGTAATGGAGGATACAATTGATTGCCCAAAGTTAGATGTGGGAACAAAAGGTGCTCTATACATTGAATGAATAGAAGAAGTTTTTGAATGAGAAGAATGAGGTACTGAGAATGCAAAATTAGGGGATGATGTTACCCTTGGTGTTTCCGTATATGAATTTATACTAGAGCGTTTAATTGAAAAAACGGATGATGGAATAGATGGAGATATAGATTGAGTTTGTAAGGAAAAAGAATTATTTAAATCAAATGATTCTGATGTTATAGAACTAGAGGGATCCTGATTAGATGAAGATAAGAAACATGAATTTTCTTGAGGAATTCTTTTTTGCAAAAAAGATGCCATAAATTCTTGTGGAAGGGATACTGGTAAATCCACGCCTGCTAATTTTCGGTGTATCAGATGCATTGCAATGATAAATTCTTCTCTATTAAGTTTTCCGCTTTTATCTATATCAGCTAAATCCCAAATATGTGCTAAAGTTTCCTCAGGTAATTTTGACGATAAAAAGAATGATACTACTTCATTACCAACTACATAATCTTCATTAGCCTTATTAATTGAATTAAATAAATCAATGTATTGGGATTTTTCTTCTGGTTTTATAATGTCCCAATTTCTTGATAGATTTGTATTGAACTGAGAAAAAACATCAGATTGGTTGTGTGTATGTTGATATTTATGATATTTTTGTGAAGAATTATTAGAAGGATCCTTTAGATTTGAATTATCTGTAACTCTTCTATAAGATGAATTATTGTCATGTACTTTTCCAGCAGCCATATTGAAAATCCCAGGAGGCAAGATAGAAGGAAGTGTTTTTAATGATCCATTTATAAGTGAATGAATTAAATGCATAGCAACAGTAAATTCCGTAATATTTAAAGCACCTCGTTGTTGAACATCAACCAAATTCCTGTGATATTATATAATGAAATTTTTTAAAAGATAAATTTACCATATCTGACCTAATATTTCATTTGGTAAACATGTTCGTACGAATATTGATTTTGCTCGTGATCCTAATTTGATTTATATATATCTTTATACTTAAATATGTTTAATATATACCTTTTATAAAACCATTAGTTAATTTAAGATTTCTAAACATATTTTGATAACGATTTTTTTCTTCTAATGTTATTAAAGGAATTTTATCACATACTGAAGGCATATTCCAATTGATAGGTTTTTTTACATCAAATTTTGGCAAAGGACACTCTTAAAATAGTTATATATAAATACGCGGTATTAATATAATGTACTTAAATTAATTAAATTAGGATTGGGTCGACGTCCTTCTTGTGCATGAGAAATTAAACGAAGAGCAATATTAAACTTTTTTTGCGTCAAAAATCCCATATTTTCATCATCTGCAATTTTCCATATCTAATTAGGGTAAATAAATTTATAAAAAAAATAAATATTAAATTATCAACTTCAGCAAGAACTTGTGGCGAGAGACCTGTTTTTTCAAAAAATTTAACTGAATATTCCCCTAAAAGGACACCTATATTTTCTGAATCTGCTTCACGATAAAGTTTTTCATAAACTTCTTTTTCTTCCGGTGATAAATGAATTTCTACATCATACAAGTTTTGTTTAATTTATATCATTTTTAATAAAAACCTTGATTAAATGCTTCTTTTGCTTTTGTATCCATTCTTTCACTCCAATTCTTTAATTTATTACGAGAAGATGATTATGTTCCACTGTTTTTAATCTAATAAGTTTAATTATTGTTGAATAGACTTATTTATCTTTTTCAATAGTACTTACACAGGGGATTTTCGAATATTACGATCTTTATATGTTAGGAAAATGAATAAAAAGAAAAAAGCCTAAAATCTTTTATAAAATTTATAGATATATCTGATAAGAATCTAATATTTATATTTTTATATGAAATTGTATATTTTTTTTGTATAAAATTTGAATTTTATTTACACTTATTTAAAAATATATATAAATAAAAGAATCTATTAAAATATTAATAAAAATAAATAAATACAGATTAATATATATTTTATCATTCTATTTATTTATTTATTTAATCAATTAATCAAATATATTTTATATTGTTTATTTAAATATTTTATTAAAATGATAAAATATATGTTAATCTGTATTTATTAAAAAATCTTTTAAATCCTTTTTTTCTATCTTTTTTAAATATAAAAATTCATTTTTTTAGGTTTTTTTCTTGTTATTTTATACAAAATTTTTTATAAAATAAATGGTAATTTAATTATATTTTTTAAATCACAAAATAATATGGTAATTTGATTTATATTTGAAATTTTTTTATATGTTTTAATGAAAAAAGTTTGGAGGGAATCAATTTTATCAGGGTAATATGAATCAAGATGATTATGGATTTGATGGAACGTCTTTAAATGAATGGTTATTTTCTGGATTATTTGAAAATCAGACTTTTAAAAGTGATTATCGATGTTATAGTATTTCAATGATGGAAGGAAATGAAAGAAACTCGGTTAATTTTGGGGGAAAAGGTTTATTAATCTTTTAAAAATGATTTACTTATAAAATAAAAGTTATCCTCCCACCCAGTGCTCTAGATAAACTCAGTAAAAATATATCATGATTTATATCTAAAATGAACATAATTTCACTAGGTCGTTTAAATATATCTTATCCTATGCTTTTTGAATTAAAAAATACGGAGAAGGAAAGAATTACACATGCTGGAGTTTTGGAATTTATTGCTGAAGAAGGAAGAATTTATTTACCTTTATGGGTACAATTTGGAAGAAAATTTTTTAACAATTTAATAAAATCTAGATGATGCAAACTCTTCTTCTCGAGCAAGGCGATCTTTTATCCGTTACTAGTACAAAACTTCCCCTTGGATCTTATGTTAAAATTAGACCTCAACATCCGGATTTCCTTCAAATTACAGATCCTAAGGCTGTGTATTTGTTTTTAAAGTTGTTTGAGAGGCTATTAACAAATTTAGATTAGAAAATGCTTTAAGGAATTTTTCTGCGTTAACTAAAGAAGATATATTTCAAATTAGTTATAATGAGCAAATTTATGAAATAGAGGTGTTAGATATTAAACCAAATGATGGAAGAGGAAGTATTTCTGTTGTTGAAACAGATTTAGAAGTATATATATATATTCAAAAAAGTAGTATTTTAATACTGATTAGGTGGATTTTGCACCGCCTCTTGGTTATTCTGAACCAGAACCCGTAAAAAAATCAAATGAGTATACTTATCTTCAAAGCTGTGGTAATATTGAAAAAAGTATAAGGTTTAAAAAAACACAGGCTTTTAGTGATTTAAAATCAAATCGCTCTAGTCATTTTTTATCTGCTGGACAGAAGTTAAATGGAGAATCCGTTGAAAGTATTTTAGAATCATCAACATCTGAGCCTAAAATATCTCGAAATATAGATAATGATTTACCTGCTCCATTGAGAGTTCCTTTTGGAACTCTTTTTTTTGGTTATGAAATAAAACCTTTAGAAAATGATATTGAAGATGACAAATCTAAAAAAGCCTTTTTTGGTGAAGGACGAACACTAAGAAATAAAAAAAAGAAAACAGGTATTTCGATTAATAAAAAATATTTTTTTATTTTTTCATTAATATTAATAAAGATTTAGACGAACAATCTGTAAAAAGCGTGTCTAGTTTTTATGATATTATTGAAATTGATTAAGGGATTAATTTTATAAAATTTAATATTAAATTTTAAAAATATTATAAAATGTATACCTATATGCATTTTTATTTAATTCTAATTCAGTTTTTATTGTACCTTATAAAGGCATTTATATTACATAATTGGTATAAGAATCACTGATATTGTATATAGATATATTGTTTTGATAGCATAGAATAATAGTATATTTCAATTTATTACGTATTTTAAAAGTAAAAAAATTACTTTCAAATGTATACCATGATATAGAAAATTGGAAATATCTATTTATCCATATCTATTTATGCTATTTAGAATTTGTTTAAAAATAACACATTTTAATGTAAATTTCTATTATGATTTTAATGTTCTTTTGAAGATTTAATAATATTTTTATTAGTACTAAAATACTTATACAATTTTACAAAAATACAGATAAAAAATCTATGTATTATGTTTTTAGGATTATTTTTAATAATATCTAATCATATTTAATACTAATCAATTTTTTTACTAATATCAAACATAAACAGAAAATAAAATTAATATATTTTAAATAACAGGATAAAATAATATAAATAAGAATATACTTTATGTTTTGTTATGAATTTTTTACTGATTTGAATTTTTAATCAAAATCAATAAATCATATATAAAGTATAAAATTATTAAATAAAATGTTTAAATAAATAAATTTAATATTTAAAAAATATGAATATTTTTCAAGGAAAAACAAATCTGTTTTAAATATATGAATCAATTTCCAATGAAACATATTCAATAAAACAGAAATGAAAAATATAAAATAAATTTAAACAAAAATTAAAATGTATAGATAAAACAATATAATAAAGAAGTTTAAATTATAATTTATAATAAAAACGATGAATTGACATTTATGTATAATAATGAAAAAGTACACGCATAAAGAAGTTACTGAATACATGAATTTGATAAAGCTAAAAATATTTATTTTTGAGTGATTTTTTTATTTTTAGGAGGCTGAAGAAGTGTTTTATTGATATGCTGATAAAGAAAAAGATGTCAATACAAGGAAATATGATAAATGAATTAACTTACAGGTAAAACACCACCTCCAGCAATCGTTGCACGAATTAAACTAAATATATTAACCTTTTAATAAAAAAATACTGTTTTTTTACGAATCCAACTCTTCATCTCCTCGGATTGCTAATTAAAACATTAATTAAACCTAATTAATACATTTTTTTTACCAAGTTGTAAATGTCGTGGCGTGATTCGTTTCACTTTAAGATCTTTTGATGCATTTCCCGCAAGTTCAAGAACTTCCGCTGTTAAATATTCAAGTACCGCTGCAATATACACACTTGCAGTTGCACCAACTCGTACATTATTTTGCATACACGCTTTCATAAATCGTCGAACACGTCCAACAGGAAACTATTCTTATCATTCACTTCTTTTTTTAATCTTAATTATACTTGAAGTCCTGCTCTTGCTGAATGAGAGACCTGAACTCTTCCTTCTTTGCTTTTCCCCCCACTTTTTCCTTTTCCACCGTGAGTTTTTCCTTTGCCCGACATTTGTTGGTAACGTTTGAATGTTTGACGATAAGACGCGAGGCGCGTATTATAGAAAAAATGGACATTATAAAAATAATTATTTCTATAAAATATTATTAAAATTTCAATCCATATTAAATAAAATAGTCAATTAAAAATTTTATTTTATAATATCTATTTTTTCTTTAACTAATTCATGGCCTATGCCACGTGATTTCTCTATATAACATTTATAAATATTCAAGAATAATATAATGTATAATAACTTTTTATAACTATTCTTTTTAATTTTATTTCATTAGATAATATGATAGTTCTTTAATTATATAATTTTAAAATTTAATATACTAAGAAAAAAAAATAATATTTTACTAATAAAAAAAACTTTTTTTTTGAAAAAATCCTACTTATTTATTAAAAATTATATAAATTTTTATAATTTTTTAATTATTCTTTTCCTATCATGACTTATTCTATTCATATATATCTCTCGCTTGAATCAACGAACGTTCGATTGTTCAACTATCGAACATCCGGAAAATGGAGAAACATAATACTGAGATGAATCAACAGAAATCTATAAAGAACGGACTGATTAAACGGAACAATATTTCCCAGTCTCGTTTATTTAATGGATACTCTGTTATTCCGGAAAAAACGGGGAAAAATTTACCACTTCTTCGATCATTTTCATCGCCGGCATTATCACCTCATGATTTAAAGGAAAAAACGATATCATCATCAATAACTTCAATAAAATGTATGCCATCATTATCATTTCCACCTGTACCGTCACCGGATATTCTTTTTTCAAAGGATATTTCTTCGTATGAATCATCCACACCACAAACTCTGATACATACAAATATATCTAATGAACAAACAACAAAAACACCTCTTGGATTTAATACACAAGATAAACCTTTTTTAAAAGCAACTATGTCATCTCCAAATACTTTTCACCCACAAACTATAGTATCTACTACTTCATCTTTTCCATATGATCTTCCTGTTACACAACCTATACCTTATAATAATTATGGATATCAGAATAGAAAAACAATACATAAATTGAGAGAAAAACCTCATAATGTATATATATATATATATATTGCATGATTTGACTTTTTATAGCAATGGTTAAACGATTTAGATACAACTATCGGATCTACACAAAACTCAAATATTACCAATAATTTTGTATCGGCAGATGTATCTATGTCCAATGATCAGGAAAATTCTATTCAGGAAAATTCTTTTCATGAATCTCCAACAAATATATTAAAAACAACAAATCAAACAGAAGAAGTAATTCCATCCGCGATTGTTGTTAAAAACATACCTTTTCAAATTAAGAAAGAACAACTTCTTGAACTTTTTGTATAGTCTTTTTTTTTTTTGGTAAAAAAACTTAAATTTATAGGATACATTGGATATTCCCAAACCATATGCGTTTAATTATCATTTTGACAATGGGAATTTTAGGGGCCTTGCTTTTGCAAATTTTTATACTCCAGAAGAAACAAACCGTGTTATTCTTTCACTTAATGGGCATGATATTATGGGCAGAAAACTCCGTGTTGAGTATAAACGTGTTTTACCTGTTGCAGATCGGGAAAAAATAGGTCGAGAAAAGAAAGGGAAAAAAAACCATTATGATGAGCAACATAGTTTACCTAACTCTGGGTTTATCAAGGGGAAGGGAAAATTCAAGGGTTGCCTTTATTTTCTTTTTATATTTATACTTATTATTTTAGATATCGATCTTAATGATGAAACGACTTTAAAGATTTATTCTCGTTTATTGCTTTTTCGTAATGATCAGAGTCCTAACGCTCCTAATGAATTAGTTTTTCATTCAGATTTACATCCTCAACAGCGTCGTATTATACATCTTATTGCAGAAAAATTGAATCTAGAACATATCTCCTATAGTCAAAATGATGCTAAATATATTATAGTTAATCGTTCAAATTCAAATAATATAGATAATACATATAAAAATTTTTGGAACAGATCTAATTTTAATCTTTCTAATCAATCAACTAATCCTACCCCGTCTTTAGTTGAAACTAATTTAACATCTATTGGAGCACCATCAATAACAAATAATTTTTTTGACAACTCTTACGCAGATTCTAAATTATGGTCAATGAAATCGTTTAATGATATTAGGGGTATCAACACTAAAATATCATCTGGAACATATTTACATTCGCAAACACAGTCACATAATGCAGTTATTAACACATCATTTGACTCAAGGTTATTCAATATACATGATGATTTTAACATTATGATGCGAGATTTAAATCTTAATGTGGCTGATAAGCAATACAAAAATATCCAATGGGGAGGAAAAAAAGGGTTCAGAAATATTCCCATAAAAACAAATACGAACTAGGCTAATGTTTTAATATGGTTTTTTACTATTAACTCCCAATACAACCTATATGTACGTATATGATATGATTATTTGTTGATACATGATTATAAATATGATAAAAATTATTTAAACATAAGTTTTTTTAATGTCTAATAGTAGTACCAGATTTTTGTACTAACATTTTTAATACTTTAATAGTATAATTTTTAAAACTTGGTATTAATACTAACAGAAATTCAAAATAATATAAATTCCTGTTTTAAAATGTATCTTTAATCTTTTTCATTATAGATGCAAAATCAGAAATGACAATATGCTTTAAAAATATTATAAAATTATTCATTATAAACTAAGCAATCATTGAAATAAACAAAATAATCGGCTCAGAAAAATATATTAGGTTTCTTTAAATAAAAATCTACCGGCAACTACAGGCTAATTTTCACTTATGTTTTGAAATCTATAATAAAATTCCAACTTAATATTCCTCTTCTATAATTTCACCGTCAATAGAATCCTGACCAACCTAAATAAAATTAATATTTTAAATCATGATGTTTGTAATGATATATACTTCTTCATAATCTTTTTCTAAAGCAGCAAGATCTTCTCGTGCTTCACTAAACTCACCCTCCTCCATACCTTCGCCAACATACCAATGAACAAACGCTCTTTTGCTATACATAAGATCAAATTTATGATCAAGTCGACTCCAAGCTTCTGCAATAGATGTTGTATTGCTTAACATACATACAGCTCTGCTAACTTTAGCAAGATCGCCATCAGGTACATGTTGAGGTGGTTGATAACAGACACCCAATTTAAAGCCGGTTGGACACCAATCTACGAATTGAATAGTACGTTTTGTTCGAATAGCAGCGACAGCAGCGTTAACATCCTTTGTTACAACATCTCCTCTATATAAAAGACAAGTTGCCATATATTTCCCATTACGAGGATCACATTTAACCTAACTTATTAATGAAAACAATGAAAATAAATCGATTACCATCTGATTATTTGGCTCAAAACAAGCATTAGTAATTTCAGCGACTGAATTAGCTTCATGAGAAGCTTTTGCAGCGGAAATAACTGGCGCATAAGTTACCAATGGGAAATGAATTCTTGGATACGGAACTAAATTTGTCTGAAATTCATTTAAGTCAACATTTAAACTACCGTCAAATCGAAGGCTTGCTGTAATACTGCTAACAACTTGTGCAATCAATCTATTTAAGTTCTCATACCCAGGACGTTCAATATTAAGGTTTCTACGACAAATGTCATAAATAGCTTCATTATCAACCATGAAGGAGCAATCAGAATGTTCAAGAGTTGTATGGGTTGTTAAAATGGAATTATATGGTTCCACTACTGAAGTTGATACTTGAGGAGCAGGATATACAGAAAATTCGAGTTTTGATTTTTTGCCATAATCTACTGAGAGACGTTCTAAAAGCAATGCCCCAAACCCGGAACCAGTGCCACCGCCAAATGAATGAAATACAAGAAACCCTTGAAGACCCGTACAATTATCTAATATCATAAAAACAAAGAATAAAAAATACAAAGCAAAATACCTGCCACACGACGGATGCGATCAAGAACATGATCAATTAATTCTTTTCCAACAGTATAATGACCACGTGCATCTAATATCGTATTAAAAAAAAATGTTCTTTTTTTTAAAAAAAAAGAATTAAAATTTACAATTATTTGCAGCATCTTCTTTCCCTGTAATTAATTGTTCCGGATGGAAAAGTTGTCGATACGTTCCAGTTCGAACTTGATCAATAACATTAGGTTCAAGATCAACATAAATACTCCGTGGAACATGTTTCCCATTTCCTAAGTAAATTATTATATTATTCATTCATTAAATAATCCTTATTCCACCTGTTTCTGAGAAAAAAGTACTAAACCCTTCATCAGGAGGTCTCGTTGTTTTCTCGGTCGATAAACGTCCATCTGGCTATTTTTTTAAATTAAATATCCTTTTCAATTCATAAATAAATTTCATTTTACCTCAATTCCATGTTCCAAACAATAAAGCTGTTATACATATTAATATCTAATTCCTTTTTTTCCTTTTATATATAATTTTACCTCCCAACACGCTATATTAAATGTTAAAAATTTGGTTAAAAATATATTTTTTTAATTAAAAAACTTTAATCTTACCATTTCCTATCTGCGTACCAGCTTGTCCAACATGAATTGAAATAACTTCTCTCATTTTAACCCCAATTTCTATTTAAATCTCACGTTTTACTTAAAAATTCCTAATCTCTTCGCTTCAACGTTAAGTTTGCCGTGACGCGACGTTAAAAAATCGAAAACAAAACGATACCTGTAGCAACCACCGAGGGGGTTAGGGTTAGGGGTAGAGGGTAGCTCTAAGAATTAAAGAGATGAAATATTTAAAAGAATATAAAAAAGAAGTATTAAAATAATATTTATTCTTATTATAATGAATTTATAATGAATTTTAAAATAAATTTAAAATATTATTTCATTATTATTTTATATTAAACCCTTTTTTTTATTTTTATAATTATTATTACATTTTATCATTTATTGTAAATAAATTATTTATTTGTTTTTTTTCTTTTTCTTTTTTATCTTTTTTCTTCTAAATTATATTTAAACTACCTTTGATTTTCATATCTTTATTTTTATTAAAATACATTTTACAAACATCAAACAATCGGGAGAAAACCTCATTCAAAAAATAGCATAATAAAGTGAATCAAAATAAATATAACTGTTTACCATGGTATAATTAAATATAGAATAGTTATTTTTATCAATGAATAGAAGCTAATATAGATTTATTAGTCTAAATCAGGAGTTCAAGTGAATGAGGAATGTCTTACAACATTTCAACAATTAAAACAAGGCAAATTACATAAATATATAATATTTGCTATTAATAGTGATAATACACATATTATTGTTGAGAAAACATCATCAAGCTTGGATTATCAACAATTTATTATGGATTTACCGGAAAATGATTGTCGTTATGCAGTTTATGATTTAGAATATCATCTTGAAGGTGAAGGAAAAAGAACGAAGGTGAATAATTATAATTATAATTTAATAAACAAATTAAAATTATTTAGATGTGTTTTTTTGTTTGGTAAGTTTTATTATTGTTATTATATTATATAAAATATATATGAACGTGCAAATATTTGAATTATCAAATATGTTTTTTTTTGCGCATGAAATTCGATTTTTATTGATAATTTTGTTATCAATCTTTTGAAAAATGATTGATATGAAATAGGTCTCCGGAAACTTCTCCTATTAGATCAAAAATGCTTTATGCATCATCTAAAGATGCACTTCGAAGAGCTTTATGCGGTATTTCTGTCGAAATTCAGGGAACTGATTTAAGCGAGATTTCTTTTGGATCCGTCTTTGAAAGAGTTACTAGACGCACTTCTGCATAGGCTTAATAATCAGAATGTTTCTTTTAATGGAAAGCATCAAAATGAAAATATTTAGTTAAAATAATTTTCACAAATTATTTCATTATATAATAATTTCATTTTCATAAATCATTTTCTATGCTGCAAATAATATCTTACATTGTTTCAATTTGAGACTAATTATAGATTTACGTTACATAGATTTCCTTTTAAGTATCTTATTAAATTTTCATGTTAAAAATACCATATGAAAATATGCCTATTTATATTTTTAAAATTTCCTTCAAGAGATATTAATATAATTGCCATGTTTTTGATAAATTTCGGTATTATTTAGATTATTTGAATTATACAATTATTTCTTTAATGATAAATAATTATCAATATTCGTCTTTTTTAAATTCTTTTTTAAAATTTATAATGTTTAGACTATTTAAAATTTCATATCATATTATAAATTGATTGTTTTTTTTATTTAAAAAACATATATATACAAGTTTAATTTATTTATATCAAATTAAATTATATAATAATTAAATTACCTAAAAAATACAAAATCTAATGTTAATTGATTTTGAATTATAATTACTAAAAATCAAATTTATATATAGCATAAATTTAAAATTTTATTTCTATTTTAAAGATAATTTAAAGTCTAATAAAGTAAAAATATTTTTAAAAAATCATCATTTAATATCTATAAATATTTTAATAACATATTTTCATAAAATATTCGTTTTAGAACATCAAAATTAATTAAATTATAAATATCTTTAGTTATATTGTTTCTATTAAATTATTATACATAAATTATGAACTCTAAAATTAGGATATATTCAAAAAATAAACACATCAAGATATCAATAAAGTAAGCATGCATTCTTAAAAATAAAACATTTTTATAACATAACCTATACATAAAATCCGAAACATCCCCAATTCTTATTAATTGTATATGTATTATAATGCATATTTATTTTTTTGTATATTACAACTCAAATCATATCTTTTATATTTATTTATAATGTTAGTAGCTACGTTTTCGTTTAGATCCGCATATCAAAAAATTTTTACCTATATTTATATCCTCATTAACCTCATTGGATTCTAAATGTTTTCTTGAATCAGAATCTTTTTTTATATATGAATTTGGAAAAATAGAATTATTTTCATCAAAAGAATGTTCATTTCCTATATAAAATTTAACATAATTCCTTTAAAAAATATATATTACCATATTGATTTAAAAATTCATCAATATCAACATTCTCATAATCATGTTCTTTATTAGGAAAATATCCAAGTGAATTGTTTCCTGAGTCCATTAAATAGCTCCCATTATTAACATTTTTTGCAGCATCAGTATTATTTTCAACAGGATGTTCAATACTAATTTGATTAATATCCATTCCCAATAAATTCACAAGTGACTGTAAATTTTCTCCCTGAGAAGTCAATTCTGATTGAATATTTTTAGTAAGATCATCATTTGCTTGAATCTTAAGAATATTATCTGAATATGGGTGTTCTATAGCTGGATTTTCTTGTGGACAAATATGAAATGTATGAGTTAATAAAGGTGATGTATTTAAATAAGGCAAAGTAAAGCGATTCTCATCATTCTGTGTAATACCTTGTTCTATAAGATACGGTAAAACAATATCGTCGTTAGATTGTAGTTCATGTGAAGGAAAAAAGTTTTCAAGATTAGTTTCAGAATAGCCCTCTTGATTTTTCTGTTCATGTTCAGAAATAGATCTTTCTTCCAATAATAAACGTTTCTTCTTTTGAATTAAATTTCTTTTTTCTGGAGAAAATATAGAAACAAGAAATTTTAAAATTTTATCAATAGTTTCTTGATGATGACGATGCTTTTCTCTTGAATTTAATGCTTCCTGCCAGAGTGCTTGATTATCCATTTGAATACGTTTTAAATCCGATGAAATTGTTAATTGATGCCTTTTAATAGATTGGATTTCAGATATAATAGCAGAATAATCCATAGGAGAATTATCTTCACCAGATTGGGGACCCTTTTTTCTTGTTACTAAACAAAGAAGATCTGGTTGACCACGAAGAAAATTAGGATTAGAAAATTCTAAAATTTCATTAGGAGAATCTGATTCAAGAACACCATGTTGAAGATGAGGAACTTTATGAAAACCATACACTAAAATAAGTTAAAAAAAAAAAGAAAAAGAAAAATCATACTATTAAGTTGACGAACAAAACTAGAAAAATTATGATGTTTAAAAAATCGAGGAAGAATATGTTTTGCTACTTGTTCTGGTCGAAGAACTAAAAATGATTCACCTGATGCTGACCATTTTATAAGGGAATCTGATGCAGAATCTGAAACCATACTATTTAATCATTTAATTCTATTTTTCTTTATATAATTTTATAAATACTTATATAATTTATTTAAAAAAGCCGGAACATTTTTTGCTTGAGGAAGTGGTATAAAATTTCCTGGTGTCGTCGTTGATCTTATTAAATCACTTCCATGCGATGCATCTATAGACATTTTCTATCTCTTTCTTTAATTTTATCCCTTTTATTCTTCTTCCTACTCCCCAATATATTAAATTATACACTTTATTACGGTTTAAAACCGTTTAAAATATTTTCAAATTGATTTATTCTTATTTTTCCTTTTATATCCCTATTCTTCTATTAACATTCTTTTCTTTTATCATTTAAATACTTAATAATACTCTTCTTAATATCTTTTTTAAAATCTTTAAGATCTTTTTAAGATTTTTTTATTTTAATCGTATAATTAAAAAATTCAAAATCTTAAGAAGATCTTAAAGATTTTAATCAAGTTTAGAATTTAAATCATAATATGACAGAGAATATTGAAATAGCTAGAGCATCAATTTTTGTATATTCTGAACCTATAATAAAAAATGGGATTAAAATAATGGGACTTGATCATAATCAATATCCAACAAATAAAGAGACAAATATGAGTAGTGTTAGTATAGAAGAATTGATAAAAACGATGTATAGTACTGGATTTCAGGCGACGAATCTTGCAATAGCAGTAGATATTATAAATGAAATGGTAATTAATTTTATTTTAATTTTATTTAATTTATTTATTTTAGAGAAATTGGAGATCATCTGAAAAAGAAGAACGATGTACTATTTTTTTAGGATATACGTCTAATTTAGTATCATCAGGAGTAAGAGAATCAATTCGTTATTTAGTACAACATAAAAAAATTTCATGTATTGTTACAACAGCGGGAGGAATAGAAGAAGATATTATTAAATGTCTTGGTCATACATATTTAGGAAAATTTGAACTTGATGGATCTAATCTTAGAAAAAAAGGAATTAATCGTATTGGAAATCTTTTAATACCTAATGAGAATTATTGTAAATTTGAAGATTGGATCATACCTATTTTTGATACATTATTAGAAGAACAAAAAAATGAAAATAAAATATGGACACCATGTTCTATTATTCATCGTCTTGGAAAAGAAATAAATAATGAAGAAAGTATATGTTATTGGGCATATAAAAATCAAATACCTATTTTCTGTCCTGCATTAACAGATGGTTCTTTGGGTGATATGATATATTTTCATTCTTTTCGAAACCCTGGCTTGATTATAGATATTGCTCCGGATATTAGAGAAATTAATACAATATCAATAAGAGCAAAATGCACAGGAATAATTATTCTTGGTGGTGGAATAGTTAAACATCATATAACAAATGCTAATTTAATGAGAAATGGAGCAGATTATGCTGTTTATATAAATACCGGTCAAGAATTTGATGGAAGTGATAGTGGTGCTACACCTAATGAGGCTGTCAGTTGGGGAAAAATTAAAGCAGATGCTAGAATGATAAAATTATATACAGATGCAAGCATAGTTTTTCCTATGATTGTAGCTGCTACATTTGCAAAAAAATAATATTATTTAAAAAACAGAAATATTTTATATATTTTTCAAAAGCCATACTGTAGCATCTAATAGAATTCTAAAATAATTAGATATAGACAGATAAGTATATTATATCTAATAATTCTATATTTAAGGATAAGTAATAGTTATTGAATTTGTTTCAAAGTGTGTTATTAATTTTGAAAATGATATAAATTTCCTAAATTAAAAAAGTTGTTCCTTTTAAATTTATTAATAATATTATGTAATAAAACAAGTAATTGTTATACATTAAAATAATTTTTTAATATGAATTTGTAACTTAGATATATTTAATATAAATGTATTATGAAAACTTATAAAAATTACATACTATTTTCTATAATAAATTGTATAAATGATTTATATTTCTAATAGGTAACTTTTAAACATATTTTATTCTATATTTTATTAGATTTCATTTTTTTATAAAGATATTTAAATTTATTTTTAATATTTTATCAACTATTATTATAGATTAAATCATAATAAAATATAATATGATTATTTATTAAAATTACATAGAACAAAATTGCATTAAAACATTTATAAATTCAATTTTATTTGTTACAAATAAATTATATTAAAACATTATTTTTTCTAAGCAAACTTAAAAATATATTAAAAATATGCAAATACTTTTAAAACCAATATCAATATGTATACATCTTTATTTAATAGATCCAAAATTATAAATTCAATTTTAAACAATATAAATCTATATTATAACCGATTTTAACCATTTAAATTCCCTATATATTTTTTATTACAAAGCTAATTTTGTATTCCTTAAAATGCTCTTAGTGTTTTTCGTATATATTTTTTAAATTCTTTAAATATTAAACTTAACCTTTAATTGTAATTCTGAATATTCTGAAGCATAATATAGATTTTTCTATAAAAATCATTTATCTTTGTTTTTTTCTAAAATTTTCATATAAACTACTCTTTTTCTTCATCATCCATATCATCATTTACTACATTAGGCTGAAGGTCAGCTAAAAGTGAAGATGCTTTTGCTTTTTCCATTTTTTTTGATGAACGGCCTCTTCCTTTTCTTTTTGCCCTATCAGAGTTTCTAGACATTATCAAATTTTTATAGTTTTCTTGCTTTTTTGTACGATAATAATGCAAAACACACTGAGAAATTGTTTTATTTAAAATACCAGAGGCAATTAAGCCAAAATTTTTTTGTGGGTATTTAATAAATAATTGTTTAAAAAGCTCATGTTCCTCAGTTGTCCAAACATCTATCCAAGTAGGATAATGAAAAAAGGAGATAGGATCATCAACTATTCTATTTCTGTCATCATATTGATATCTAGTAGTTTCTTTAAGATCTGAAATCATAGGGGGTATTGTCGCTGCACGACAAATTCGATCATCTTCAACCCCTAATTTAGCTATAATATCCTCAAAATCAGCATCTGATCTAACAAAATCACCATAATTTAAACCCTGCCCCCTTCTAAAGCCCCTTAATGATGAATTATCCACATATGTATCTAAAAATCCAGATCGCTCATTTTCCAGCTTTCTTGTTTTTTTTATATTATCTAATTTTTCAATTCGAGATTCCCAAGAACTCCGATACTTTTCATATTGTAATTGAAGAAGCCTGTTTTTTTCAAATATTCTTCTATTCCTTCGTGAAATATGTAAAAGCAATAATGGACGCAAACGCTTATGTTTTGTTTCATTTTCATCAAAAAAAGGATATTCATTCAATGAATGATTATATATTTTGAAATAGGAAAATTTAATACAATTTTGTTTCACCTTTTCCTTATTCTCAAAATAAATTTTTGAACATAAATCTGCTTCCAAGCACGATGAATCATTATTAGATAAAGAATTAGGAGACTCCATATTAGAGGGAAGCACTTCTTTTTTATCCTCACTAATTGCGTCAATAGTCCCTAACCTCTTTCTTTCAATTTCATAGAGACGTTTTTCACACGTTAATATTTCCTCATCAATCTTCTGCATTCTATTATGTATATCTTCTGGAGTCAGGTTTTCATCATTATCCTGAAGAGAAAAATACTGAGATATAATATCATCATTTACTACAGAAGAATTAAATGATAAACCATTCTCAAAATTAGTATTTTCTAAATCCAAAGGTTGAAGTTGCTCCTGTCTCAATTTTTGAACATTTTCCTCGTTTTGAAGAGGAGTTATTTTTGATTCTTCTACAAGAAAAGAAGATAAATCATCATTACTAAAATTATGTTTGTTACAATTTTGCATAGCATCATTATAAAGAACTGGGGATGAAAGCGGATATAATTCAGCATGATTCTGTAAGGAAGCATCCACAGGTTTATGCTCTAAAAGAACCTCTTCCGAATTTTTGCCTAAATTATTTTCTGAATTAAAAAGAATAACATAAGAATCATCATAGTGTTCATATGCGTCCTTTTTTTCTACTATACTTTCTTGACAAACGAGGTTTTTCTTTATATCAATATTTGAACTATTTGAAGTACTTTTAAGGTCATAATTATAGTCTTTTTTATATCTAAACAGAGACAAGTTTCTCTTAGCATTCTTTTCAAAAATATCCTTTTTTCTATCCCAATTCCTATCTTTGTGCATACTCTTACAATACATTGATTTCTTCACAACTCCATTCATTTTCGGAGCTCCTATTGGTATATATGAATCAAGGAACTGATCGCGATATTTACGCATAGAAGTATTATAAGAAGTTAAATGAGGCAGATGAGTATGAAACCCTGTTTTAGATTCATCTTCATCTATATTTCTTTCATATTTTCCTAGCTCATGAACCTTATTATTAACTTGCTCAGGAAAATACTGAGAATCCATATGATTACGTGGTTTGTAAGAAGATAAAGATGACTGTTTTTCAAAATAATAATTCCTAGGTAATGTATGATATTCGTTTTTCTTCCCCCCACATTCATGTAAAGGAACATAAGGATATCGTGATCCTCGAGAAATTATATCTGGATAAGATGAATTAAATCGATGATTATGTCTTTCTACTGGATAATCTTGCTGTAAAGAAAGTCGATATCTTTGTAAAGGAAGCCGTTCATTTCTTTATAAGAAATTATTCAATTATTACAATAAATAATCAATAGTAAATATATAATACCTATTTACAACTATATTCTCTTGATCATATGAATATTTATTATTCCGGAAATATTCACAATTCTTTTCATCTGTTTTTTCCATTGTATTACCATTAATTATATGAATTTATTAATATTAAAATTAAGAAAAAAATATATTCTCTAATTTTTCATAAATTTTACGTTATTTTTTTCTTAATTTTAATATTAATAAATTCATTTTTTTATTAAAATATAAATAAAAAGAATATTATGAATTTATAGGAATATATTGCTCCTGTTATATACTATATACTATATATTTATTTTAATATATTTAATTTTTTTATTTTAAAAATATTCTTAAAATAATCATTATATAACTTTAAAAATTAAAAATATAATATAGAAAGCATACTTAATTTATATTGAACTTATTTATTTAAATTTGAAGTGGAAAGTGAATTTTATATTATTTTAAATAAAAAATCATATAATATTAAATTTTTAAATATTAAATAAAAATTCATATACTTTATAAAAGCTAAATTAGAATATATTTTTAAGAAATTTTTAATTATAAATATTTTATTCAATTATTTATTATAAAAAGTACTTATAATATTAATATATTAGTTTTAAAAATACTTATTTTTCAATATCTAAAAAAAATTATAGATAAATATAACTTTAATTAAAAAAAAATTATATAAATTTTAATAAGTATTCAAAATAAAATCTTATTATACTTTTCTTGATTACTTATTTTATATTTTAAATCATAATAAATAATTTATAAACAAATGAAATTAACTTATATTTCATTGATTTAATAATTAATATAAAAAACCTTTAAAATAGTTTAATAGATATATCCTGTAATTATCATTATATTTTCCGAATAATTTAATTTTTTAAATCATATCTAGATATAAAAAACCAAAAATATCATAATTTTATTAATAAAATTTTTAATAATATTTCCATAATATTTATAATATACATAAAAACTATAAAAAAATATAAAATCGAGATTACATGCCTTTAAAATCTATATATCTTACAAATTTAATTTCGACCTTTATAATTTGGTTTAAAACTTTTTGATATTTCATTATCTTTTTTTCTCATTCTTTTTTCAGAAATAGCCTTTTCTTTCCTTTCTCTAGGATCTATTACTTCAAAATCTTCTTCTGCCTTTTTTAAACTATAAGTATGATCTTTTCCAAGCTTATCTTTAGCAAAAACAAGCTTTTTTGCAAACCAATCACCATTATTCTCTTCGGGTAATTCATTGTGTTCTCCTAATCGATCAAAACATGAAAAACATCCAGGAACGCCATGTAATTCACATGCATCCTTTTCTTCCTCTTCCTCTTTTATTTCAATAAGATCTTTAGATGATATTCTAGACTGAAACAATGAAAGTCTGGCAAGTGTCTACATTATAGTTACATAAAAACACAATATTAAATAAAAATATTTATGTACTTCTTCCTCTCTTCCTTTTCTCGATTTTTCTTTACCAATAATAGCTTTTTCCGAAACTCGATAACGTTCTTTTTCTTTTTCTAAATAAGAAAGCAATTTTCCTTTTTGAGTTTTCACCGTATTAAGATTTTCGTTCCTTCTCCTACTCATAACTTTAATATCCTCTTTTAAAAGATCAATTTGTGCCTGAATTTTTTCTATTTCCATCTTTTTAGAATCAAAATCTCTTTTTTTTGGAGATTCTAATGATGGTGATGAAGAATTCAATATGTTTGTTGCAATGATTTCAGGATCATTCGTTTTATTATCCGAAGACTCAACTTTTTCAGTTTTATCGGAAAATTCCTGTTTTCTTTTAACACCTTTCACGACTGCAGGCTGTTCTAATAATGTTAAATCATTCCCTATATCATGACTACTCCTAAATTTTGGTATTTCACAAGAAACATTGCCAATTTCTTCATCTTGAAAACTTAACAATACCTTGTTTCTATAAAAAAATAAATCAATCATATTCTTAAACATAATACATGCCAACCTTTTTATTTTATTTTTTGAATCATTTTGATTTAAAGATACATGAAATTCAGAAGTGCTTTTCACTTCTTTATTTCTAGGATGAATATCATCAAACGGATTTAATAAAATTTTAGTAGAAATAATTTTAGGAGGATAAAGAGGTCTTTCATTTTTATCGATCTCTAGTTCTGCCATTCTTAACACATTATATATACTGTCTCCAACAACTTTTCCGAAAAGAGTATTTTTTCCCTGCAATTCAGGTGTAGGTGATAATGTAATAAAAAATTGAGAACCATTATCATTTACACCACTATTAACCATTCCAACAAGACCCCTTCTATTATATCTCAAACGCGAATGAAATTCATCAGAAAACGGTTCATCCCATATCGACTGGCCACCCATACCTGTGCCCGTTGGATCTCCTCCCTGAATAATAAATCCAGGAACAAGTCTATGAAAAATAGTATTATTATAATATCCCTCAATACCTACTACTCATTTATATATATTAAAAATAAATTAAAAACCTACATAACTGAATGAAATTTCTACATGTTTTAGGTGTTTCTCTACCCCATAATTCAATTTCTATATTACCTTTTGTTGTATTAATACAAACTTTACCACTAGATAAAATTAATCTTATAATTCAAAAAAAACATTAAAAATATACGTTGTATATGGCTCTTGACTATAGCTTTGCTGTTTTAATTAGCTATTTGTCCATAATAACTTTTTAAAATACTACAACCATAATTTATTTAATTAATTTTTGATATCGAATTAAAAATATTAAAGCTTATATAATTTGATACAATGCCAGTAATAATAATATAATTATCTTTTAATGACATACTTAATAATATTAACAGGCATATCATTCATCATTTATAAATAATATAGAAGTGGAACAAATTGGAGGATTTGCTATTCTTCCTTTAAAAACAAGATTTAAAGGACCTTCATATATAAGTGAGTATAAAATAAGTTTTTTTCATAAAACATATTAATATACATATATATAGGTTTTTTCTAATAAATGATTGAGATTTTTATACTTAATAATTTATAGTTAACGATCCATCTACTCAAGATATCATTGATGAATCTATTGAACTTTTTCGTGCAAATTGTTTTTTTAAGAATTTTGAAATTAAAGGACCGGCAGACCGTACATTAATCTATGGAATTCTTTTTGTTTCTGATTGTTTAAATAAACTTTCTCGTGCAAATTGCACCAAAAATAACGCAATCAAACTACTTAATACTTTTTCTCTTGAAAATTTTGCTATGCCAGGAGACCCGGCATTCCCTTTCAACTCTTTATATTCAGTACCTTCAAATCAGTCGGATTTAGGTTTTATATTATTACAGGTAATTTTTATATATATTAATTTTAAATAGATTTTTTAAAACAATATATTGCCCAATTTCGTCAAGAATTAGCATCAAGACTTATAGAACGTGTTTATATGAATTCTCCTCATGACAAACCAGATAAATGGTGGTTATGTTTTAGTAAAAGAAAATTTATGAATAAAACTCTATCTTAATTATGACAAAATAATAAATACTTAATATGTCATTTCTAAAATTATTTTAATATATAAATACAATACAAATATTCTTTAATTAGAATTTTACAAAAATTTTATAATTGTATTTCATTTTTTACTAATATTAAAAAATTCATATTTTAAATTTATTAATATTTTTCTTTAGCTAAAACTTAGTATAATTTTATTAGTTTTAGGTTCCATATTTAGCCACTATAACCTATATTTAGCACTATATTTAGTACTATGCCTAATAAAAAGTTTACAATTTATTTAAAATTATATAAACAAAAATAAATATTACATTAACACTATATATACATTCCCTCCTATCATATTTTAAATCCTAATTTATTACTTTTATACAATTTATTTTTACAACTCCTTTCTACACTTACGACAGAACAATCTTATAAAAAAATCAAGCTTTTTATATATTTTCTTAAAATATTGAAGTTTATCTTAAAATGTTATCTCGAAGTAATGATGAACAAAATAATAATAGGGGAGAAGTTATGGAATATACACTTCAAGGAGTTATACATTTTTTACAGGCAGAAGCACACCGTTATCAACGAGATAGAAATAATTGGGAAATTGAACATGCAGAAATGAGGGTGCATATACAGTTTTTTAATAATTTTTAGAAGGTTCAATTAAGTATTTTTAGGCAAAAATAGAGAAATTAGAAGGCGAACAAAAAGGACTTGATAAATTGAAAAATCAATATTTAAAAAGAATAGAAATGCTTGAAGATTCTCTTGAAAAAGAAAGGTAGAGTACATATTTTCTTAGTTTATTTAATTAAATAGATAAAATTGTAATTTTTTTTGTTTTAACACTAATATTATGATTGATTATTTAAAATTTTTATTTAATCTTTTTTCATTGTAATTCTAACCAATTATAGATCAAAACTAAAAGAACTTTCACCATCTGTATCTAGTTCTATAACACATAGCATTTTAAATCAATTACCATCTAAAACAAAAAGTAATGAATCAAAAAAAAATCCGGGAGAAATGATTGAATTGGGTAAATAAAATGATAATAAGAACAAAAACAAGTTATATTCTAAATTATTTCAGATACTTTTGAAACTTCTCAGGATGCTTTTCAGAAATTAAATAAAAGGACAAAAAGTTTTCAATTTTTAGAAAAGTATATATTAAAATTTAATAATATAATATATTTATTTTTTATAGATGCCTTCAAGAAATCACATATCTTATTAGCTCTCAGCCAAATATATCAAACGATGTCCCTATTTTATACCAACCGAATTTTATCCAGTCACAATCACATCATATTCCATTACGTAATAATAATCATACATTAACATCAATGTTGTCATCAATAAATATAGAATCCCCGTCTCAATCAAACGAAAACAATCTATATACAGAAAATATGAAAATATCTTCAAATAAATCTCAAGAATTACGAAATAAACCATTTAATACTTATGATAAACATAATATAGATAGTTATATTGAAGACAATTATCGATCTAATATTCATTTACAGCCAACTACTCTAAATAAAGATGAAAACATTTATACTGAAGAGAATAAAAAAAATCCTTATAATCATAACAATCAAATATTATTATCAAATCCATCATCTGCATATTTAAATAAAGCGACTAAAGTTAATCAAAAGAATAATCAAATATATAGAAAAGGTATCGAGAACCAGACAATAAATGACAAATCAGAGTTATCATTTGATTCATCTTCACCACAATCAGATATTGTTACAAATATTAAGAACTGTAGTTGGGATTTTGACGATAGAAATACATTTGATGAAATTTTTAATGAAAATAATCAAAATAAATACAATAAATGGATGGAAAAATTTATTTTTAAAAATCATCTAACCAATATAAGATCAGTTTCAATGCCTAAAAATGAGAATTCAGGTTATGCAAGCATGGCAACATGTGGAGATGACGGTCTTGTTAAATTTTGGAGATTACCAATAAATAATAAAAAAACACAAAGGTATTCTTTTATTATATTACTAAAAATTGCCAACAATTTTGTATTAGCAAGGATATTGTTCCTCAAATTACATATAGAGGTCATTCTGGAATTGTAACTAATGTCTGTATTGCACTTGAAATCAATAAAATTTTCAGTGCGGGAATAGATTCTAGTATTAGATGTTGGAAAATACCAGAATTACAACGTAATATTTACGCACCAATAGGTATAATAAAAATATTTTAGTGATATTATTATAACGCATTAAAGATGATTATGCTTCCCCAAATATACTTATGGGACATTCAAATGCTGTTTGGGATCTGTCTTTTCAAGCAAAATCAAATCTACTGGCATCAATCTCTGCAGATGAAACTATCAAACTCTGGGATATTAATTATATCGACTCTTCTCCGCTTGTTTCTACATTAAATTTCTACGAAAATAATTTGACTAAAACATCATCAGTAGTTCCAACCAGTATAACTTTCTTAAATAATGATATAAGAAAAATTGCAGTATCATGGAGTAATGCAATAATTAAAATTTACGATATTGAAACAGGCAACTGTGTAATAGAATTAAGAAATGATGAAATTTATGGTAAATCTTTAATGTTAACTAAAATTACTTATAATTATCTAGATGGAACCTGTAATACTCAAATTAACAAAATTGTGAGTCATCCCCAAAAAAATATATTAATTTCTGGCCACGAAAATAAATATATTCGTTTTTATGATATAAATTCAGGTAATACGATTCATTTATCTTGAAAATCTAATTTTATAAGCTCAATCTACATATTTAATACCCGCGCATTTAGATGCAGTTTCATCTTTAGATATTTCACCAGATGGCAAAGTTTTGGTTTCAGGAGGTAATAAATTTAGCTTTACATAACAAAATATTTATATATTGTAGGTCATGATGCTTCTATTAGATTCTGGGACGTGTATTCGCCTCAAATTTGTATTCAAGAAATCTCAAATCATCATATAAAAGTACAAGAAGGCATTAATGATATTTCATGGTGGCATGGAAATGATGGTACTAATCAATTAGAATATATAGCTAGTGTTGGTGGAGATAGCGTAATAAAAATAAATGCAAAAAATTCAGAATATATAAAATAGTATATTTATAATGCATAAAATGGCACCATTCTAAAGGTTATAATATTCTAAAACAGGCATATAAACAAATTTACTTTTAACTTTAGTATTTTTATTATTGTAAATCTTTCTTTTATTCATTAATTATATGTAGGAAATAATACAAAAAAAACATAAATCGACACAAATATTTATAAGATATTAATATAAATCTACATTTTATGATTGTATTTCACTTAAAATATAATACATTTTTTTTCTTTTCGTAAATGCCTATTTAATTCTTCAGAATCATTTGAAGAATTTCTCTTTTTCCAGCTGGGTATTATAACATTGTTTAAATTATTATTTTTTTGTTTGTATTTCTTAGGAGTTTTACGTTTTTTATATTTTTGTGATTGTGAAAGATGATATATCCAATTTTCTTTTTGTTGATCTTCTATTAATTGCAAATTTAAAGCAAAAGCAAAACTTCAAAAATTAGACATTATTAAAATAAGATTTAAGTTACTCATTATCTATATCAGATAGGTCATTAGGTAAAATATTTTGAAGAGTGAATTCTGCATTAAAATATAAGGATGTTTCTAAAGATTTCCATACAACTTTATTTTCATAGTCCTTATAATCACAATCTGTTACTAATGTATAAAGATCACCAGTTTGATAATGCGAATATAATAAAGAAAAACGAAAATTATGAAACAATATTGATAATTTTCCTGGAGATAGATTTGTTCGTAAAACTGTTAAACCATATGGTGTTAAGCAGTGAGGATATGAAGAAAAAAAATGATTTAATAATTGTCCTTCAAAAATATTTTTATCATTGAAGTTAGATTCTGATTTTTTATTTTTCAAAAGTTCTTTCATTACTGTTATTTTTTCTAAAGCATTTTTATATGTCCCTGCTTTAATAACAACATTGTAAATATCTTGACCATCTTGTTTAATACTAGGAAGCCATCCATGTAAAAGTTGCACCCCCAGAGCCGAAAATAATTTAGATTCTTGACTATCAAATTGTAAAGAATCTTTAAAACAAGGATTTACATTCAACTCTTTATGTAAATGTAACAAATAAGAAAAAACATCATCCAAACACTCCTCAGGAATATTTGAAACAGCATAGTCAGCAATAATACTGAGCAACAAGTTTGAAGAGATTCGAGAATTATTTAAGGAAAAATAACTAGATAAAAAATCCCTCTCGGAATTTTGAAGGATAAGTAAATTTGTTAAAGCAATTATCGGACACAAATCATTTTCTAGAAAGAAAGTATTAATAATTATTTATAAAAAACGTATTTACCATTTTGACAAACAATTGTTCTCTGAACAATACAACCTATTATTATATCATACCAATTAATTATTTTTGTATAATAATATATATTATTTAAATCATTAGGAAAATCAATAATAGACTTATTTTTATTTTTAGAACAATATAGTTGATTTGGCGCTGTTTCTAATTTATCTATTTGATAAAAATTATTTATCGATTGTTTACTTTTTTTAGGTATTTTGGGTTTCAAACTTTTTATTCTAAAATTCTCTATATCTTCATATATGGATTTATTATCAATGCTAGATTGACTCTTGTTAAAATTCATTGATTGTTCAAATTTATTTTAAGATTACGATAAACTAATCTCAAAACTACTGATAAGTGCACTTAAATTTATGTAATCATAATAATTTTTAAAAATAAGAAAAATAAACATCTTCTAATTATACATAAACATAATCTTTATTATATAATTAATTACTATATTATAAATATATTTTTCCTAAATTATGAATATTTTATAAAAACATAATTCTATAAAATCTTGATATGTAAAATCTAAAGTTAAGATTAAAAAATAAATTTATAATTTATATCTGTAAAAACAAACAAAAAATCATTCATATGTATTCTTTTAAAATACAAACTAATAATTATCTAATATTTTTATTCACTATTAAGACAAACCAGAATCACCATATAACAAAAATGAAACTTCTCCAATGGGTAAATCGATAACAGCATCACTTGTTGGCTTTATATTCACAGAACTTGAAACTTTTGCATATAAATCTGTTATACATTCCATTTGATTAAGTTTTGGTGTTAGTACTTTAGTATTATAACCTATCAAAGCAAAATATATATATATAATAGTAATTATCAGATACGAAGGAAGAGTTAAAGACCACCATCTTATCAACTTAATTAAATTTATTATAAATAATTTGCTTACCTTTCTGGATAATACGTAATTCCTATAGCATCAAGCCAAGATACAGGAAAATAACTCCAAATGATATAAACCCCTAGTATATATAAGAATCATTCTATTTCATATAGTTGAGGTGTGATCTGTAAGGTCCCTAATGACTCAATAAGATCTACATACCAAAAACTATACTACTCCCTAAATATAATACAAATCCATAATATTCGTAAGTCGGAACTTTTGCAGTTAATGGATATCTCTTGACAAAATTAATGTTTTGTGTTCTATTAAAACTTTCATTGTCTGAAGATTCCGGAGTTGTTGATAATTGCAAAGGTGATGTTCGAAAAAGACTTCTACTACCATAAAAATATTTTTAATATATATATATTATTTACGTAAATGATAATGATGCTAATGGTCCTGGAGGATGCCCATATAATGGAGGACTGAAAATTGATGTTTTAACTATTGATACCGGTTCTAAGATTGAATTATATGAATGTGATCGTTTTAAAAAAATTCTACATAGATTTTTAGCAAATCTAAAATACATAATTAAGTAAATATTATTTTTACTGTTTAGTACACCGTTTCCCATCTGCTTTTTTCATTCCTAAGATATAACTGTATTTATATCTTTTGTTAAATTTCTCAATTAACTAAATATTAACGTATATCATTGCTTTCTTGATCTTTTAATTTTTAATTTTATAATAGGATTGTTTTAATAAAATTAATCGAAAATTTCAATACATTTAATCTTTGATATTTCATAAATTAACATTTTATAAAATTAACTTAATTGAGTTTATAATTATATATTATTTTATTTACAATTTACTAGATTGGCTCCATGGTGTAGGGGTAGCATACATGCTTTGGGTGCATGTGGTCGGGGGTTCGAACCCCCCTGGAGCCCAGTGTTAATTTTAATATTTAAAATGATGTATTTTAAATATTATTTGCTTAAACTCTACAAATGATACGGATTACTTTTTTCAAAAAATGATCTTAATTAATAAATATTAGTTTAAAGTTTTTAGAAAATTGAAACTATAAAAGATTTATATTAAATAATTTAAATAATAAAAATGGGACGGCGACAGCGTAATAAGCAAGGCGCTCCATCATTAGAAAAATTCATCAAGAAACATGAAGAAATTCAAAATAAACATAAATATATAGATAAGAATAATAAACATAAGCTTGATGATCAAATAGATGAAATACCTAAGAAAAAAAGACGGAATCTTAATGAAGTTTCTTCAAATTTTATAAAAAACACAACTAAAGCAAAAAAATTGCTAATTAAGAAAAAAATAAAAAATAAAAACAGAAAACATTTAAAAGACAACTCACCTATTAATAGTTTCTCTGAAGATTATAATGATTTTGAAAAAAATTCTATCAATTCAGATACTTTTAACTCTGCAATTTATAATTTTTCAAAAAAAAATGATCAAAATTCCTGTGAGGAAATAGTAACTGATAATTACGAAAATGAGCATGAAGAACTAGATTCTCCAATGATTGAGACTGTAAACTCAACTCCGGATATTGAGCTTAAACAAGTAAGCTTAATTACATATATATATATATTAATAATTTAAGGAAAAGAAACTTTCTGATACTTTAGTTGATGAAAAATTGCCTTTTCACTCTTTAACACCAGGTGAAGATGACAAAGAGAAAGAACATAATCATACCCCCCAATTCTTACAGTCAAGAATTCAGAAAATTGTTCATATTCTAAATAATTTTAAAAATTCAACAGAAAAAAACAAAAGCCGTTCAGAATATGTAGATCAACTTCTAGAAGATATATCTGAATACTACGGATATTCGAAATTTTTAGCAGAAAAACTTTTTAATATGTTTACAGTTCAAGAGGTGGGCATCATTACATATTGAGAATTTATTGATTTCTAGGCTATTGAATTCTTTGAAGCAAATGAAGTCCCACGTCCTATTACTATCCGAGTCAATACATTAAAAACTACTAGGCGTGATCTTATGAATGCATTAATAAATAGAGGGGTCAATTTGGAAGCTATCGAAAAATGGTCGAAAGTTGGTATACAAATTTTTGAAAGTCAGGTACCTATAGGTATTATCTCTTAAAAAATCGTAATTATTTCATATTATTTATAGGAGCAACGCCAGAATATCTCTCAGGAAAGTATATGATTCAGGCAGCTTCATCATTTCTTCCTGTTATAGCATTGTCTCCACAAATTAATGAAAAAATTCTTGATATGTCAGCTGCCCCTGGTGGAAAAACGACATATATTGCTGCTCTTCAAAAGAATACTGGAATAATATTTGCTAATGATTCTTCAAAAGATAGAATAAAAAGTCTTGTAGCAAATATTCATCGTTTGGGAGTCAAAAACACTATAGTATGTAATCATGATGGAAGGGAGTTTCCTAAAATTATGGGAGGGTTTGATAGGGTTTTATTGGACTCACCATGCAGCGGTACTGGTATAATTTCAAAAGATCAAAGTATAAAAACAAAAAAGGTATTTTTTTTATAAAAAAGTTAAATTTAACTCTTTAAGGTAGAAAAAGATTTTGATGTTCTTTCTCATCTTCAACGTCAACTCATTATATCTGCAATTGATTCAGTAGACGCAAACAGTAAAACAGGTGGTTATATTGTTTATTCAACATGCTCTGTAACTATTGATGAAAATGAAATGGTCATTGATTATGCTTTAAAGAAAAGACCGAATATAAAATTGGTCGATACGGGTTTAAGTTTTGGAGTAGATGGTTTTACACGCTTTAGAGAAAAAATATTTAATCCTAAAATGAGCTTATGTAAAAGATATTATCCTCATGTTCATAATTTAGACGGGTGAAAAATTATCTATAATTATTTTTATATATTAATTATTTCTAGTTTTTTTGTAGCTAAATTAAAAAAAATAAGTAACAAAATACCAGAAACATTAGATAAAAACACTACTAATTATGATAAAACAACTCCGAAAGAATTAGATGATAATATTGAATTTGAGAAATTCGGTGATGACAATGATTTAATAGAAGCAAGTAGAATTAAACTGCTTAAAAAAAAAGGATTCAAACCTATTAAAATAGATAAAAAAAATAAATCAAAGTGAAGGGAAAATTATTATAGTATTATTTAAATTTTAGCATCCAACAAAAATACTAACATATGGATGAACACCAAAAATCAATACTCTACATTCAAGTATATACAATATGTCTCAAAAATCTAATACTAATATAATGAAACATAATGTTATATTTTTATTATATAAATAAAAAATACATTATTTATCTTTCATATTATAAAAAATATCATTTAAGCCTCAGCCAACTCGCGTAATCTGCGGATTGTTGATCTGACACTTGCTGCGGTAGTTGTTCTATAAATCTATAAAATACTTCCTATTTTATTCAAAAAATACTTACGAAACTGTCCATGCTCCTCCTGAAATTACTTTAAGACATCGTAAACATTTCCATATGCCAACACTCTGTCTTTTCACACTCATCTTCCCACAAAAAGCACATACATATTTAGCATGCTGTTGAACTTCTATTTTTTTAATTTCTTTTCGTAATGATGACCCATATCGAGTTCCATATTTTCCAGTAACTCCTACCTATATTAAAAATTAAAAAACATTCTTCCTGTATATTTTTACATAAAAAACGCACCTTTTTTGTTCTTTTTGACATTTTTCAAAAAATCCTAAGAATTTATAATAAATTTATAAAGAACCGTTGTTAAAATTTAAGATAAAATTATGGACAAATAAAAAACCCTAACAAAAATAACCAAAATTAAATATATATAAATTGTAAAAATCTTTATATTTTTTATAAAACATTATTAATTGTACAAATATTTTAAATAACAATGTATTCTTTAAACATTATAAATATGTATTAATATTTTGAATTTACTTTTTCCCTAAAGGTTTAAGATCTTTAAGATAAGGAAGAACTTTTATTGTAGATAATACATATCCCATGGAGGATCTAGATGTCATAAATGGATGAGTTCTATTACTTAATGTTTGATATTGTCGATGCCGAATTTCAGAAATTACAGGAGCAAGAATATCATGTGTATTACGTGAAGAAACATAATGAGAAGTAGCAACAAGTATTTCACGATAAGGTGAATAAATAATAATTGGACAAGATCCAGCAACGAACGGGATCAGGTGCTGTAATATACTTGATGGTTCATATGTTGATGCAATAAAAAGTCTAATTTTTTTAAATTTAAATCTATAAACAAAAAACTTACCCATCAAATTCACCTTTATTAAATAGTTCAATATTATGCTTAAGGGTTTCATATGCTTTTTTTTTTTTTAAATATCTCCCTATTTGTTTTATTTTCATTATACTTGTATCTTTATCTTCAAATTCAAATTCTTGATTATGATTTAAAATATCTAACCAATTTAAAGTTATTAGAATACCCTCATGAATAAGTTTTTGAGGAACATAATTTTTCCCAAAATATTTACAATTATCTAAACTTGGATATTCATTGGTATGAATATAAATAATCTGGCCTGTACAGTCCATTCGTTCTAATATCGCAGCCATCAATAAGCCGGACGTTTCATCTACAACAATATATCTCCCTTTTGGTTGAACATTCCCTAAATTTAAAATATATGCTATTATTTCAGCACGCAGATCCATTATTTTAGAAAAATCTTTCATCAATATATGTTCAGAAATTTCCCATATTGTTGGAAAAATAATAGTAAACCCTTTTTTATATTTCTGAATTTTTTTACGTATATATTTATCTTTTGCATATGCTGTTTTTTGATCATATGTTTTATGAGAAGAAACAATTTTATTTATAATATCCTAAAATATTATTTAATAAAAATTAAAAAACAGAATCTATTTATACATTCAAATTCAAGCATTTTCCTTGCCTTAAACGCATTATTTCATCACTAGTAAGCTGTTGATTCAATGTGTTGTCTATTATTTCTTTATTATTTGCTATTTCATCTTCTAAAAAAACTATTAAGAAACAATAAAAAAAATTTCATACTACCAATTTCATCAATCTCATCACTCTTTACAATTTTCAATTTCTGATCGTATATTTCATAAGTAAATCCATAAGGATGTCCAATAACGTCATTAGTACAAAATGTACCAAATTTACCCAAATTAATCATTCTAAAATCTCATTAAAATCCATTTTAAAAACAAAGTTCATTATTCTTACGTGTTTGGTTTTACAATAATAAATTTTAATAATTTAGAAGGAAGTCTTAAGAAAATACATGAATTTGGTTCAATCACCTCTTTTTTGGAATTCTTTTCAATAATTGCTTTGAAATTTTCCTCATTTTCAGAAGTCACCATAAACATAAATATGAATAACTGATTCCTGATATTTCTATGGAACTAAATATATCAAAAGCTTGATTTTTAAATACTTTTTTTCAATATCAATATTGAAATGTGTAATATCAATACAATCTTTTATAAGATTATATATTTAAAATTAATATGAAATTTTTCTAATATAAATATTTTAGGTCAATAAGATTAACTTTTTTCCTACAGAAAACATATTATATACATCGAATAAATCACTTTCACTAAAACAAAGCTCATAGTATATATATAATAAAATTACAATTTAACCTTATGATTTTATGTATGACCTTTTTATTGAAGACAATAAAGGATAATTATTATTAAAATGTTTCTAGAAAATCAATAAACTGGATGTCAAACGAGTTTTAGAAGAATATTAAGAGAAATATAAAAATATGAAAGATATAAACCATGAATCTGAAAAATCTGAGAAAGAACCTTTTTTAAACAAAATAAAAAATAAGAATGAATTTAAATTTTCAAATATGTTACAGAATTATATAGAATATGGCATTTTTATTAGCTATTAATTTAATTAAATTATAGCTAAATATTTATAGATTTATCAAAAACAAAAGATTATAAAGGAGGATATATTATTGAGGAAAAACCCAACAGTAAACTTCAAGAACCTAAATTTAATCAAATTATGAAACAAAACGTTATATTTGATCCTCGTATATATTGAGTTATTTTTAATTTCATTATATTCATTATCATTAGCGATTTCTTTTAATCCATTCGATAACATCAAATGCAAAGAGTGTGGAAGTGTTGAGCTAGATTTTCAATTTTTAAAAATTTTCAATACCAGAGTATGCTGTAAATGTAAAAAAACTTTTCCAGATAAATATAGTCTTTTAACAAAAACCGAATGCAAAAATGTATATTTATGATATATAAATATAGGTACTAATTTATTTAGGACTATCTTCTTACAGATTGTAAGTTTTAAAATTTTAATATACAACATTAAATAATTTATAAGCTGAACTTCATGACAAAGAAATACTCCCATACATGGAAAAATCGAATCCTCGGAAATCAGAATGGAACACAATGAAGCTTTTTTTACGTTATCAAGTAGAAGAATTTGCTTGGAAAAAATGGGGGGGACCTGAAAATTTAGATATGGAATGGGAACGAAGAGTTAAAGAAAAAAAGTTAAAAAAATCTATGAGATTAGAAAAAAAAATAGAAGGTATGATAAAAAATCTTAATAAATTGAGACTAATAAGTCAGAACTTAAAAAACGCATTAGAACAAGTCAATATATTGAAAAAAATAAAGATAAAAAAACAAAACATATACATAATTTCTCGCAGCCTATTATAAATCCATCTACAGAATTGATAACAAAAAAATGCGCATGTGGCTTTAAAATAGAAGAAATATTTATGTAATTTATTAAATATTTTATTTATATACAATTTTACAACATTCGATCCTTTTATATTACAAATCAAGATATTATCTTTTTAACATTATATTTACTTAAAATTATAGGATTTTTAAAATAATTTAAAATTGATTTCTTTAATTTTAAATTATTTTTAAGTTATCCCACTTCTCGTAAATAGTTGTAATCAAAAATATCAATTTTTTTAATTTTTTCTTATTCAAGTAAATTTTCAAGCTTTGATTTGTAACATTTTAAAAATTTTTTAGATATGAACAATGATTGTGAATCCATGATTATTGATAGTAGGATTCCAATTGAAAATAACATATTCAAGGGTAAAGAAATACTAACATTCGATACTAAACAGGATGATAATATACTTCCATGGTTCATAAAATTATTTGAATATTTTTATGTAGCTAATTCTCTTCAGGGTTGAAAAATATAGACCAGAAGATCTAGAAGAAATAGTTTCTCATCAAGATATTATTTTTACCAGTTCTTATAAATATATTTTATATATTATATAACTTATTTTAAAATAGTTGAAAAATTTATTAAAAAAAATAGAGTTCCTCATTTATTATTCTATGGACCTCCTGGAACAGGAAAAACATCTACAATTCTGGCATGTGCTAAAAAAATATATGGTTCAAAATTTAGAAAACAACTTTTAGAGGTTTATTATATAAAACATTATATCTTCAAACTAATAAAACCAAGCTTAATGCCTCTGATGAAAGAGGGATTGATGTGGTCAAAGAGCAGATCAAAAACTTTGCAAGTACAAAACAAATATTTAAGTCTTGCAATTCTTTAAATAGACAGTTTCTAATCTAAATAGCTCTGGGTTTAAACTCATTATTCTTGATGAAGCAGACGCCATGACTTTAGCAGCCCAGAATGCTTTAAGAAGAAGTAATAATATTTTTTTATTAACTTATATTAAAAAATAGTTATTGAAAAATATACGAAAAATGTGCGATTTTGTATAATATGCAATTACGTTAACAAAATTTCACCAGCAATCCAATCACGTTGTACAAGGTTTAGATTTCAACCTCTTTCCTCAAAAGAAATTTACCATAGACTTGATTATGTCATTGAAAATGAGAAAATCAATATTAGCGAAAAAGGAAAAGCTGCATTAATAGCCCTTACTCACGGAGATATGAGAAAAGGCTTAAACATTTTACAAGCATGTCATGCTGCCTATGATCATATTGATGAAGATGCAGTATATAACTGTGTTGGGAATCCTCATCCTGAAATTATTGAACTCATATTAAAAAGTTTATTAAATGATGAGTTTTTAACATGCTTAAATAGTATATTGCTTTTTTCAATAATTTTATTAATAATTAATAGCTATTACGAAAATAAAAACAGAAAGAGGGTTAGCTTTGTTGGACATAATAACAGGAGTGCATGAAGCTCTTGATGAACTTGAATTACCTGTAAATCTGCAATGCCACGTATTAGATAATTTAGCTACAATAGAGTAAGTTTGATATACTATATAATTATAATTGCATCTCATTAAAATAGATATCGATTATCAAATGGAGCATCTGAAAAGATTCAATTATCAGTCATGATAGGAGCTATCAAAACAGGGATAGATTTGGCCGAGAAAATGAAAAATTAAATATTAATATAAAAACTTGTAGTATTAAAATTTGTATTATACCATATTGTTTCTAACCATAATATTTTACATTAATAAATGTTATGCAAATACTATTGTATTTAATAACCATAAAATTTATTCCTCTTTTGCAGCAACTCTAGCCTTTTCCGCATTTTCAATACTCTTCTTGTCTGTTTTAACATCATCACCCATAGAAACTCCGAAAAGTCCTGGTGGTTTTTTAAAAGGTCTTTTAAGTTCACCAGTTGCGGGTCTTTTCCATAAATGTAATTGCACAATTTTCCCTTCTAAAACAGTTTTAAGAGGAAGAATAGACTGGACAAGGAGAGGTTGGGAAAATTTGAAATATAGATGCATTACTGCTATCATACCTTCATAACAATTAATTTATAAAAAAAACATTAAGACTTACAAAATCCTATAAGAGATTGCTTTACTGCTTTTTTTAGCTCACTAATATCATGTTCTTTAATCGTAGTCACTACAAGTTGTTCTTCAGATTGACCGCTTAAAGGATTAGCCGATTTAATATATTTCAAAGTAGTAAGATCTGTAGCAGTTAAAAATAATAATAATAATAAAACAATTCCCACCATTTTTCTTACAAATGGAAACATAACATAGCTAATAAGTCAATGCAATAATTATATTTGAAATAATGCAAAGACATCTAATATAAAATAGAATTTGAGGGTCATTAAAATTTATCCTTTTTGAAACCTGCATCGCACCCAAGATTATCATAAGATTTGTAATCTGGGGACCTAGAATAACCATGTTAATATATCTATCTAACACAACAATATTAAACAACATACTCATTTTTACAAAGTTTAGTCCATAGAAAATTATTCTATCGTTTTATTTTATTACCTTTATATCCTATCCTACCCTACCCTAACTATGAAATAAACTATAGGTAAAATTTTCCCTTACAATTTACGTTATTCATCATTATATTTATTATTTCTATTGTATATACACTACTATGGATGCATTCATAATCCATTACATATGAATATTTGTATGCAAATATATCATTGTTTTCAAATATATTTCTACTTTTATAAAATATAGGTTAAATACATTTTATATACGCTTTTCTACAAAGCTTAATTTCCTAATATATCAAAAATTTTTACATTGAGCTATTCTATGTTTTTAACATATTATAATATGATTTACTATTATTTTAGTATTTTTACAAATTTTTTTAAATTACTTTTTATATTTATAATATAATTTTCTGCTTATTTTCTTAAATTATATGCTTTAAATCTCCTATATTATATTGAAATATTCTCTACACATCAAATTTTTCATTACATTATTTTTTTTTGAAAACAACTTATTTATATAATTTCTAACATTAATATTATTGAACAATTTTTCAAAAGAAAAAATTAAAATTAACCATTTCTAAATTCAGTTCTTAATTTTATTATTATACTCATACCACAGATGTAATGATTTATACTTGTAAAGTTTGTGAATCAAATTTTCTTGAATTTATAAGATAATATATTACCTTTAACATAATACTTAAACTTAATCACGATTAATATTAATATTATTAATCATTTCTTACAATGTTTATATATTAATTATTTAAATACCATTTCCAGCTTATTCAAATGAAAATAAACTTCATAAATCTTTCTATTATCTAATCAAACCTAATGAATTAAATATCAACTAGTATATTAAAACAAAAAAGCATTATAATAAATCCTTAAAAAAGGACAATGTCATATGTTCTCACAAAAACAATGATATCTCTATTTTTTTATTCATCATTTTTATTATTTTTTACAATTAATATTTTTCATATTTTTATTAATAAACTTTATCGATTTAGTTATAAATCACAAAACAAAAATTTATTTCTTTTTAACTCAAAAATTATATAAAAAACATACAAATTTGTAGCCTAATACTCATTAAGTAATATACATATATACTATATTAAATATAAAATATTAAAAATGAATAATACTTTAATATCGCGTCATGAATATCATTATCCGGACAGTCATAATTCAGATCTTTGCAAAGCTAAAAATGATTATGATGGAAATATAGGACTTAGAATATCATCAATATTCGTAATTATGATTTTTTCATCTATTGGTAAATAAAATTATAAAAATATTATTTTTTCTAATAATTAGGTGTTTTTTTTCCATTGATTATAAGCAAAATTAGATGTTTAAAAATATCCCTATTATATTATTTTATAAAGTTTTTTGGAACAGGTATTATTATTGGAACAGCATTTGTTCATGTAATTAATTTAATGATACATGTTATTTATTATTATTAATATATTTTTAGTTGCTTCAGCCAGCTTTTAAAGAATTAGGTTCTCCATGCCTTACTGGTGTGTGGAGGGCTTATAATTTTTCTCCAGTTTTATGTATAGTTGGAGTCCTTACTATATTTTTATTAGAATTATTTTCTTTAAGATATATTCATTTAAAATGTGCCGCAAAATCCATAGATATTACATCAACTCTTCATACACGTATCCCTTTTTCAGATAGTAATGGAGATTCCTCAGAAATTTCAAAAAATTTAGCAACTAATATAAAAAATGATCTTGAAAAACAAAATTTATTTAATAAATATATGATAAAAAAAAACTTAGTAACATTCTTCATACTTGAACTTGGAATTATTTTTCATTCTATTATTATTGGATTTACTCTAGCTGTTACTGCCAATAAAGAATTTATAACTCTTTATATTGTAACAAGTTTTCATCGTAAGTATTTCGTTCAAATTGTCTATTATTTATCTTAATTTATAGAAATGTTTGAGGGTCTTGGTCTTGGTGCTCGACTTTTTGATATTTCCCATTATAATGATTTAACATATAATCGACTTTTTGCATTCGTTTATAGTATAATAACGTCTGCTTCTATTTCTATTGGCCTTGCAATTAAAAATTTACACAACTCAAGATCATCTACTATGGTCGTTTCTGGAATCTTTAATTCACTTTCTTCTGGAGTATTATTATATGCAGGGTTAGTAGAGCTTCTTGCAGAAGATTTTATTGTGAATTCAGAAATTCGAAATGGCAGTTTAATAAAATTATTATACACTATTTTTTGTCTTATCTTAGGATTTATCACTATGGCAGTTATTGGAATATGGGCTTAAAATCATATAAATATATAAATCTATCTATCTATATATATAATAAATAATTTAATTTATAAAGTTATAATTTTAATAAAAGGTTTCGAATAATTTTAATTTTTATCAAATTTTAAATTTAAAATAAATCTAAAAATGGTATGAAAAATAAGAAATAAAAATGTCTTAGAAATTATGAATTAAAAAAAATTGATTTTTAAAAATATCTTAATGATGTTAAAGTTTTTAAAAAATTATTAAAAATATTTTTTTTAGAATTCAAAATTTTTTAATAGCAATTTTTAAAATATTTTAATATAAAAAATGAATGTATGAAGTTAATATAATTTATTTTAGAATATTTGTATATAAAAATATTTTAAATATTAAAATTTAAAACTTAATTAAAAATTGCTAAAAATTATTGATACAAGTATAATAAAAACAATAAATATTTTTTCTACGTTTATTTTACTTGTAATTCTTCTAATACAACTCTTTAAATTTCATTTTCATAAAAATATTATAAAATAATAATTATCATTTATTTTTGTTTTTAAATTTTATTTAATTTTTTATTTTCATTTTTAAATCCTTTTTAAGCAATTATATTAATAATCATGTATCTATTTTTTGAGAAATATTTTTACTTATATTATTTTTTTTCATAGTTAAAATAATATTATTACTATTATCCTTTTTCAACTATTGTAAACATACGATTAAACGCCTATAATTTACTATAAAATTAAATTAGAAGATTAAATAAAAAGAAACTTAAAATAAATTTAAATTTTAAACTTAATCTAAATAAAAAAAAAACTAGAATAAAAAATGAAATACAAAAATTACTGTATTTATAAAATTATAAAATTATATATGGGATATAAGTTTTCTTTGAATTTATAAATATCATCATACAAAACTTGAAATTTTTAGATTTATAATTTGAAAATACTATTAATATAAAATAAAAAATCAATATTTTTTAAAATATTAACATATGTATCATAAATATTATCCAAAAAGTAATGAAAATATTTATTGTATTTATATATGAAGTACTTTTCTAAAAAATATTAAAAAAAAATAGCATTACTTAAAAATTATGTTTTTTGTGTGTACCTTATTAATATCAATAATTATGAAAAGTATTTACTACTAATATTAAAAACATAAAAAAGATAAATTATATTAAATTTGGAAAATTAATTACATTTGTTAAAAACTAATAAATATATAAATTCAAAAAAAATATTGAATAAGATAATAAAATTAATAATACTTACTAAAAAATAACAAAGGAGATAAACATATAAGTAAAAAAATTAACTAGAAAATATAATCATAGAATACATATAAGTAGAAAAGGCAAAATTCCTGTTAAGTAAATAATAATAAAATAAAAAAACCTATTTTTTGTTATTAATACTAAAATTATTTTAAATTAAGTTATAATAAATAAATATCTTATTGAAATAAAAATTGAGACTAAAATTCTATATTTCTAAACTAATTTCTATTATATTTATGATTTAAACAACTTAAAGAATAATTTGAATTATTCAACGTGTTTTCTTAAAGTTTCTAACTTTTTAATTAGATTTTTCAAGATATCAAAACAACTCTAAAATATTCAAATTAATGAAAAATAAAAATTGCAAGTAAAATGTTTGAAATAAACAAAAATTATAAAAATATTATGAAATAATAAAAATATAAATACAATTTAAATATAATAAAATTTATCAAGAAATTAAAATCTCACTAAAGAAATATAAAATCCAATTTAAAAATTTAATCTTAAAATCTAAACCACCAAAGTGATAAATTAAAGAGGTTAACAAAAAATACTAAGCAACACGCACACTTAAATAACAGAATAATAAAATGCAATCAAATGAATCATGAAAAAGCAGAAATTATAATATTAAATAAGAAAATAAGAAACAAATGGATAAAAAAAGATAAAGATAAATGATTCTGATAATGCATATTCAATGAAATATTTTTAATTAATTTAGAATAAGATATGCTTTCTAGAAATTTACTACGTAATTCATAATTATCTCTACATGATTTAACAAATGATAAATTTTATTTTCATGTGACCGAATAACAAAAAAGAAGTATATCAGATGAATTCTTCAAATAATATAACTCTAAAGTAAAGTTTTTCGTCGATTATTGCAACAAGAAATAATTCTATTTATTCTAAGAATGCTTAATTGTATTTCATGAGATAAATCAAATATTATTGATATCACAATTATGATTGAAAATAAATAAAAATATTCAAAAAAAAATTATAATAAAATATTAATTATCTATTTAAAAATAAATAAATATTCATTTAATCGCAATTAAAACAGAAGTTATAAAATAATATCTTTTTAAATAAATTACTTTTATTTTCAAAAGATGTTTTCACTCTTTATAATTTTCAAACAAAAGTATTTTAATTATTATTTTTGAAATATACCAAGGCAGTATACATTAAATTATCAAGACTCTATTAAATTATTTAATTATCGAGCATTTCATAATTGACTAAATTCATTTTTTCATATTTTTAGATTTCTTTAAAACAACTTTAACAAATCAATAATTATACATTCCATATTCATATTTAACATATATATAGATATACTTTTTCTCTATTCAAAAAAAACTTCCATAATATAAAACAATTCTCATGATATCATAATAAATATTTAATAAAACATACTATAATTTATCAACTAATCTATTTAATAAATCAATAAACTAATTCCTTTGTTTTATGAGTAAAAAACTTCTCCAAGGATTGGGCGCTGGCAGACATACAAGTGTTTAATAAGACCAAGAGAAATTTGATGAGGAGGGTTAAGGGAGTTCTTTTCAAATGATGATCTCATGATTTATTTTTAAGTTGTCCTAATAAATACTTTTTATAAAACTGTATCTAATCCTTAGTTCAATATACCCCACAATCCACTTTACCCAATATAGCTTATCGTCACGTGCCGAAGTCCTAATAAAGCTTATCACCACGTGACGATATCCTCAATAAGAGATGGGTCGACATAGACTTGGGCAGGGAGGGGGTGCAGATGCTTAAGAAGAGGGACCAAGAGGTGTTGGGGGAAATGGGAGAAGATCATTTTTTAGCGTTGATTCTAAAAGAGGATGCAGTGAAAGATCAATGTAAAACACAACTAGGAAAATATTGCAAGGCATTGCATGATGCAGAATTAACCTCAAAAAAAGTACATGAAAAACTAAAGGATGTTTGCAAAGAAGAAAAAGCGGAAGAAAAAAAGTGTGAAAATCTAAAAGATAAAATTGAAACAAAATGCAAAGAATTCAAAAAAAAGTTAGAAAAAGCATTTACAAACCAAACATTTACCGAAGAAAATTGCTTAGAATATGAACCACAATGCCACTTTTTAGAGGGAGCATGCTCAAAGGAACTAACAGAAGAATGCAGTAAACTAAGAAATCAATGTTATGGACTAAAACGTAACAAAGTAGCCGAAGAAATTCTTCTAAGAGCACTTAGTGGGAGTTTGAAAAAAAAAGAAAACAAAAATAAAGAAAAATGTATAGAAGACTTAAAGAAACACTGCCCTATAGTAGGCAGAATGAGCCAAGAATTAATGGAGAAATGTCTCCACCCAGAAGAAGCATGCCAATCTTTGATAACTGAAGCAGAAAACAAGTGTAATTCTCTTAAAAAAAAAGTAGAAGAAGCAGTTGAAAATGTTAATGATAAAACATGCCTTCCTCTTCTTGAACAATGCTATTTCTATGGACCCAATTGTGAAGAAAAGGATGGATTAGAATGTGAAGAACTCAGGACTACGTGTGAAGAAAAGCACGACACTGTTTACACACCACCAGAAGAACCTTGGTTTCCTATTCAACCAAGAGTTTCAATTATAGAGGAAGTAGGACTAGAAGGACTTTATAAAGCAATAGCTCAAAAAGGAATATTGATTAACAAAGTACGACATCCAAGTATGGAAGATTTGCTATTTTTTTTGAGTCAAAAAGAAAATGGGGATTTTGATGAAGCTCTATGCAAAGCACAAGAAGGCAATTGTGACTATCTTAAAGCATTATCGGGAGACTTAAGTTATGACTGCGCCAACATAGACAAGGAGTGCGGAGAATTAAAAGCTAAACTTCAACGAAGACGCAATGGACTTAAAAAAGATATCCAAGATGCTAGGCTCTTTGGAGGAAATGATGGTGATACAGAGCCAGTTAAAAGTATTCCATGGCATAAATTGTACGCAGAATTTAATGGAGAAAGCTGTCCCAGACTAGAATCAAAATGTTTTTACTTGGATAAGAATGATAAAAGTGATTTTGAAAAAGCGTGCAAAAATGTACGAAATATGTGTTATAAAAGAGGGCTTGATGCAGTATCTTATAAAACATTACAAAGTGAAATGCAAGGAGAGTTTCTTGATTCAAGAGCAAACTGGCCAAATCAATGTCAAAAAAAACTAATAGACGTCTGCGAAAAACTTAAAGATGAGGACAGTAATTTACTTTCATTATGTCTTCAACCGGAAAAAACTTGTAATCAACTTAAACGGGATATTCTAAAAAAAGCAAATCGATTAGTGAGGGATTTAGAAACAGTACGAGATTCTCCTCAAGAAGAAGATTGTAAAATCTATAAAAAAGAATGTGATTCACTAAAAGAAGATAATACCTGGCTTTTTGATCCATGTCATACATTAGAAAGGAATTGTTATCATTTAAGAGAATCACAGAAGATGAGAAATCTTTTATTAGAAGAAAGACAAAATTACTTTGAAAATATTGAGAATTGTACATCTATATTGGGCAAGAAATGTCAGAATTGGTTAAGAAAAGTCAATAAACAATTTAGTCTTTCCTGCGCTTTACAAAATGATACATGTACAATAATGACTTTTAATACAAGTCTTCAGTGTGACAATCTTATAAAAAATATTAATCAATCAAACATTGTTAAACAACTCACTGATGCTAATGGTAACATGGATCAATTGAGAGAACTCTGTCCTACTTGGCTACCTTATTGTAATGCACTTTTACCAAGTTGTGCAAAGGAATTAGCTAAAAAAGATAATGACACTCTTTGTCCAGGAATTCAAAAGCTTTGTCAGCCTTATCAAGAAAGACAAGCTGTAGAAGATGCAGCAATATACGAATTTAGGGGATATTTAACAAATAACACTCAATGTATGTTTAAACTGGACGGTTATTGCACTCAAGGTATAAAATTGGCAAATAAAACATTAAAAGGTCTATGTACAAATATTAGCGATAAAGATAATTCTGAAGCCAACAAAACTATTAGAGAGAAGCTCTGCAAGAGACTCGTCAAAAAAGTAAGAAGATGGTGCAAAACACTACCAGAGAAATTGAATGAAGAAGAAAAGGAGCTCACTGACAGGGTTGCTACTTATAAAAAACTTAAAGAAGATGCTGAAAAAGCTTCAAATAAAACTAACGTTATTTTAACATTTAGTGTAAAAAACAATAGTACAAATAAAACAAATACTACTTCACATGCACTTGTAAAGCGATCCCAGAGCCATCCAACTATTACTGAAACAGAAGCACATGCTTTCGATTTGGTAGCAATGGTCATAACTGAATATGTTGACTTGAAAGAGAAATGCAGAAAACTACGTCTTGATTGTGGATTTGAGAAAGAATGTCCAAGCTCTGAAACTCCTTGCAAGGAAATTGACAATAAATGTAAAGAATTGAAGCCACTAGAGATGAAGCCACCGCAAGTGATTACAAATACAGAAACATCCACATCAACAGTAACCCAAAATGTGACGGTTGATTCAGAAGGTAAAACTATTTGCACACCTGGAGCACCTTCAATCAGCATGAATTGTACATCCATTCACACAACCGATACCTGGGTTACTCATACATCAACACACACAAGTACTATGACAAAAACATCTACTATTACATCTAAAATAACGATTGTTTCTACGAAGAAATGTCAACCTACACAATGTACTACAGATCGTACACATCCAACACATGGTTCAGGAGGAGAGGAGGCAGGAGAGGTGAAGCCGAGTGAGGGGATGAGAATCCATGGGTGGGGGACAAGTGGAATGATATTGATGATTCTTTTTTCAATGATTTATTTTTAATTTAAGCAACCCTAATAAATACTTTTTATAGAATTGTAATTTACTCAGTTCAATATACCCCACAATTCACTTTCCCAATAAGGCCTATCTTCACGTGACGAAGAACACACTATAACGTTATCATCACGTGACCTTCTTATCACCACGTGACGATATCCTCAATAAGATGTGTCGACTCCCCGACTTCACCAACTCTGGAGGGTCGACATAGACTTGGGCAGGGAGGGGGTGCAGATGCTTAAGAAGAGGGACCAAGGGAAGGGGGAGGAGATTGGAGAAGAGAATTTTTTAGCGTTGATTTTAAAAGGGAATACACAGAAAGATAAATGTGAAACAGAGTTAGAAAACTACTGCCAATCACTGCATAATGCAAAATTAGAATCAAAACAAGTACATGAAAAACTAAAAGATTACTGCGAAAACGATGGAAAAATGAAAGATGGAAAATGTACAGGACTAAAAGAAAAGATTGAAGGAAAATGCACAGAATTCAAAGGAAAGTTAGAAGAAGCACTCGGAAAACCATTTACCGAAGAAAACTGTGACAAATATGAACCACAATGTCACTTTTTAGAAGGGGCATGCATAGATGTATTGAAAGAAAAATGCAGTAAACTAAGAAATCAATGTTATGGACTAAAACGTGACAAAGTAGCTAAAGAAGTTCTTCTAAGAGCACTTAAAGGAGAGCTGAAAGAGAAGAACGATCAATGTAAAGACAAACTGAAGGAAGAGTGCAAAAAATTAAATGGATTCAGTAAAGAATTAATGCAATTGTGTCTTGATTCAGATAAGACGTGTGAAAATCTTAAGGAAGAAGCCAAAAAAAAATGCAAATCTCTTGAAAAAGAAGTAAGATTGAAAATATTAACAATAAAACATGCCATTCTCTTCTTGAAGAATGCCATTTTTATGGACCCAATTGTGAAGAAGAAACTAAATGTGATAAACTCAGAACCGAGTGTGAAGAAAAGTACGACATTGTGTATACTCCACCTGAAGAACCCTGGATTCCCATTCAGCCAATGCCTGATACTGCAGATAAGGTTGGATTGGAAGAATTATATAATGAAGCAGCAAAATTAGGTTTATTGATTGAAGGATTACATCCAAGTATGGAGGATTTGCTATTGTATTTAAGTCAAAAAGATAATGGAGATTTTGATAAAAATGAATGTGAAAAACAAATAAACAATTGTGAATATCTTAAAGGATTATCAGGAGACTCAGAGTATAAATGCAGCAAAATAGACGGGGAGTGCAAGAAATTAGAAGGCAAACTTAAAGATAGACGTAAGACTCTCGAGAGACGCATTAAAGAGAGTAATCTCTTTGACGGAAAAAATGGTGATGGCAACGCTGAAATTATTTCATGGCATAAACTGTACTCAGACTTTTATGGTAAAAGGTGTGCACAATTACAATCAGGATGCTTTTTTTTAAGTCGATATAACAATAACCTTACAGCAGCATGTGAGAATGTACAAGCTATGTGTTATAAAAGAGGACTTAATTTTGC